>JAFIRS010000199.1:0-600000 GCA_018342105.1 Gonioctena quinquepunctata
AAATGTCATATTATTTGTCACTTTTTTTTATTGTGTCACAAGAACTTTATTAAAATTTTTCTGAGTAATTTAAATTTGACTTTTTCGATATGGTAAGATACACAAATGAAGAAAAGGGAAGATTTGTACGAAGTGTACATAAAACTAGATAGAAATTCGTTCAAAGCACAACAAAGTTATGGTGAATCATACCCGAAAAGAACAACCCAAATATTAAAATGTATCGACGTTTATCTACAACGTTACTTGCACATAATTCATTCATCATCCTAGAGGTCCTTATGTACGAGAAACGAGCCTATCAATGACATCAATGTTCTGGCCAAATTGAATGAATCCAGGAATAGAATCGAGAACTATGGCCAGTGAATGAATTTATCAAAAGTGTGTTAATAAAATAGACACGGATACCATGACTATAAATACCAAGCCGTGCAAAAAATATATCAAATGATCCTGAGAGAAGGTTGCAACAACAATTTTGGCACAAAAAATCATTTGGGGAGACGAAACGACATTCACAAATTCTGGCATGTTCAATCGAAGGAACAAACATTTTATGCCACAGAAAATCCTCACTTAATTCATGAAGTTAGACATCAATATCGTTTTCTTTGAACATATGGTGCGGTTTGTTGAATAATAAATTACCGGGACCCCTATTTTTATTGACGGCAAAACCCCCCGGCAAAATATGTAGAAATTATAGAAGAAATGTTGGATGATCTTCCTATCGGTATCGGCGTGATAGTCCATGGTTCCAAAAAGACGGATGTGGTCCACACAACTCAAGAATAGTCACAGACTATCTAAATCGAACTTTCCCGATTCATGGATTGAAAAAAGAGGTCCAGTAGCATGGCCTGCCAGATCTCCGGATTTGAATCCGCTGGATTATTATTTGGGGATATCTCAAAAAAAAAAATTTATGATACTACGAACCCGACAATAGAGATTCTTCGCAAGAAGATTGGGAATGTATTGGAAGGTATTCAAGGAGACGAAAAAGCGAATGTATAAGAAGTATGGGTTCCAGAACCGCAAAGTGCATTTTACAAAATGGTGGACATTTCGAACACTTACTATTAATGTTCATCATTTACTTTCGAATAATCATTTGATTTTTTTTTTCATTAAATGATATTCGTTTAATTATTATGAATTAGGTTTTTCACCTTTGAAATTTGTAAATAATTATTACTTGTTTCCTTGCTTTGATTCTGTTACGTTTCATTCAGTTGAAGATGAGTTAGTTGATTTTCTTATCGAAATGTATTGCATGTTGTTGATTAAACAAAGGTACCTAAATGTAATACAGATCCGACCCAAAGAAATTGATTAGGGTCGAAATCACCTGAAAATCAACTTTGAAAAGACATTGTATGATATATCGTTGAATTAGCGTTGAAAGTTATTTCGAAAAGTGTCATAAAATATGCAGGTCCGTATTGAAAAAAAAAGAGGTTGAGGGTGGCCCAGAGCGTACGAAACGTTAGGTAGAAATCTGATTATGTCAAATTGAGGATAATTTACTGTCGAATAAAACTCCCGTGACATTTTTTAGATAATATTCGAAATAAAGTGAGAAAAAAGAAAAAATCAAAATGACAGAATTTACTTTTCTTTTTGATATCTCAATAACCGGCCCTGATAATCTTCGATTTGTTTGAACTGCTTGACAATGCTTCTATGAATGCAACTTTTTCTCCTTTTGACCGACCTTTTAACTCTTATGGTTTGAAAGTTACCAATACAATCCCATTAAAAAGTGGCCACTCTGTATATATATATATATCCTCACTATATCCTAATATATAACCTTCCATTTATTACAGAAAAAGGAAATATGAACGAGAGTAATGTTCAGAATTATCTGAAGGCTTCATGTACCAAGTTTTTTCGAAACGATTGCAAGAATATTGAATTTGTATAGGAAATCAAAAGAAATTAATAAATTTTCAATAAACTCACTCAAGAATGAAAAAAAAAATCAGAATATACTTAAATAGTATGTATGTGATGAATTTAATTTATTTAAAGAATATTAGCCAACTAATGACATTTTTTTCCAAACTAAAATGTAGATGCATGAGTTCATATGTCCGATAGATACTGATATCCTTTATAACATATAAACAAAACCAATATATCCTTAATATAAGAATTTATAATGCTATGAGCACGAGATAAGACGTTAAGTTGGCGGACCCAAGTTCATAGAAATAGGCCGACGTTAAATAAAGCAATAAAAAACTTATAATGCTGAATTCCGGAAGGATTTGCCAAATTGTTCCAAACGATCAAAAAGGACTTTCAAATCAATCCACTACGACGTAGCCCTTTGCTGAAGTTAGAGTTTTGTATCTTTTCATTAACACTTCGATATACCCAATATAGGGTACAGACCAGTTATTATCAACAGTAAAAACACGAGAAGTTTTCCTTTTATCGGATAACTTTATCTTTGTAACAAAATAATGTTGCCAATCAGTAATTTTATGAGAAAAACTGTTGCGAAAAAAATCGCAAGAGCGACAGTCTACCTATTTTTTCAAATAACAGTATAAGCAAAACTACCAATGGAAAAAAAAATATCTGAAAAGAAAAATTATCTGTAAAAAAGCACAATCCTTGCGGAATTAATACAAAATTGTTTTATAAATTGTTCGATTTGGTGTACAGATTTCATTACGCTCTTCTCTGGTTTCCACACATCAAGTATTCGTTTGGATCTTTCTCATCCGCAGGTCGTAAGTCACTAACAAGATTTTCATAATGTTCAAATTTTAGAAGTATCGTTCAGTTGATGTTAGATGAGTCACTTATTCCAGCTTTTGCTTACTGGTAGGCTGATTGATTGATTGGTAATTTTATTCTTGTGCTTGTCTAGGCCAATTTAAGCTGCTTAATCTGTTATATGTTGTAAGGAAGTTATTTCTGACAATTCGTGATGTCGGAATTAACAAAACTAAATAAGCGACAGTCGCCTTACAAGACGGCGTAGTCTGGTTTTGAGGCATAACCATTTTTATCACGTATAATATAACATGTTTTCGGAATTTTTTTGATTTTATTAATATTTTGAAAATTATCCCGACTCGAAGACGGGGGATGAGTTTCTCAAAATATTCGTGTATTTCAGGAAGAACTTAAGCACGTGTTATATTCGGTAAGGCCACGCTCATTTGTCATTTTCTTTTTTCAAAAACTATTTAATTTGAGGTTGACTGTTCATTAGACGAGAGACATAATTCAGTAGTGTTTCAAAATTTAAAATAGCCAGATGTCAACAAACCGACAAGGGCAATATTTCCTAAACAAGAATAGACCCAGTAAAACACAGCTGAGGTTTGTAAGCTTATAATGTCATTAATGTCACAATTCTCATTTGTTTAAAATACAACTTGGCGACTCAATACTAGATTTCACTACTATTGCTGTTGAACTGCTACATACTGGGGTTCTCGCCAATCAGTCCGACTTTAAAACTATTGTGTTTTTCTATACATATATATACCTACCTATAGCCTATCGGATAGTCATTATGTATTTATATTGGTATAACAGAAATGATATTCTTACAAATGCGAAATAAAAAAAAACTTAATTTCCTTCAGTCCGGTGGTTCAAAGAGAAAATATCTCAAATATATATCTATTTATATTTTATTTACTTTCTTGACCACATATATATTTTCTTAAATTTTTCGGAATAAACTGATTCGGTCAATTCATATAATTTCTCTTAACGACGTTTCGACATGGTATTTGTCATCAGCAGGTTAAAACACTTAAATTAAAAATATGTAGTTTGAGACATATTTAACTCAACACAATATTAGTGCATACATTTAAATATTGTGTTAAGTTAAATATGTCTCAAACTCCATATTTTTAATTTTAGTGTTTTAACCTGATGATGACAAATACATTCAACTCTTATAAAAAATTATATGAATTACTGAATCAGACCTTCATTATATATATATATATATATATATATATATAATAAATATATATATATATACTGGATTATGAGGAAATATCCAGTGATTAATCCCATAGAATTCAACCCTCAAAATAGGGAGGGTAAAAAGAGGGAAAACTCACAGTGTTTCATTTTTTGTGCCCCCAAATTCTACTGATCAGTGAGTGAATAACTGACGAAATATTGATTCCCAATTCGTAAGTATTTCAGTCTCACTAAATAGAACCTGTAAATCAAGGGTTCCATTCAGCTTTCAAACGTGTGTTTACGAAATATATTCGAGCTTTTTCAACTTCTTCAGTGCAGAGTTATGAAGGCCGAGTTTTTTAATAATATGCAAACGCAGTGTTACTCTTGCATTTCATATGAACACCTGTGTCATGTTTGCTCTCAGCTTTGAACTTGTAACAATTTTCGTCTGAAGCATGGACCAATTTATTCTATGTATTCTATGATGAGGCTGGGATAAATATTATTCATATTACTATGAATTGTCGAACAAGACTCAATTCTCTTCAAAAGAGTTTTCTCAATTAGTTATGAACACAATCTCTTCTATAGAAATATGAATGTATTCATCAACAAATAAGTATCAACATTCCAAAACATAATTATGGCTACCGCTCATACAGCGTCCGCAATATGAAAATGATGTATTAGCTTTCCAAATGAATAGAACGGTAATGTCACAAATATTTTATTACCACTTTTACAGATTTGTTTTCTGTTAACACTATTCCTGAAATATTTTGCATCATAAAAGAAATGACTATTTTAGAAATTTATAAGAGAATATTGGAACTATTTTAGAGAAAGTATCTTGAGGTGCATTCATTCAATTTTTCTAGGAAAATAAGTTTTCATAATTTCTGGAAAATAAGAAAGTATTTACAGTAATTAGAAATAAGTGAATAACAGAGGGTATGGAATATTCCTGTAAAAACCCATATACCACATTTTATTGAAATCGGTCTATTGCTTTTGGTGTTTTTATGCTCTTTCATTTTTGGACGATAACAATACGTTTCACTAGAGTCGCTGGTAAGTGCATTATGACATAAATCTCCATTTGCTATCCATACGGTATTGCATTAGGATGCAGTGCAAAAATATTCTCAAAAGTACATGCATTCGTGTGTGACAATCATTGAATTATTTATTCGGAAAAATACTTCCCAATCTATTTCTACTACAAAATTTCGATGAATATAAAGTCATTAGCGTATCATGAAACATATTTGGGGATGTTACTAAAAGTTTTCTGAATAAACATTATTTTCAGTTTCAAAAGAGCCTGTACAATATATGTATCTCACTATTTTGAAACAATAAGGAAAACCCATCAAAACTGAAAAATATATATCCTCATTATTTTGAGCCAATCAAATTCCGAAATTTCAAACAGAGAACCAATCAGATCAGTTTTATAGTGATAAAACGTCTTCTCGCTGTTTTATAATGATAAACCCACTAGTAGATTCGATATTGTTTTGCGATACAATTATATGACAACGTATTCAATTCTTATTTAGGGAAATAGGAAATGCAAAATTGATTAAAAAAGGGATTCTCAACTCACTATTACAGTGATTTGATATTTTAATTGAAATATACCTTTTTCAGCATACTAAAAAGCCTCGGGTTTTCAAGTTAGGCAATGAATAATTGAAAACCCTTATTTTCATAACATCAGCAACAATACTCCTGGACTAGAGGTTAGCGCGTCAGTCCCTCACCCGGGAGGCTCGGGTTCGAATCCATGTCAAGGAGTTTTTTTAATCGGTTTCAAACAAATTCCATTTGATAGTGAAAAAAACTATATATATATATTAGGTTTTTGGGCGATTTCAAGAGCAGTGAATGATTATTGTAAATGAATGAATCTGAGACATGAATGAAGCATTTAGAAACGTCCACGATTCCTTCAATTTTGGATGGGAATTGTTGTAATTTTCTCCGTTGAAAATTCAAATCTTGATATATATATATATATATATATATATATATATATATATATAAATTACGCGTCACGTTGTTTGTCCGCGATGGCCTCCTAAACTACTTGAACGATTTCAATCAAATTTGCACACCGTGTGTAGTTTGATCTAACTTGAAAGATAGGATAGCTCACATCTCAATTTATAGCCGCAATATTATTTTATCTTTCTTCTCAATATACATAAATTACGTGGCACGTTGTTTGTCCGCGGTGGACTCCTAAACTACTTGAACGATTTCAATCAAAATTGCACACCGTGTGCAGTTTATCTAACTTGAAAGATAGGATAGCTCACATCTCAATTTATAGCCGATATATTATTTTATCTTTCCTTCTCAATATATATAAATTACGCGTCACGTTGTTTGTCCGCGATGGCCTCCTAAACTATTCGAACGATTTCAATCAAAATTTGCACACCGTGTGCAGTTTAATCTAACTTGAAAGATAGAATAGCTCACATCTCAATTTATAGCGATATATTATTTTATCTTCCTTCTCAATATATATAAATTACGCGTCACGTTGTTTGTCCGCGATGGCCTCCTGAACTACTTGAACGATTTCAATCAAAATGGCACACCGTGTGCAGTTTGATCTAACTTGAAAGATAGGATAGCTCATATCTCATTTTATAGCCGCAATATTATTTTATTGCAAATTATTTGTTTATTATTTGACAGTCACCATTATCTGTTAGCTCCAAACGGTTCTAACAGATGGCGGTATCTGTTGACTGGATTGAGTAAGTAGACAGTCACAATTATCTGTTAGCTCCAAACGATTCTAACAGATGGCGGTATCTGTTGACTGGATTGAGAAGTATTATATATACGTGAATAACGAAAAAACGGGATAACGGGATGACAGGATAAGGGGTAACGGGAAAAAAGGGCAACAGGAAGCGGGAGGAGTCAAAAGTATAATCTAGATGGAACAACATAAAGGAAAACATAGAAAAAAAGAAATTCTACGCGGACGAGAGTTTTCGGGAAAAACATTTTAGGGAACATAGGAATTTGGACAGGACAACGTCTGTCGGGTCAGCTACATAATATAAATTCTGGAAATTTTATCCAGCTTCAAATGTGATTCAGTAAATATTCTCACCAAATATCATTCGTGCTAGAGGATTTTATCGCAATTTTTTTTAAATTTTTCTCAAGCATTTTGCCTTTATTTTCGCTTTCGTGGTTTAATCAGATGATAAAAACCCCAAATCGCCTTCACTTTGGGATAATCACCTATATGTACCTATGTTCTTGTTAACAGCTTAAGTTGATTAACATAGAAAAGTTCGACCACAGGGTTGACGACTTCATAGTTTTAGATTTTTCTCCCAATGATTGGCACTTTAAGGAAACCTCATACTTGATTTCGTCATCATACATAGCTCTTCCACATATGTAATCATCATTTTAGTTCCTTGTATTCTTTATAAATCATAATTTCATAATATTTATTTCTTTATTTTCTGAATCAATTGGAATAGGAATAAAACTGTGTTGAATAATGTTTTGGGAGTTTTTCCATTTATTGGCATCATAGTCTAATGATTGACCCCTATTAATTGGCACGATTAACTAGTTATTCACCCCCAGTTATTGGCATCCAAACCTTGCAGACAGAACCTAATGTTTAATATTAGCCTCTGTATTGAGTTGATTTTCTCCATAGAAACGACTGAAAAAGTCAAATAATTTTCAAATCTATTCATTCCACTCATATATTTTAAACTTTCTTCAAACAAGTACCACAAGTAAAATAATCTGTGAATAAATTATGTTTTTTTAGGCACCTTGCATGGTATGCCCTCATACATTTTTGGCACTTGATACCAAAATTTGCTAACGAAAATTGATTTGTACATATGAAACATAAACCACGATTCATTATTGTATTGTTTTCTGGTGGACAATGGTTTAAAACCGAAGTAACCTTATTCATGCCCGTTTCTTCGAATGACAATTTCCTAATGTGACTTTCTGATGTTGAGGAAAGGTGGTCAGGAATAGAGTTCTCCTCATAGGAATGTTCGTCCAAGGATGTGATTTCGATCGAATTTCTTTTGGTGCTATGCTCATCTTTATCTGAAAAGGGGGTATTTTCTTTATCACACAAGGCTGATTTCAGAGGCTTCTTAGAATTCTTCCTTGGTTTATCTACCTTGATTTCCTTCTGATTTGCTTGTGCTTTCAGCTTCTTGATGGCTTTGTTTTCTTCTTTTTTTTTTCTTTTTCCAGCTTGGCCTTTTCTTTATCTTCATATATTTTTTTCCATCCACTCGGAGTTATGACATAAGGTAATCGTTCAGTTGTTCGTTTTCCTTTTCTTTCAGGTGTTTTGGGCCACAGGAGACTCATCTTCAATTTGTTTTTCACACAATCTTCCGAGTGGGATGTTTCTCCTGAATGAGTCACAACTCGTTCTTTGATCATCGTATTATCTACGATCGTCAGAAAACTAAAACTACTGCTTGGATTTTCTGTTGTTAATTGAGTATATTCTAGATGAGCAGAGGTAAAATCTGCTAAAATGATAATCGACATATCATTTATTTCACTTTCTGACAAATAGCTATCAACAACAGGAAGATTCATGTCCTTCGTTGGATTAACCTCCAAGGATGTTTCACCAAGGTCCATATCCGATAATTCATTCAATTCACTACCATTCTCCTTATGTTCTGGAAAAGTCTCATCAAAAACAACATTGGATATCTTACGAAGGCGTATAAGGGCCAACAACAAAATATTTTTTAAAATATTAGGAATTGTCACTTCAAATTGACAATTGTCACTTTGAACTGACAAATGTCATTTTGAAGTGACAATTGTCACTTTGAAGTGACAATTGTCACTTCGAACTGACAATTGTCACTTTGAAGTGACAATTGTCAGTTCGAACTGACAATTGTCACTTCGAACTGACAATTGTCACTTTGAAGTTGAATTTTGATTTAGTTATTCGATACAAACTATTGCAACAGCGAGCGGCGGGGTAAAAACCCATTTCCAGATGGTTCTATTAATAAAATTGCGAAAAAAATTAAATAGTTCATCTATTGGTATTAAACTACTTACTCTATTTAACTTGAGTTATTTGAAAGAAAAATAGCATATTTATAAATTGATCAGAGAATATAGAAAAAAAAAGGTGATTTTAGATATTTTCGAATAAACTGCACATAAGCCATTGGATTATTGGATTATTGGATTATAACTGTTTTCGAAATTCTGCCATCTTCAAAGTTTTTTTAACTTGTTGCCTTACTGGCCATCATGTAAAATTTCAATTGATTTTGAGGTTATTCGACATGCACAATCTATAAAAGTTTTTTCAATACTTTTTCCTATATCTATGTTGAAAATTGACTAAATATTCAACCTGTTTCATTTTTGATGGCCTACTCTCCTATGAACATCTCATTTTGTATACAGGGTAGTTCCTTTCGAAAAATGAATGGAGTTTTTTCTCAAATGTCTCGGACGGACACAGTGCTCTTTTTTTCGAACAAAATAGGAGATTTTCCACGAGAATTCAATTGGTTTTTCTGAAATAGTTTTTTTAGAAAAGTTTTCAGATTTGAATTTCAATCAAAATAAATTAATTTATTATAACAATATTATTTTAGCAGTTGGCATCAAATGTCCTTTTTGAGTGACAATTGTCACTTCAAAGTGACAATTGTCAGTTCGAAGTGACAATTGTCAGTTCAAAGTGACAATTGTCAGTTCGAAGTGACAATTGTCAGTTCGAAGTGACAATTGTCACTTCAAAGTGACAATTGTCAGTTCGAAGTGACAATTGTCAGTTCTAAGTGACAATTGTCAGTTCAAAGTGACAATTGTCACTTTGAAGTGACAATTCCTAATATTTTAAAAAATATTTTGTTGTTGGCCCTTATACGCCTTCGTAATATCTCAACTGCTGGAATTCGATTTGATAATTTTTCATGTCTTTGTAGGAAGCACTGATACCAATGTTCTCCAGGTAAATTATCTTTAAATGGTGTGGACCGAGGATGATTTTCAAGAAATGATTTTACAGAGGCTTGGATGTCATCTTTCCTCTTCGGGAATCCCTTTCTATGGCTCTCAAGAATCCACGATTCTAATAGATTTTCTTCGTCCCTTGTCAAGTAAGTTCTTGGACCATGTCCTATTTCGGTGAATTTGTCACTCAAGCGGAACTGGAGTGTAGATCTGTGAATACCGTATTTCATAGCTGCTTGCTTTTTTGGCATTCCATAATTAATATCTTTCAAAGCAGCTTGAACAACTTCTTCGGTGTAAGATTTGGAATATTTCCGTTTTTTTTCACTTTGGGCATCGTTGATGACCTGAAAGAAGAAGTGCCAATTACTAATTTTCAAAAAATGTCATATCAAACCAATGATTGGCACTAGTGCCAATCAATAGAAATGTTCAATTTTTTAAGCCAGTTATTGACACCTTTATAATTACGTAAATCGAGTGGAGTCGCTTCATTCTAAAAAGAAACAATGTGTATCGACACCTCTACTTACTGTATGAATCGAAAAGTTCAATCACAGGCCAGAACAAACACGTATTTGCAGGTACACTATTCGGGCAGCAAGCTACCGAAAAACATAAAATCTAACCGTTTTCTAACAGGCTTACGACGCACTTTCGATTACTTACGCCATTTGAGAATGACACTGTTGGTTAAGTGGATTTCCTACACAGGAACGTTCCCAGATTACAGATCAAAGACAAATTTCTACGGAAATATTGAGACATCTTAGTAAAATTGAGAAAATATGATCAAGGGCCAATAATTGGGTCAGTGCCAACAATTGGGTGTTTTACCCTATGTTTTTCTGAGGTCACACTATCAAATGCATCATTTTCTTTTTCTTATAGTAGTCTGGACTTTACTGGTAGAAGTTCTAAGCTAACTGCTTCCGCTAACTCCATCACATCGGCAGGAATATCAGATGTATCACTTAAATCATTTTCTTTGTCCATAATTAATCTTGTTGTATAAATAACTATTTTAGTTGGCCGACTAAATTATTGTCTGAAAAAAAGTTGAACTGTCATTACTTGAATGGAAAAATACTCGTTAATTTTCTAGTGATCGAGAATAAAAGGTATGCCAACCTCAGAATGCGGAAGGGGATACTAACAGGATTTCCCAACGACACTCTCAATAAAAATCAAAGTGGGATTATTTCCATCCTAAAATAGTGAATGAGATATGATGAACAGAATTCGGTTATCGTCTTTGCATTTTCATTCTGAAACTACAGTATAGAACTGCGCATCTCTGTAAAACAATATGAAATGATGTTTAGTCAGATATGCAGTGTAATTAAACAAATGAGTGGCAGGTTCTTTTTACATAAGCGGCACATGTTTGAAATATGAAAGGTGAAAAATGGGTCATATTTATTAATTGTAAATTCTCTGAGTTGTTTTTTCAAACATATGTTTAGTTATTGAAAATAATATATAATATTAGTATATTATTATTCCTAATGTTAGAAGAAAGGATTAATTTTACAAGCGAATTTGACAGCACGAATGGTTTATCCCTTTTCTGGTGCCAGACATCACCATTGATAATTGTTATAGAAATAAAATGAACTCAACTGTCTCATTTCTGAACTCCAAAAACATGGTACATTTTGATGGTCTTTTCTTGAAAGAGTAATGATTTTACATCGGGTTTGTAATAAAATGATACATCATACTAATTTTCTGAATTTTTGGTATGTTGTAGATTCGCCGATGATGTGTTCTTCTTCTTACGATTCCGTGAATTTTTTAACCGTTTAATTTCCCGTGAATATCATGACACAATGCTAGTAGAATGCCGTGCCATCCAATACTCATAAACAGGAGAAAGGGAAGGTCCTACAGTTTATAAAATATAACCAATAAAACATAAAATGTATTCAATAGAGGGTGATTCAAATCTAGAGGTGGTACGAAAATATTGCGTTTTTTGGCAAATTAAGGAAAGTCATGTCATAAGAATTTTAAGAATTTTTATCTCAGAAAAGTCAAGGTAGTTCGATTGGTAGTTCTAATAAAAATGAAGTGGTTTTCCAAGTATCACTTTGTATTTTTTTTAAATCGGCAAATTTTCATAAATTAATAATAGTACCTATTACTAGGTTTCAGTTGTCTGTGACATTGTCATCAATGTTATGTCTCTTTAATCTACAGAGTTCCAAAAGTTTGACATTAGTACCCTGTACCTGATTGCTCGAACTCAGCTCAGATATTCTCATGTTTTAGAATGACTAATTAACTATAACAATATTTTCAATATCGTACCCATTGTTACTGTATTTATTAAATTATAGTGATGGGATAATGATGAAAGTCGAATTTTCGAAGTATTTGGCCGATAATCGAGCCTCAAGACCGTGCTGATATTTATGACGATTTACCAACTCTAGCCTCATAGGTTATATAAAAATTGAAAATATAGCGATCAATAAAATACAGGATAATAATTATTGAAAAAACTCTAATTACTAATCAAATATATTTTTATTATAGGGTGCCGTACTAAAGCACTCTGTAAAGAAAATGTCAAGTGCTTCATTTTGTGAGTTGTTCAGGACTAATAATAATTATAATTATATATATATATATATATATATATATATATATATATATATATATATATATCGATTTCTAACGCAATCTCGATTTTCATTTTTACTTCAACAGTATACTGAACTCGATGCTTAAGTTATATTGAGTACGGACAACATATGTCATTCCAAAATGAATGTGAAAATTTCGTTTTCGTGCCATCGCACGCGAAGTGAGTATTTCGCGTTCTCAACACAGTCCACGAAATTTAATTTCGCAGCCGTTACCCTTAGCAACGGCCGCCAAACCAAACGTCACTTCCAAATTTGACATTTCTAAAATACGACAACGACAAGGATTAATTTACATTCTGTTTGTCACACCAATCTTTAAACTGTTGGAAAGCAGAATTTATATTTTCATATCTAGATAGTAGATTATTGTTTTCTGTAGTTATGTACATATGATATGTTTAAGACAGATATAAAACTTGTCACAGTACTTTATTTATTTCATTATAAAAGTTTATCTTCTACTTAAATAACCATTGCTGCTGTTAAGATTCCATCAGGTTATGGGCCCAGCAGAGTGCTGAAATTATTTTGCCGAGAAGAAACTTTCCAGAGAAAATGACAAGTTCAAGTTCAAATTTTCAAATCGAGAAGTTGAAAGGTCGTGAGAACTTCTCAACATGGAAATTTGCCATGCAGTCTTATCTCGAACACGAGGATATGTGGGAATGTGTTCTTGGTACAGAAAACGATACCAAGAAAGTGACGAAAGCACGATCGAAAATAATTCTGTCCGTGGATCCAATCATTTTCGTTCATATTCAAGAAACCACAACTGCAAAAGAGGCGTGGGAGAAGTTAAACAAAGCTTTTGAAGATTCAGGTTTAACCAGAAGAGTAGGTCTTCTCCGAACATTGATCACAACCCAACTTGAAAATGCGGACACTGTCGAACAATATGTCAATACGATCATTTCAACAGCTCACAAACTGAATGCTATTGATTTCGAGTTAGTGAGGAATGGGTTGGAACTCTTTGCTTGCTGGCCTCACAGATGAATACAGACCAATGATTATGGGGATTGAAAGTTCAGGCACAAGCATAACAGGTGATTCGATCAAGACGAAACTTTTACAAGATATCAAGTCGAACGTTGTTGGAAAAGCATCCCATCATGATGGTGCATTCATCAGTAATAGTGAGAAATATAGAAAAAAGCATTTTAACCACAAATACAAATCAAAAGGGCCGAGATGCTATAAATGTAATAAATATGGTCATAAGTCCTATGAATGTGATGGTTCAAAAGTGAGATGTCAATCAGGTGTACCGAAATCATTCCATTCTCGACATTTGGGAAACAATGTTGATAATGAAAAATGGTACATTGATTCAGGGGCCACAGCGCACAGCCAAGAGAAGATTGGTTAGAAAAATCAATTTTTAATAAATCCGAAATTGTTATTGCCAATGAAGCACGGATACCTGTACTGAAGACAGGAATAATAACATTAGAAGTGAATGCGAATGGTTCTAGAGACACAGTGGTTGTGAAAGATGTTTTGTTCGTACCAGACATTGCTACAAACTTATTGAGTGTTAGTCAAATCACTAAAAACGGACATAAAGTGTATTTTGACGCGAAAGGTTGTGAAATTTTGACCTAAACGGATTTTTGGTTGCAACCGGAACTATGAGCAATAATATGTATGAACTTGATTGTGCACCGATAGACACTGCACTTGTTACATCTTCGCGAAATGTGATAGACAGAACTACGTGGCATAGACGATTAGGACATTTAAATAGTGACAGTATGATTTTACTTAAAAACGGTATTGTACATGGTGTAAATTTCGAAAATACAAGCAATGAAACATGCATTTCTTGTTTAAAAGGTAAGCAACACCGGCTTCCTTTTGAATATTCTGGGAACAGAGCATCAGAAATTTTAGAGCTTGTACATTCTGACTTATGTGGTCCCATGGAAGTTGAATCAATTGGCGGATCAAGATATTTCTTAACATTCATCGATGACTTCTCCCGTAAAGTGTTTGTCTATTTTCTTGCAACAAAAGACCAAGTGCTGGAATCTTTCGAACATTTTAAACGCTATGCAGAAAATGAAAGTGGAAAGAAAATCAAGATGATTCGCACTGATAATGGGACTGAGTACAAAAATCGATCTTTTGCAAATTTCCTCCGAAAATCTGGTATAAAACACCAAACAACTGTCACTTATACGCCAGAGCAAAATGGAATAGCCGAAAGATTCAACAGAACTATAGTTGAAAAATCAAGGTGTATGCTAGCCGATTCAGGACTGAAAAAGAATTTTGGGCCGAGGCAGTTTCAACCTCTGTATATTTGATCAACAGATCTCCTACAAAAATACTCCGAAACATCACTTCTGAAGAAATTTGGTCCAGAAAGAAACCAAATCTGAACCATCTTCGCATTTTTGGATGTAAAGCTATGGCTCATATCCCAAAACAAAAAAGACGGAAATGGGATCCGAAAAGTGAAGAATGTATTTTCGTGGGGTATGCCGATAATATAAAAGGTTACCGTTTATACAACTTGAAGACGAAACAAATAATGATATCGAGAGATGTGATTTTTTTTGAAAATAAATTTGATAACCAAACGTCAGAGGAAAAGTCAGTTCCTATGTTAATTTCGTCTGAATTTTCACCAATTTTCACGAATGAAAATAACGAAACAGAGGGAGATATAATTCAAGAAACACATTTCGAGGAATCCGAACCGATGAATTGCAATTCTACACAAAGTGACATTCAAGTGAATAATGAAGAAAAACCTTCGGAATTTCGTCGTTCAAGTCGATCTACAGCACAACCCAGAAAATTTGATAATTTTGTGTGCTATCAAGCGGAACATCATGAAAAGGGTGATCCTTCATCAATTGATGAAATTATGGACAGGGATGACAAAGATTTCTGGATAGAGGCAATGAAAATAGAAATGGGGCAACTGGAAGAAAATGATACGTGGGTATTATCAGATTTACCTCAGAACAGGAAGGTCATAGGAACCAAATGGGTCTTCAAAAAAACGAAATGCAAACGGTAACATAGAGAGATACAAAGCGAGACTTGTTGTGAAAGGATTTGCACAAAAACCAGGTGTAGATTTCGAAGAAACTTTCTCACCAGTTGTACGTTACGAATCGCTCCGGTATCTATTCGCACTTGCTGTCAGATTTGACATGGACATTGATCAAATGGATGCTGTCAGTCCATTTTTGCAAGGCGATTTGAAGGAGGAAATTTATGTGACCCAGCCAAGATTCATTATTCCTGGAGAAGAAAGAAAGGTGTGCCGATTGAAGAAGGCAATATATGGACTGAAGCAAGACAGCAGAGCATGGAATCAGAAATTAGATACAGTTCTTCAAGAAATTGGTCTGATAAGATCTAAAGTCGACCCATGCATTTATTTCAAGATAGCTGGTCCATATTTGCTATTTATTGCCGTGTATGTGGATGATCTACTTATTTTTTCCAATAATAAGCAGCATAAAGAAGATGTCAAGATGCAGCTGATGGTGAAATTCAAAATGAAGGATTTACATGAGGCTCATTTCTGTTTGGGAATAAGGATAACCCGTGACAAGAAAAAAGGAAAATTATGGATTGACCAGGAGAGATACATTGAAGAAATTTTGAATCGATTCAATATGCAAAATTGTAATCCTATCAAAACACCCATCGATCCAAACCAGAAGTTGTCGAAAGAAATGGGTCCCCAAAATAACTGTGAAAAAGAAGAAATGAAAAACGTGCCATATCAGGAAGCGATAGGTAGCATTCTTTATGCAGCCAATGCCACGAGACCTGATTCAGCTTTTGCCGTGAATTATCTCAGCAGATTTAACAAAAATCCAGGTAAATGTCACTGGAATGCTGTAAAAAGAATCTTCAGGTATTTACGAGGAAATACAGGAACAAAACTTGAGTTTTCGAATAATGAAAATGCAAACTTAGTTGGTTTTTGCGATTCCGACTGGGCAAGTGACATTGATGAAAGAAAATCAGTGTCAGGATTTGTTTTCATTCTACAGGGTGGTGCTATTACATGGAATTGTAAAAAACAGCCAACAGTGGCTTTATCAACTGCTGAAGCAGAATATATGGCTCTAGCAGCAAGTTGTCAAGAGGTTCTTTGGTTACAAAATTTCATGGTTGAATTCGAACTAGATACTGATATTCCTGTTATTTTTTGTGATAATCGGAGTGCAATTGCAATGTCTAAAAATGATGCGTACCATGGAAGAACCAAGCATATCGACCTACGCCATCATTTCATACGGGAAAATGTTGAGATGAATAATATATCCCTCAAATCAATCAGTACAGATGAAATGGTTGCAGATGTGCTCACAAAACCAGTTTTTCAAGGAAAACATGTTTATTGTGCCGAAAAAATGGGACTAAGATTTGAAGACCGGAAAATATGAATTCTAGTGGGAGTGTTGGAAAGCAGAATTTATATTTTCATATCTAGATAGTAGATTATTGTTTTCTGTAGTTATGTACATATGATATGTTTAAGACAGATATAAAACTTGTCACAGTACTTTATTTATTTCATTATAAAAGTTTATCTTCTACTTAAATAACCATTGCTGCTGTTAAGATTCCATCATAAACTCACTGTAACATTTTTCGTACTACCGTTTATAATTTTCCTAGTATTAAAACGGAAGGCGCCAAGTTCACAATACATAGCTCTGGAGGAGTACAAGATACTAAAATATCACTATCATCAGTATCAGACATATTTGCATTTTGTCAAGAACTGTCAAAATGGTTTGTATATATTCAACCATATCATTTCCTTAGCAACGCTGTGACTTTGTTAATTAAATTGAACTGCTGTGGATTTTGAAGCAATAATATTTATTTGCAGTTATCTAGTTTAATAATTTTGACGATTGCACGAAAAATACTGTGTATGCCATGACCACGAAACTTTTCAGCGACCTCAAGATTATCCTGACTCGGCACAAGCGGCCTCGGCGATAACTTGTCTTTCGGTACGCTAACTAGGTATTTCGCGGCCTTGGCATACCAATAACTATTTTATCAGAATGACGATAACGTCCAAAGACAACGTCCATATACAGTGCTCGTCTAAAGTCTGTTCCCCCCCTACTAATTTTTGAACCATTTGGTATATCGCAAATAGGAGATAAAAACCTACTTTTTCACAGCTAAAAGTTTTAAAATGGCGGCTAAGCGCCATCTTCAATAATTTTTTTAAATAGAACACCCCGTATATTATTTTATTTTCGAAATCTGCTTATAATTCTCAACTGTCTTCTCCAATACACTTTACTCCTAAATTCAATTTTTTTCGAAATATTAACGTTTGAAAAGTGACATTTTGGTCATTTCAAACCCAACCAAAAAACTAATGTTGCTTTCAATCAAGTTTGCATTGGAAAAAATCGTTGTCGCGGTAACATCTTGTTTACTGTCAAACTGAACTGCTAACTGTCAAATAGTCCGTTGAGCGCCTAAATCCTTTTATCATGGCTCGTAGTTTAGACGATAAATTTGAAGCCGTTTTGATATTTGGAGAAGCTCTAGCAGTCCGTATGTTTGATGATAGATTTCCCGAGAATTCTATTTCGAGGGCATATTTGCGCAAACTTTTAAATAAGCTCCAAGCAACTGGTACGGGGGCGTCCATAAATTACGTGAGGTGTTTTTTTTAATTTTCTGTCCCTCCCTCCCCCCCTGGTGAGATGTCGTGAGATTTTATTCAACCCCCTCCCCCATCCCCCAATCTCACGTGAGATTTTTCAAAATGTGGGTTTCTTACGTAAACGCGTTGGATTGTTATTGTAAGAAGAAAAAAAAAATGCTTCGTGCTTTTATTTACGACTCGTTAAGACTAGTAATCAATATTGCTGAGAGTTTAATCATAAGTGTAATAAAAATTTTACAATAGAATACTTAAATCGTTACTACTGTGATTAAAAAAAGAATATCTACTCTAATTCAAATCATGCAGGGTCTCAAGAGAGACTATTGGAACCAACATTTCAGTAAAATCATCTGCTCCTTCAACTTCGTTCTGATCTAGCCACTCTAAGCCATTGGCACTTACTTGCACACAGTAACTCATTTAATGAGTTACTTGACGAGCTAATAGCTCGTCTTGTGACAATCCGTTAGTATTTTTTCCGAGTCTTACGAGAAAGTCAGACCTTATAACAACTTTCTCGAAAATAAAACAATAATTAAAAAATACTAGCATTCCTGCCATGAGACATAAGAATGTTATAGTTTTGTGATTTAACATTTTTAATTAATTTATTTATTTGCATTGACTGCAAAAACTTTAACATGGTTATATTGTGCAAATGAAAATGTAAACAACCGAAATATAGCGTTGCCAAATCACGGACAGGTTTAACCTATACTAGCAGCTGATTTAAAAGAGCCAAATTAATTTTTGTATTTAACTATTTTTTTTTTAATTTTCAAAATTTCAAGGATTAATGCCTCATATACTATTTATTTTTTAATTTTAGGAATTTTCATGGGTTTTTTATTTTAATTTATCGAATATTGACTACTACAGTTGTTGTGACTCAACTGGAGCGAAAGGACTTCCTTAATTGTAACAATAAATTTTATATAAAAAAAGTATTTTCTTAAAAAAATATGGTGGTCTGACAGTCAGTAAATGTATAACGTCGAAGTATGAATGAAATTATTTTCTTTCGAACGAATTAGTGAATGATCTTAATCGTATTACGCGATTACGCTCAAGATTAAATCTTAAGCATGTACAATCTGGATTAAATGGACCAAAATAGTATAATTTTTTTTTGTTTCAATAAGAAAAAAAATTGCGTGATATTTGCCGAGACCCCCCCTCTCTCCAACGTAAGATTAAATGAGATTTGACTCGACCCCCTCCCCCCCTTAAACACCTCACGTAATTTATGGACGCCCCCTACGCTGAAAGATGCTCCAAAATCAGGAAGCCGCCTCTTTCAGAAGAAAAAAGGTAGAAATTGTCACTGAAATGGTACTCAATCCGACTCAGTCGACGTCTGCAGTTGCTGAATCCTGTGGTGTAAGTTCAAAAAGTGTCCAAAGAGTCCTAAAAAAAGAAAAGTTTCATCTCTATAGAATGAAAATCCTGCATGCTCTCACGGAGGATGATCCAGACCGGAGGGTTGCATTTTGTGAGTGGTTAACACAAGAACAATTGAAGGAGAACGGGGCTTCCTAAAACGTGTATGTTTCGCAGACGAATGCACGTTTTTTCTTAATGGAAAAGTCAACAAACAGAATGTACGATACTGGAGCGATACTAATTCGCATATTTTCAGAGAGGGACATACCCAGTTTCCTACAAAGGTGAATGTTTGGGCGGCGATTTTGGGCAATCGCGTTGTTGGACCGATTTTCATCAGAGGCAATCTTACAGAAATCTTTTAGAAACTGAAATTGAACCCCGAATAAGACAAATTGTATCAAACAATCAGGAAGAGTTTGAAAATCGTGAAATCATATTTCAGCAGGATGGGGCACCTCCCCATTTCGATCGCATGGCTAGAGAGTTCCTCGATAAAAACTTTCCTGGGTGATAGATAGATCGCAGGGGAAGAACAGAATGGCCACCAAGATCTCCGGATATTACACCTCCAGATTTTTTCCTTTGGGGGTACTGAAGTCAAAAATCTATGCCACTGAATGCCAAACAATAGAAGAGTTGGAACGTAGAATAATAGATATATGTGAAGAAATAGATGAACAGACTTTCATCAACGTGAGAGAAGCTATTTATAATAGGACACTTTATTGTCAAGATTTAGGAGGGGGATTGAACACTTGATGAAATAATTGTTGGGGTTAAATAAAAGTGTTATTCAAAAATAAATTATAATTTTTTACCTAACTAATTTGTTTTGATTGTGAATTTACAGAACACATTCGTAGGCTTCGAGATTTTCCGGTAAGCGGTACGTTTATCCTTGATAAACTCTCTTTACGCCTCTTATTAGTCGAATTCATTAAGAGATTTAACTACAAATTAATAACAACGTTTAGTTAGCAAAATGTTTTACGGGAAGTGACCAAAATCCATACTTCATTTTAAACCGGAATGTCACTTTTCAAACGTTAATATTTCGAAAACAATTGAATTTAGGAGTTAAGGGTATTCGAGAAAACTGTTGAGAATTATGAGCAGATTTCGAAAATGGAATAATATGTTGGATTTAAAAAATTTATTGATAATGGCGCTCAGCCGCCATTTTAAAACTTTTAGCTGTGATTTTTTCATGAAAAAGTAGGTTTTTATCTCCTATTTAAGCCCTTCAAATTTCGTTGCGATATACCAGGTGGTTCAAAAATTAGTAGGAGGGAACGGGCTTTAGACGAGCACTGTATAGGTACTGACATTTGGAAAATTCAGATTCGAACCGTATACCCACAGAGTTGTTAGTTATTCTTTTTCGAAGTGAATTTATATTCAAATTGAAGTTAGAACCTTTACATCCTTGTGTACGACTGTTAGTGATCTTTAGCATTTTCGATGATAATTTTCTACTTTTTGATATTTTTGTGGAATTTTAGAGGTGAATCATACCGAAAGGTTATATTTTTTCTTTTGGTCTGAAAATAAATGGAGTTTGTGTTTTCCAATGAAAATATGTAAATTCCCTTCTGCCTATATTTTCAGAATGAATTAATAAATTGTGAAATCTACCTTTCCGACTACCCGCATCATCCCGATTCATAATTGTCTTACACCATGACGCAACGATTAAAAAATCTCCTTGTCCGTACCCTTCGAACCCGCCCATGTTCTCAATCATAGTGTGTACGGTGAGGTCGTTGAACTCCGCGACCGAGTGGGGATCCTACGTCACCCAAACCGGCGCTAAGACATACGTCCTGCGACAGCCTCCGCTCTCGGCGCTTCAGCAGACGAAGACTGCGCTAGTAGGAATCGTCGCGATCCAGAGTACATTCCCATATTACTACACAGATACATGGATAATTTGCCGGGACAGACTTTCTTAAAAAATGTCCAAAATATGTGACGGTTCTTCCTGTATTTTCTATTTTTTCTCGGTCGAAAAACGTACAGTGCAGTGACAGGTGACGAATGTGACGAAACGGCAGTGTCCAAACTTCCTGAATAGTGTCGATTGGATATTTGGTGGGTCCAAACAGGTGGTACCTCAGTTGTTTCGGCAACGCATCCGCGGTTAAGTGCAGTGACCGGTCTTGGACATTTGAAACTGTGGTGAAACTCCGCGAAACTTTTAATATTGTGAAATTTAGGAATACGCTTACATAATCCGTGTTCCGAAACTGAAAAAGTGTTTAATAATCCTTGGAGGCAAAGGTATTAGTTTCACAAGCTATACTTCGGTAAACGGTCTACCAAATTAAGGAAATTTATTTTAGATAATTAGTTATCTGTTGTTATAAGTAATCGGTCATTCACATTTTGAATAAAAATAGACTTGCATGATACATTACATGCAATTTGATATTAAATGTAATTCTTTTTATTTTTTATTGATGGGTCTGATGTTCAATCTTAGATTTTTTCTCCCGAGTTGACGAACGTTTCTAGACTTTTGTTCGGAGACTTTAACGATCTGTCCATATTCGGCGGTGAATAACCTCGAGTTCAACGGCTCTGGAAACAAACCGCGCCTCCGAAGACGGAATCGCTTGAAAAACACGGGGAAATCGACTTGCTTGCTCGATTCAAAGAAAATCCATTGATTTGAACGTTGACTAGAGCTCGTGGCTGATTTGAACCGCGTCCAAATTCGAAGTCAGGTGCAAGGTTTCAGATTTCGGGAAAAAAATTATCTTTTCATATGATTACAACAAATATAATCTAATCGCGAATATTTTTTCTTATTATGAATGATGACATTAAATTTGCAGTAAATGCAAAACCACTTAATGGCACCCAAAAAATGTATTTTCAACCCGGTTCATTGACCCCCAACGTGTAAATTTTCCGAAGTTTGTGATTTCGTTATTAGCAATGAAACCTCACCTGATCACTGGGTATAGAACTATGTTTTGAATGAATATATGAAATTGGAGATAGACTGGTTTCCCGGTAATGGTTTTTTATATCTGCTCATTTTGAAACTTTTATCATTAAATTAGGTATTTGGCTCTTTTTGCCTATCCTACTTCTCGATTTCTTACCAGTACGTAAAACAATGATGATGACGTCTCCTTCCGAAATGGTGCTGACGTTGCTTTTTCATGTATGTGATGTGTGTGGTTTGAGCCGCCAAGTTCAATTTCCAATGCCGCCGTTTGGTTGTCGAGCCACTCCAAATTCAAAGTTCACCAA
The DNA here is from genome assembly GCA_018342105.1 of Gonioctena quinquepunctata. Classification (NCBI taxonomy): domain Eukaryota; kingdom Metazoa; phylum Arthropoda; class Insecta; order Coleoptera; family Chrysomelidae; genus Gonioctena; species Gonioctena quinquepunctata. Next base: position 22,957 of record JAFIRS010000199.1, read on the forward strand.
CGCCCTGGATCACCGCGAATCAGTTGATTCACGGTACCATTCAGAGTACAGAAGAAAATTAATTAATATCAATTTCATCCAATTCACTTTCTAATGATATATTTAAAAAGCTACCTACACGAACGCTTTAGGCATAACCAAAAAAAACCTTTGTATTGATATCCCCAATTTTCTTATTGATTGTATTGTTGGATTTTACATTCATTATAATCTTTTGAAATGAATAATGAATTCATACTGGAAATTATTATAAATTACATTATAGTTACTTACCATAATAATAGAATTTATATAACCTACAATAATGCAGGGTGTATTTCCAAATGTTGGTCCAAAGCACCAAAAAGAATGGAGCCGGCTCTACTGTATATGAAATGGCCATAATGATGGATACAAAAATTATCTAACTGGCGAGTAGTAAAGGAACTTTTCTTGTAGATACGCAATCACATACAGGGTTTTCTTCCTCGTATTATACACACAAGATGAAAATTAATACATCACCATATTTATTTAAGATAGTTTAGAACAGATGCTTTTGAACTTTTGCGCTTTTTTCCAGTTTCCACGAGGCAATATAAATTCTGAAAAATTATCCTATATGTAATAATTATCATTGTGAATGAAATCTCCACGTATAGGTTATACGAATCTACGAATTATCAACATGAAACAAAAAAGTTGTTTTCCATAAGTATTCAAAAAAAATTGTACGTACACACTCTGGGACATGCTATATTCAGCTATATGAAGCATATCACAGGTTCACGTCTCAACATTTCGTAGGATCGTAAGGAAGATTCATGCATAATTATATTCTTGACGACCATCGGACACGTGGTAACTCTTCCGAGAGGTCTTTCAGTTTTATCTACGATTGTAAACTTGAAAATCGGCGTTCAAAAATTTTTCCCCAAAATTAATGTTTCTTGAGAAAATAAAATTTATTGGTACTTGTGGACCACACTTAATTCACGCATCACTGTGTGAATTTAAACACCTACCGAAATAGGAATTCAATCATGGAGGTGACTTTGGTATGGAATGAGCATAAAAGGTCAATGATCCCAGAGAAGTTTTGGAATCGACTTTCGTTAGCAACGTGTAAGTCACTTTTTTACGATGGTTATTTCAAGGATATTGTAGGTGAGTGACTTATGTTACAAGAACGTTGAATTTTCAAGAATGTTCTATGTTGTTTTCGAGAAACTAGTCAACATTAATTGATATTTTCTAACGGTTTTCCAAAAGTTCATTCTCTGTCCCTAGTCTTATCCGAGCGGAACATTTATTCGATATTTCTTTAATATGCCTTGATATGACTGAATCTACTCGAAATACTTTAATGCTACCTCGACTTACACTGACAAATTTAATATCCTGTGTATATTGTTGTAAACTTTGAATTGAAAATTCAAAGCTCAATCGATTTCATGATAATACATTGCCAACATTGAAAATTTCAATCTACAAGTTTTACCGAAGTAACTATCGGTTTTTTCTTTAGTGTCCCTAATACTACACTTTAACTTTCGATATATTTTCTAATAAATGTAATAAACATTTTAAGTGAATGTTCGAAATGCGCCCCTCCTATTCTGTGAGCGACGATATTATTTTCAAACTCGTCACGAACTTCTGGAAAGTTTATCAATTCCTTTGCACTCGCAGAGAATTAAATTTGGAGTTCTTGCAAGTCATTCCATAGCACCCCTTTTGCAAATCCACTGCATTTTAGTATCATTGGGACATCAATCAAAATCATCTATTCGAAATTTCCTGAAATGGCAAAAAATATAGAAAAATATGTTGATGTAGAAAATTCTACATACCTACCATTAGTTGAAATCCTTACCTCAATTTCAATATAATAATCCCTGAAGTTCCAACTAATGGTATCTAGGTATACGAGGCCTTTATATTATTGAGTATTTCACAACAATCATTCTCCAATGTGTATTTTTGAGTTATTCTCTATATTCTCCATTCCTCAACAAATGGGAGATGAATAATCAATTCAACACCGATATTTCTTCACAGCATTATCACGTCTTCCATTCGTTTTTTTCACTATAAAACGTTTAATTCGGTTAGTTACAGGTTACAGTGCATGATATAATATGAAACGCATATACTTTTGGTTTATCGCTTATTGACTGGCTCGGACTGCCAAATGTAGATGTTGCCTACACCAAGATTTTCCCCTATTGAAATACCAAGAAAATACTTGTTATCCAACTCATACACTAAAAATAATGCGTATGATGAATAAATTATGAAACATTTAAGTAGGTTGAATTGCTTTAGGTAATTGGGAATATAGGTATTGATTTTGAGGAATTTGTTGCTTTCTACTCTTTCATTTTGTGTGAAAAATAAAAATTCAAAATGAAAATAAAAAAGGCTCCCAATAAAAGAGTCTGATTGGGCGAACAACGAAATCGGATTGAAAAATGGTTTTGTTTCTAAAGCATTATACTGTTTGTGATTTTCAGATTGAGGAGTTTTTTTACTTCAATTTAATTTCTTACGTAAAATGGAAGAGTGGAAAGACAAAAGAATATCCCCAAATTATGAAACCAGAAATAATGTCGACTCAGTAATGAAACGAACTATCCATCATCAATCGTCCTTGGATCCCTACGCCACTGGTGGGGCCAATGACCGCGCCTAACTCGAAATATTTCTGTTTGTGTTGATTTTACCAATGACCCGGGCCGAGAGGAATGGAACGTCTTATCGTTGGACTCGCTCGGGAAAGAAGAAGATAGTTGATTATCGGACCCATCCGCATTGATTGGAAAAGAGTTGAGACCTGTAATTTGTCACGGCGTCGCCAAGCGGGGTTTTTTTCCAGCCGAGCTGTGAACGCGAGGAATGGACAGTTTGAATTTGTTATCACCATATGCCCTTCGTATCACCTTTTCTGATATAAATAATCCCTGTGAAAAGATTTTTCTATGGACTAATCGTACAACCACTTCTTCATCAGTAGTAAAAAAAGTACACCCAAATAACTGTGGACGATAAAACATTATTAACAACTTTGTGGTAAACAGCAGTTTTCTCAAATATCTCCAAAACAAATTAGCATAGAAAAAATAAAATAAAGTGTGTCTGGAAAATATTTGTAATTGTATAGGTCTCACATATTATGTGAGAAGGATTTGTGGGAACAGCCCACCTAGTGCTTTGTGGTTAAAATGAACATTTTAATATTGTTGTGATGCTACGAGAACAAAATTAATCCACATTTTGTTGGTTAAATCCGTGAATTCATAAAATTATTTATTCGTTCTTGAGCTTTTTTGAAATAAGCTAACCAAGCTAGGATTCCTATGCAAGTTTCACTAAATCAGTACATTAGCCCTTTCGTTAAATTTAAATGTTTGAATTCTCGATTGAACTTAAGGTAGTTTGAATTCACGTAGGCTTTGATATTTTCCTTTATATTCAAAAAGTGTCGTTGGAATCGGTTGAAGATCTCTGGCTAAACACTGAGATAATCATATGAATATGGGCTGAAATTTATCCCAGACTCTAATAAATTACCATGCAAAAATTCAAATGAATGAACAGGTGACTTCTAGACATATATTTGAGAATATATAGACACCCTGAATCTGCAGCATTACTTTGCAGAAAGTTTATCGAAAAAAATGTGTATACAAATATTCACAGAACCTCAGATAAAGTAGGTAAATAATCTCCTTTGTTTCATTTGAATCTTTCAAATTATTCCCAAAAAAACGCTGACATCTCCACGTACATACAAAGAACATGAAAAAGTTATATTCTCCACAGAGTCTGTAGGATTACGAGGCATTTTGGAATACTTCATATCGGTAGAATTGCAAATGTTTCATGCGAATTATAATTACTTATCAACATTGATATCACAAAGCTTCATAATAATGTGTTTTGATTTACGATTTACGATTTGATACTTGATGATTTTAATAAAAGTTGGGATTTGAAAAATTATTCCAAACTATGATGGTATGTGATAATTTTAATTTGTCGATGTGCATTCTCAAATGAATAATCAACTGTTTACTCTTATAGCAATAATATCTGCTCAAAACATGAAAGCTAATTACATTAAGAGAATAAGAATCATCTGAGGAAAACAGCTAATGTGATCGGTTCGAGAATATGTCAAATACATTTTATTTTTGTAGAGGGTATGTTAGATATGAGGGATACTTTTGGATTTCAACTTCTCCATTTTATATAACTATTAAAAAATCTATTTTGGATGTGGAAATCACAGTCAATTCAATCAGTTGATAAAGATTTTTCAATAACATTTTGTCTTTTCACAATCCATTAAAAATATTTTTCACAAAAATAGTATCCCAAATCCAAAGCCAGTCCAAAGCCAAGGTTATACAAGTAAAGAATGAGTTTTACATGAGCATCAGTAGCAATCGGAATTGTATTCAACTGTGAAGCTGCGGTATACCTTTGAATTTGGAATATTTTTTTATGAGTTGGAGACACTGTATGACCTCTGTTTGTTTTCCACGCCTTCAAAGTATTTCTAGTTTCTAAATTCAATTTTTCACATAAATGGAGAATGAGAAAAACTAAATGTTTCTTCAAAGGATGTAATAAATAAAGCAGTAAAGTTCATTCATCAATACAAGGGACCTCAGAAAACAGTCAAATGTACCCAACGAACTACGAATGCTTTGATCGATTATAATATATATATATATATATATATATATATATATATATATATATATATATATATATATATATATATATATATAGTTGTGAAGGTTAGACGACTGTCTAAGTTAAAGAAGAATCCTTTTTAAATTCGGGTATGCAGTCAACAGGGGTATGGAAAAAAAGTGTACTCTTTTTTCTATTCAAGCTTTCGAGTCATTTATTGTCTCTTCATCAGGAACTCTACAATGAATTAAATTGAACATTATAAGATTTGAAAACCAAATAGGCATATGTGTACTTACAAAAGTGAGGTTAAAAATCCTTTCACTTGCAGCAATTTATAAAATACCATGTCACAACCGACAACACTCTTGGTAAAGTCATATATAGTTAAAACTTTGATCAAAATTGATCAAGATTACTTAAACATAAGTGTATAAACATTTCAAAAATTCCAAATGGGCTCTTATGGAGGACATGTTGGATTCAAGAGGCAGTGGTGACCAATGCAAAATGAATGATTATTGAAGTATATGAAGTTGACACATGACAAGTATGAAAAATAGATCTAAGACCTGTTGCCAACATACAATGCGGTGAAAAATAATATCACCAAACAAATACAGGGTACCAACTTATGTTAATTGAAACGATTTAGGTAAGTCTCATAAGGAGACTGCCAGAGAAAATATGAGTTTATTAGAAAAAATGAAAAAATTTGACAAAATGAAAACTTTTTCAATACCCACCCTTCCAGGGGACACAATTATGTTAATGTATTGAATTGTGGTCTCTCTCATACGGAGAACGACTGAGTAAATATGAATAGATTATGCTGAGATTATCAATGTCCGTTCAAATCTTATAATGTTCAATTTAATTCATTGTAGAGTTCCTGATGAAGAGACAATAAATGACTCGAAAGCTTGAATAGAAAAAAGAGTACACTTTTTTCCATACCCTGTTGACTGCATACCCGAATTTAAAAGGATTCTTATATATACATATAATAATATATATATATATATATATATATATATATATATATATATATATATATATATCTCATTCGCGAAGGCAATTTATATTTCCATGTTATATTAGGTTAGGTTCAATAGGACACGATTTTGCGAGTGATTTTGATTATTTCAAAATAGTGATACTTCATGGGATCGATTCCAGATGAAATAATATGAAAATTCACCAAAGAAAACAAATAATTCTCTGGGATTTTGAGCATATTAGAACTACAGGGGGGTGTCACCTAAATGTTGAAATTGTTTTTTGGTAAATGTACATTAAATATGTATTATTTTCTACTGTTTTATACATTCATCAAAGAACAAGTAGGAACAAGAAATACTAGCAGTATATTAATCCCCGTTCAAATATAAGAAATTCAAAACTGTCCATTCCAAATTCGCAGCTACTTCTCCCATGAACATTTTGTCGGTTCTTTTTTAATTTTTTTGCAGGTATGATGGAGAGCGATGTGATAAACCCGAACTGAAATAAATGCATTATAAAAAGTGATGTGATTCCTTCCAAAATAAAGCCATATTGAATAATTTAGTGATCAAAACAAGTAACAAGCACCTTGAAGGTGCTAAAATTAACGAACTTGACGGAGGTACCGAAACCTTCGGCCATGCGCCCTTCTGTACGGTCGAGGGCAACAGAAAAAAGTGACTCGTGCGTCGTAAAATGGACTCCTTTCCCGATTTGTTCGGAGCAGGGGACAGTTGGAGCACGACCGGTGACAGCAGGGAGGTGGTAAGGGGGGAAAACGTATCTTCCGCAGACTCTACGACTCCTCCGCCCCAACACCACGAAGAAAAGGACGACAGGAAGAGTGCTAACTCTATTCGAGGTAAAAGTACGGAGAATTTTTTTTTGCTTTATGACATTGTTGGATAGACAGGTACCTACCGTTATTCGGAAAGTGTGTCTGAGTTACCACAGGTAATTTCGGAAACCTGTTCTATAAAAAAATATGTTTACATACTCACACGTATATACCGACGTGGGTTCAATTCCCACTCTCGGTAAAAAATTATTCAAGGCCCAAGAGTGGTTTGGGATCACACTATAATAGGTAAGACTCCCGTAATCTCCACTCGTACAAGTTATCATTGCAAACACTTAGTAAAACAAGTAAGAAAGCCATTCACCCTGAAATTAATGGATATCTGACACGAGTAAAACTTCATTTTCGAACGATTGGAACTGAATAATTAGTAATTCAGAGTTTTTGGTACCCAAGGTTGAATAGGTAATCATTCGTTTGAAATCGTGGATTATTTATTGACTGCACACCTTCACATTGAAGTCTTTTTGACAGATTGAATTAAACAGACAGGACACTTTTTCGAAGTAATCGGGATGATAGTCAGAGCCAACCCCAAATCATCAGATATGGGGATCCACAGGAAAATGTGTTTTGCGACCCATACTGTTGACTTACCACGAAAAAAATGTATATTTCATTATCGACTTGTTAAACAAAATTCAAACTAATGAATCAGAAATAGTTGAATATTCGATATATCTTGAAACAAACCCAAAATATATGTAGTATACTTTATAAATTTAGAATTTTGGGTATATATCATGCACCCATTGAATCCAGAATTATTATGGAAATAATATGCTAAGAAAGGTAGTGAAACCACTGTAGAAAATAATGTTGAAAAAAGCAACATATTGGATAGGCTATATGAAGAGGCAATATTGTTTAAAATTAAGTATTTGTTTTGCGATAGGTGTTCTTCAACATAAAACAAGAGATTATTTAGTCACAATAAAACAAATATGCAAGTTAAAACGGAACCAGCCAAAAAACACTAGGACAAAAACTACGATTCTCTCTCAACATTTGTTTTCCTACCTATAAGTGTGGGAGTAGCCTAATTGAAAATTTAAAAAACCGATGGCGTGACCAGCCGGAAAGGTAGATTTCACAGTTTATTTATTCATTATATTTTTCAATGTAAAAATAGAACAACAGCATTTTTATTTTTGTGTAAACCTCAAACTCTGCGATCAAAAGTTGTAGGTTTCTTATCTCCCTAAACCTAAAAAAATATTTCTTTGTAATCTGACTCAAATCAAATGAGAAAAGTATAACAAAAACAATCAGATTTACAAAATTTCTGAAAATACAAAACTTCACTAATCATTTAAACAGAAGCACACATGGATGTGGACAGTAGTTACTTGGGTTTTAATCTCTATATTAATTTACTTGGAAAAATAATTACTAATGATCCTAGGGCTCATAGGGCTCAAAATAAATTAAAAAAATATCCTCCAAGTTTCAAGTCTCTATTTTAATGTTAACCCGTGCATCTTTGCAAATATTTTCAATCTAAATAACATAGGGGATTTTTCGTTGAGTAATTAATTATTTATTCCGGTCAAAATATTCGTTAAAAAAATTTGAAACTTGGCAGGCTTCAACCTCATTATAGTAGCTATCTTTTAGAATTTTTACAGATTTTTAGCCATTATAATTTTAAAGTTTCAGCTGAATATTTTTTTAATTTTGTTGTGATCTTTTAAACTGGTGAGTACTCTCTTTTGGAAAATATTCTTCTTTGCCTCATTCATCCTTATGAGTTCTTAATTAAGACTGGAATAGAAAATCAAATAACTATCTGAATAAAAATGCAAATTTTCAATTTCAGATTTTTTCTTTTGAGTTAGGGCTTTTTCAGAATATCTAACACATGTAGTTCAATGTCCAGCGTGGCTTTAGCCTGGGAAGTAGTTGTTTTCTGTTAGACATCCACAAAAAATAACTTCATTTCAATCGTGGATTTTTCAATTCACAGTAAAATCTTTCTATCAATATTCAATTGAGAATGTTTCCCTTTTCAACATGAATACCCCACAAGAGGTTATCTTGACGATGGAAGATAGTGACTAAAGTTTATCTTTCAGTCGCAGATGATTCCACATCTGATTTTATGAACATCCTGTTTATATTTTCAACAAATTAATCTATCCTACACCATGACAGGTTTTAATGTCAGAAAACACTAATTTCAAAGTGTCTCTCCAAAAGAAATGATTCTAACTTTTTCCATCTTTGCAAAGTGAGATTGCTTCTTGAAAATGTGTTTCCCATTTCTTCCGGCCTTCCTGATGATCGTAGAAGCGTGAAATAGATTTTGGTCGACAAAAATGTATTGAAGACCTAGTGAATGCGATGTCTCTCCTGCATCAATGTTACGAATGATTTCTGGTGAGTACTCTCTTTTGGAAAACATTCTTCTTTGCCTCATTCATCTTTAAGAGTTCTTAATTAAGACTGGAATAGAAAATCAAATAACTATCTGAATAAAAATGCAAATTTTCAATTTCAGATTTTTTCTTTTGAGTTAGGGCTTTTTCAGAATATCTATCAGATGTAGTTCAATGTCCAGCGTGGCTTTAGCCGGGGAAGTAGTTGTTTTCTGTTAGACTGAATAACTTCTTTTTTATCGTGAATTTTTCAATTCACCGAAAAATCTTTCTATCAATATTCAATTGAGAATGTTTCCCTTTTCAACATGAATACCCCACAAGAGGTTATCTTGACGATGGAAGATAGTGACTAAAGTTTATCTTTCAGTCCCAGATGATTCCACATCTGATTTTATGAACATCCTGTTTATATTTTCAACAAATCGACATACTTATAGTTAGCCAATATTGATATGTAAATGAGATATTTGTTTGTTTTTTCAATATTTCAACAGCTTCATTTTGAAATTACTCAACCGATTTAGCCCATCTTTGAACTTAGCCAAGATTTCGAGCTCATGGTATTTTTGATTTCTGGGAACCATGATCGGTGAAATTATACCGAATTTTTGTGAAAGTCGTGAAGAGGTGACGTTCGCAACAGGTAGTATTTCTATGGAATCCCTAAAATGCATAGGAATTTGCACCTATCTTAACGAAAACCATTCAGACTGTAATGAAATTATAGGTTTGTAGTTCAATTGGTGTTCGCCAAAGTATTCGCACAATAAAAAGGAATGAAACAATTGAATGAATTCCAGAAACATTTTGAGGGTTTATGAAATTTTGTTATCACAATGAAATTTATCAATGTTGTTATATTATTCCTAGTTTATTATCACCGTGTATATCCTCAAGTCCCGCGAATTTCTGAAAGTAATATTTTTAGCAATTTACAATTACAAAATCAATTCATTATACATCCGACTATGCAATGACAGAGCGCCCTTTTCTGCAGTAGATATGCATTTCAGGGATATATGTATATTATTATGTTATGTAGAGCTGCAATATTCACCAACGTGCATAATCATAAATGGTAGTATTTGTTCTTAATCAACTCTTAATTTCCTAAAATGTTTTTAAATTGCCATCAAACTAGTAGTCCCGTTACCAGTTTCAATTCCTTCTCTCCATCTCGAGAAATTGTTTGGCTTCCTTTTGCGATGAGCTCAGAAGGTTTTTCGCTTTGGAGTTGGGAGAGCGTACGAGCACAATGTCGTAATGTCTGAAAGGTTATAGATTTTTGCCTCCTTTCCCCTGGTGCCCCTTGCAAGACGTTCTTGGGAACAAATTTCTATAGTATGCATTTATGCTTGAAGTATTGTTGTGGTTTTGCCGAGGTGTTTTGAGAGCCTGCACCTAGGACCCGTAACTGCCACTGCAGCTCTTTCGTCCATCGTCCATGTTTATGACTATTTCATAATGTACCTACTTAGGAATAGTACCTAGCTGGCATAATTTCTGATGGCTTATACCAGGATTCTAGGGGATTATTTTTTCAGATTTACAGTCAGATTTTGAGCTCTCAAGTTTAATCTCCGGTGCAGAATGAAGACATTGATGACCTTTAATCCTTTGGTAGGGCTTGTGAATATTGCCGCCCATGTGATTCCCAGACAGGCTAACCGCTGAACTTTTTGCAGCTTAAGCTGAGTATTGTAGGATTTTTGGCCACCATATTGATGCGACATAGGTGAACATGGGTTTGATGACCAATAAATCATTTTTGGCTTCAAATCCCATACCCTGCCAAATACTCTGCGGCAAGTATAGTTGCCAGTATAGCTTTGGAAAAACTGTTGTTGAGATTATTGTTCCATGTTAGTTTTTGGTCGATTATAACGCCCAAATATTCAACTTCTTTGGAAAATGTTAGCTGAGACCCATTCAAGGTTGGAGCTTTCAGTTCGTACTTTCGCCTCATTGTGAATGGAACCAGAACTGTTTTGCTGGGATTCACTTTGTGTCCGTTCTTTGCACACCAGTTCCTGATTATGTTTAAGGCTGCGTGCATTTTCCTATTGAAATCCAATAATGAATGATGTAGAGCATAAAAATTCGGGAATTCTATAAGAGAATACATTTCTCTGATGTAAAATTGTCGAGGGAGCGGCTTTATTTTATGAAATAAGAGAATGCTCCTCGATTTTTCCATTTTTGCTACAGAATGCCGTTATTTTTGCTATCATTCTTATATTAATTTCCCACCATATTCTTTTTTAGTCACGAAAAATGTTAATCTAATATCCACCAAACACAAAAGCCTAGTTCATGGATTTTAAATTTTGGTTATTGTCTTATGATTTCAGTCGTTTGAAACTTCAAACATCAGTGTAAATGTAATGGGTTTACACCTAATTTCGGACATCTACTACTTATCAGAACTATGCTTACAATTGAATTACAAATACTCATGCATTAATTTTAAATCCAGTATTATAACATCTGAACTCAGTTGAGTATCGATCCCTTTAAACAATCTAATCGAAACAAATGCGACGATATATCATTGATTACCTATAATCATAAAAAAGCGCAACTTCATCGAAGAGTATAAGGAATAAAAATATATAAAGCATTATTATGAAAAGAAGGATCGCCTTGGTTTTGGGTCACGTGTGATTTTAAACATCCCAAACAGCTTTCGGTATCTCAGCTACTCATAGATATGGATATAATGCAATAATAATTTTTGTAATGATAGTTATACAAATAATGACATTTGCCATAAATGTCATCATCGGATATCAGTGAACGGGTGAAGTTAATAATTTGTTATCATTATCACATTCCTAGTCAAAGTAGATATCTATTATCATAAAATCAAGTTGACACTATTCATATCAGAAGGGAGCTTCATGCTACCTTTCGTGGTCTTAATCACAATCAAAATAATATGACCTTCAAAAGTTGTAAATTTCAGTTTATGGGTTTATGGTTAGATATTTGACAAAAGACTTCATAATTTATGGCTTATTGATTTGTTGAAAATATAAACAGGATGTTCATAAAATCAGATGTGGAATCATCTGCGACTGAAAGATAAACCTTAGTCACTATCTTCCTATGGCTTATGTTATCATTCACTGTGTCAAAAAGGGGATACAGATCCAGATTAGAAAAAATCTCCCTGGGTGCAAAAAATCTTAATTCAATAAAATCCATTTTTAATCTGAAAACTCAATAGCACGAATATACTGTGACGGAAACTGGGGTTCAAAAAAAATGGTCCGATAAATTCATTCCGTTTTATTATACTTTGAAACACAACTCCGCTATATATAGGACGGCCGACCCAGGGTATTTTCGTGATTTCCGTAACAATACATATTTCTCAAGATCATGGCTAAGACTAGGTCTGAGTGAATATGTCTGCGACACTGCGTCAAATACAATGATGCCCACATACCATGACGAATAAATTCAAAATAATTTCATGATTCCGTCAACATCAACGAAGCATTGTATTTTTTTTCTAAAACAATGTTATGTTAAATTATAATGGTTTCATATCGATTACCTACCTATTGAATATTCTATAACCTAAATTTGAAGTGACTGATACTTAAATGAACTTTCGTTCACTCCAATAGCGATTCAAACCCCCATTTTTAGGCATTAAAAAAATATCTCCCAAAGGAAAGAAGATTTGAAACGTTTAGGAGTGTGTGTTGAAAATAATGACAGAACTTATTCAGTGCGGTCCATAATGGAATGAATTCATTTTTAGAGTTATTATGTATTTGTTTAAAGAAACCTGAAACAGGTCGATTTCTATTGTCAATTTGACAATTTATTTTTATCAGTGTTTATTAATGATCTAAACAGCTGTTTCAAACATACACAGGTACTGTTATAAGTTGACGACTTGAAGATATTCAGAAAAGTGTTGACAATTAGGGACTGCTCAAAGATTCAGGAAGATTTAAATAGGTTCACTGAATTTTGTAACCGGAACAAAATGAAACTCAATGTCAGTAAATGTGCGAGTATATCTTTCAATAAAAGCATTATTCCTATAGAATTCCAATATTTACTGGACGACAGTATAGTCAGAAGAACGTACCGAATCAGGGATCTTGGTGTATACTTCGATACAAAAATTACCTTCAACCCATATTTTGAGTACCTAATTAATTCTTGCAATAGAGCTTTGGGATTTTTTTGTAGAACATGCAAAGACTTTGATAATGAGGCGGCCATCAAATCTATTTATTATGCTTTTGTTCACAGCAAATTAAATTTCGCCAGTGTAGTATGAAACCCACATTATAATGTTTATAAATTACGATTAGAAAGACTTCAGAATAGATTTGTAAGGTTTCTCCACTTCAAAATTACAAAGGTTTATATAACTGTTGGCATTAGTGAAATTCGTTCTCTTTATAATATACAACTGCTAGAACAACGACGGATGATCACGGATTTACTCTTTATGTACAAAATCATAAAAAATTGTTATGATTCTCCTAATTTAGTGTCTATGATTTTTTATCATGTGCCTCAAAGATACACTAAAAATAGACAATTACTTACCAGCCCCAGTTACAACACGAATTTGGGAAAAAATTCTCCAATTACCAGAATGTGTTACTCTTTCAACAAATATTGTAATCTAATATATTCTCCATGACTTTCAATTTTTTTCAGAATAACTGTAAGACATATTTTCAATTCATAATGTTATAATGATTACAATTTAGATTATTCCTGTACCTCTTAGACTACCGAAATATTCATTGTTATTATTTTTATTAGTGGATGCTTGTATGGGTTTCACCTGTTTCTATCCCAAACTTGAAATAAATAAATAAATAAATAAATAAATTTACAGTATGAAAATACTTTTACAGTATAAAAAATTCTTGGCACCTTGTTCGAAAGGGATTTTCTGTTCAGCGATATTAAGTTTTTCAAATCTGGTGCAATCATAACTGAGAAAATTTATTTTGAAAATGTAAAATTTTGATACTTTACGTAGAATGTCACATAATGTTCAGGAAGTATTTTTCAATTTATTATACAATTAAATTAAATATTCAAAATGACCACCATTCACTTCTTGACAATAAGCTAGTCGATCTTAGAATTCTTGCAATATTGTCTGGTCTATTGAAATATACTTTTGATTTTAAATAACCCCATAAGAAGTAATCGAGAGGAGTCAAATCGGGGGATCTAGGCGGCCATTCAATCGTTCCACGTCTTCCAATCCACCTATTGGGAAAAACTTCTTTCAAATAATCTCTAACAATACGTTTGTAATGCGGTGGAGCTTCGTCTTGTTGGTACCAACCTGATCTATCTATTGCATTTGGATCACTAACATCAGGAAGACGTATTTTTAATGTAGGCTGTAAAAAGTTCATCAAAAAACCTAGCTAAACCTCACCATTAACTGTGCCTTCGAAAAAATAAGGGCCAATAATTTTATTGTTGATAATACCAGCCCAAACGATAATTGTGTATGAGCCTCACACACATCCAATCAGAATTTTCTCTGCTCCAATATCTACACTTTTGTCTATTAACAGTTCCATTTAAATAAAAAGTAGTTTCATCAGAAAAAACCATTGTGTTTATGATCTGCAAATCTGCTTCCATTCTGTCCATCATCAGTTCACAGAATTGTTGCCTTCTCTGATAACACTACAACATAATGGATACCTCAATTGTTAATTGAGTAAGTCGTAATTAGTAGATTTTTGCCACAAAAAATAAGAAATACAAACTTTTTAACAAAAAATGAAACCGACGAAAAAAGAAACTGAAAAGCAAAAAATAACCCTTCTTAGTCTTAATAACTAAGCTCCTAAACTAATGTAACTAATTTTGAGTCGGCGCCAATCAATCAACGAAGATCATTAAATTTCCTAAAAAATTATCAAAACGCCATCGCGCCATCATTTTACGCTTTACCTAATTCAATTGCTAGTTTGTTTCGTACCGACTCAAAATTAGTTACTTACATTAGTTTAGGAGCTTAGTTATTGACACTTAGAAGGGTTATTTTTTTCTTTTCTCGTCGGTTTCATTTTTTAACCGACGCGTATATTTATTTTTTATCATTTTTTTTATGTATGGTCACGCATAACTTTTTACTGAGACGTCCAATTCCGATAATTTCTCAGTGGATAGGGTGTACTTCGAAGTTGGTCCCTTTTGAATTTCAGAAGTGAAATCCAGCCCTAAGGGTAGCAAAATGAAGGATATTGATCACTCACCCTCTGAATTCTGGTCCGTTAACCGATTCTATCAGGCATAACTTTGTACTGGGATCTTCGATTTGGATGATTCTTTTTTTATCAGATAGGGTATACCTCATAATTAATCATATTCCAATTGGAAATGGAATGATCCACCCCTATGGGTAGAAAAATAGAGGATTATTGATTTTTCACTTGTGAACATTGGCACACATATGTAGTTGACATTGACAGATCCTCTTACATCCGTCACAATAATAATTACATTCTATGGAAGGATGGAATTATATACAAAGTGATGAAATCAACTAACCAGAACTTTCAAAAATAATTTATATTATTTAACAATAAATAGTTAAAGTAGATAATCATATTATTTAACAGTCAATAGTTGAAGTAAGCTAGGTAAGTAAGTATTTTGGAAGTGATACAAAATTAAGTAGGTAGTAATTAGTAGATTTCAGCCAACATACCACGCATATATTTCCATAGATTAGTCCGATTTCGATGTTTTTTTTTCAATGGATAGGGTGTACTTCAAAATTGGTCCCATCTCGAATTGAAAAAAAAAATGCCACCCCTAAGGGTAGCAAAATGGTGGATATCGATCTTTTACCCTCTGAATTTTGGCCCATTAACGATCGTTCACCCTCTGAATTTTGGTCCATTAACCGTTTCTATCAGGCATGCATGCACTGGGTTATCCGATTTGGATGATTCTTTTTTAGCCACAAAAAATTTAAAAATAATAACTTTTTCACAAAAAATTGAACCGACGAAATACGGAACAGAAAAGTAAAAAATAAAATAAACCTTCTTAGTCTCAATAACTAAGCTCCTAAACTAATGTAAGTAACTAATTTTGAGTCGACGCCAAACAAACAAGCAAAAGATTTAGGTTAGGCGTAAAATGATGGGATCGAGTTGCGCGGTGACATTCTGATAATTTTTTTGAAGTAATTTAATATCTTTGTTGATTGTTCGTTTGTCGCCGATTCAAAATTAGTTACTTACATTAGTTTAGGAGCATAGTTATTGAGACTAAGAAGGTTTATTTTGTTTTTTACTTTTCAGTTCCGTATTTCGTCGGTTCAATTTTTTGTTAAAAAGTTATTGTTAAAAAGTTTTTTCATGTGAATAATTTTTTGGTGTCTTGAACGACTTTTTCCTGACGTTTATCAAAACAGATAAGAAAATACTTGCTTATTTCTTATGGGATTATTTAAAATCAAAAGTATATTTCAATAGACCAAACAATATTGCAGATTTGAAAGTTAGGATAACGGAAGAAATTAACAACATATAACCCCTGAGGTCCTACAAAATGTTGTACGAGAATTCCAAGATCGATTTGCTTATTTTCAAGAAGTAAATGGTGTCATTTTGAACATTTAATTTAATTGTAAAATAAATTGAAACATACTTCCTGAACATTATGTGACATTATTTCCTTCATTCTACGTAAAGTATAAAAAAATTACATTTTCAAAATGAATTTTCTCAGTTATGATTGCATCAAATTTGAAAAACTTAATATTGTTGAACATAGAATGAAAATCCCTTTCGAGCAACCCCCCTTCTCATTAAATTTTTTTGGGGGTGCTCATAATTCAGAGGGGGTCCAAAGGGGGAATATTTTCATACTGTAATTGTAAAATTGACAATAGAAATCGACCTGTTTCAGGTTTTCTCAAACAAATACATAATAACGCTGAAAATGAATTTATTCCATACCTATGGACCGCACTGTATGATTCGATATACCACAAAGTATAACATACATATTTTATGAAAATTATCATTTCAAAACAAACGATAAACATATAGTATTGTGTATTATTAACCGACGAAACCAAAAATATATAATATTTTTTTATGTATGATCACGCATAACTTTTTACTGAAGCGTCCGATTCCGATAATTATTTTTTCAGTGGATAGGGTGTACTTCGAATTTGGTCCCATTTGAATTTAAAAAATTGAATTCCACCCCTAAGGGTAGCGAAATGAAGGATATTGATCACTCACCCTCTGAATTCTGGTCCGTTAACCGATTCTATCAAATCAAATCAAATTTATTCAATTCAAATAATCAATTACATAATAACCATTTTATGTGCAATTTTACATTCATCAAATTCTCGAGAATCACACCTAAGCATAGAATATGCTTGTACTGTGCCAATTCTCTCAAATTGGATGATTACTTACGACTATAAAAAATAAAAAAAATTATTACGGTGCCGTTTGAGGTATCAAACAAAAATTTATGAGTAGCGGGGAGAAAGGGAACAAAAGTTCATATTATAGATTATGTAATATGTATATAATATATATTGGAGTGAGAAAATAAATGCAGTGAACCAAAGGAAAGAGTGAGAGAGGGTAATCCTGAATGAATACTCTTATGGAATTTTTGTGTGATATGATTAATTTGCGTCAGTTTAGTAGTAGTAGGGACTTAAAAGATATTGTTAAACACAGTTGCATTTTCAGCGAGGTATAATATTAAACTTTTTTTGAATTTGGCTATCAGGCATAACTTTGTACTGGGTTCTTCGATTTGGATGATTCTTTTTTTAATAGATAGGGTATACCTTATATTTGGATTTCGAATGGAATTATATATCCTTACGGGTGGAAAAATAGGGGATTATTGTTCACTTATGAACATTGGCACACACATACGTAGTTGACAATGACAGATCGCTACTGACATTATTTCTGTTCCACATCCGTCAAAACCCTTATATTCTATGAGAGGATGGAATGATATACAAAGTAATGAAATGAACTAACCAGAACAACAAAAATAATTTATATTACAACAAATAGTAAAAGTAGATAATCATATTATTTAACTGGTAATAGTTGAAGTAAGGTGGGTAAGTAAGTATTTTGGAAGTAACCAAAAACAAGTAGGTAGTAATTGGTAGATTTTAGCCACAAAAAATTGAAAAATAAAAACTTTTTAACAAAAAATTAAACCGACGAAATACGGAACTGAAAAGTAAAAAATAAAATAAACCTTCTTAGTCTCAGTCACTAAGCTCCTAAACTAATGTAAGTAAATAATTTTGAGTCGGCGCTAAACGAACAATCAACGAAGATCATTAAATTACTTCAAAAAAATTATCAGAATGTCACCGCGCAACTCGATGCCATCATTTTACGCCTTACCTAATTCATTTGCTTGTTTGTTTGGCGCCGACTCAAAATTAGTTACTTACATTAGTTTAGGAGCTTAGTTACTGAGACTAAGAATGTTTATTTTATTTTTTACTTTTCAGTTCCGTATTTCGTCGGTTTAATTTTTTGTTAAAAAGTTTTTATTATTATTACTAAACTGAATTATTTTGACACTGCCCATCAACATTCATTTTCTATCATGCTTCCAATATTGAACGAATTCTTTTTTCAGCCCAAATCGAGATAATACCGTGCAAGGTATGTGGGGACAAAAGTAGTGGCGTCCACTACGGTGTCATAACGTGTGAAGGATGTAAAGGATTCTTCAGACGGTCGCAGAGCTCCGTCGTCAACTACCAGTGCCCAAGAAACAAGAACTGCGTGGTCGATAGGGTTAACAGGAACCGATGTCAGTACTGTAGGCTACAGAAATGCCTTCGATTAGGAATGAGTCGGGATGGTGAGTTCTGAATCTACTTTCTCTTGTAGTTGATGCTCATAAATTTGGTGGTGGAGACCGTCACGCCGTTTGGTGTATTTCAGATCCCCCTCCCTTCCTCCATGCTTTCACATTTACATTCGACTAACTGTCCCTTTTCAGTGATGTGTCGTATATCTCACAATTTTGAGAATTTTAAGATGAACATATTTCTAATTCAAGTCAATTGAATATATGACTGACAGAGGACCTTTTTTAAATTTTTAACTGTACAGAAAAAAACAAACAGATTTTTTTAATTACATATTTAACTGTTTGTATTAATTCATTTTTGTCAAAACACTGAGCAACGTTAGTATTTTCTATGCATCCATTTTCACACCCGTCTTTGATATTTTTCTTTATTATCATTTCTTAATGTTACTTCTGTGATCAGTTGTTTATTCATAAACCATCATATGTACTCAATATGATTCTGTTAATCCGCGTCGATCTAGTTGACAATCGTCTGAATATTCATGACCAGGGGCAAGTATGTGAGACTTGTAGTGGACCCCAAACTACTTTGGAACCGACAAACCGACAAGTTATTGGCCAATCCTTACTCATGATGTCCAAAAACATTGCTAGAGCTCATCCGTTTGTGAATGGTGAAAGAACGGTCAGACAAGGCGTTCACCAGTAACTCCTCTCTCGATTGCTACTCTATTCAGTGGTGTACGCACAAGCAGTACAATCTTAACTTGAATAATATTGTATAAATCTGTATTTAACCATATAAAATTCAAGCAAGAAGCATTTTAAGTTTTTATTACTATAACTCAACTAGGTATAAAATAATTGTAGTAAATCACTTGAATAGGTAATTAATCACTCGTAGTCACTCAAACTATCATCATTGCTGCTATCTTCACCCACGTTTATAATTAGCGGTTCAACCGTAATGTCAAGTATGCGCTCCTTTTCCAAATATTCATTTTCAATTTTGATTTCATGAACATTTGAGTCACTTCTCAACCGACAAAACCAAAAAGGAGGATGTTCTCTATTCGACCCGTATATTATCAACCGACGAAACCAAAAAGGAGGAGGTTCTCTATTCGACCCGTATATTTTTTTTCCATCATATTTTTTTATGATTACGCATAACTTTTTACTGAGGCGTCCGATTCCGATAATTCTTTTTTCAGTGGATAGGGTGTACTCCGAATTTGGTCCCATTTGAATTTAAAAGATGAAATCCACCCCTAAGGGTAGCGAAATGAAGGATATTGATCACTCACCCTCTGAATTATGGTCCGTTAACCGATTCCATCAGGCATAACTTTGTACTGGGTTCTTCGATTTGGATGATTCTTTTTTTAATAGATAGGGTATACCTTATATTTGGATTTCGAAAGGAATTAGCCACCCTTACGGGTGGAAAAATAGGGGATAATTGATTTTCCACTAGTGAACATTGGCACACACATACGTAGCTGACAATGACAGATCGCTACTGACATTATTCTTGTTCCACATCCGTCAAAATCAGTATATTTTATGAGAGGATGGAATGATATACAAAGTAATGAAATAAACTAACCAGAACAACGAAAATAATTTATATTACAACAAATAGTAAAAGTAGATAATCATATTATTTAACTGGTAATAGTTGAAGTAAGGTGGGTAAGTAAGTATTTTGGAAGTAATCAAAAAACAAGTAGGTAGTAATTGGTAGATTTTAGCCACAAAAAATTGAAAAATAAAAACTTTTTAACAAAAAATTAAACCGACGAAATACGGAACTGAAAAGTAAAAATAAAACTTTTAACAAAATTAAACCGACAAAATCAACTGAAAGCAAAAATGAAATAAATCTCCTTAGTCTAATGATATTGAGCTCTAAACTAATGTAAGTAACTGATTTTGAGTCGGCCCAAACAAACTAGCAATTGAATTAGGTGAAGCGTAAAATGATGGCAGCGAGATGCACGGCTGCCTTTTGATGACTTCTTCCATAGATAATGATCTTCGATAATTGTTTGTTTGGCGCCGACTCAAAATCAGTTACTCACATTAGTTTAGGAGCTCAATTATCATTAATACTAAGAAGGTTTATTTCATTTTTTGCTTTTCAGTTGATATTTTCGTCGGTTTAATTTTTCGTTATGCAAAATACATTTCTGTTAAAGTTTTGGCAAACCGTTGAATTCATAATCTTGAAACTTTGAGATAACGCCTATTTTATTTCCTCTCTGTTTTAGTGAACTGAATACCGGATTATTTTCCGCAGCCGTAGCATTTGATACTTTCATAAAACGTTCAATAGTTCTTACTGATACTCCAGAACAATCGTGAAAATGTTATTTTATTTCTTGTTTCGGTTCATTTGGAAATAGTGTTGTACGATAATTGAAATTCTTGTACACTATTTCGCGTACTTGGCTGTGCACTGCCTTTCCACCACCTAATGTAGACATTTTATCACAAAAAATCTCAGTTACACTGCAATCAGTAGAAGATCACCGATACAAATCAATATCAACTCAGTGAAAGATTAGGATCACTATGATTACATACATTGTAATCGTGCATTAAATACCCAATTTTCAGATATGAAATTCCCATATTATCATGTAATGCTCAAAACGTTGTAGGTACTGCAACCCATCAGTACCTACGCAGCAATAACTGTCCTTTTTCAAAATCAAAACAAAACTGACGATGCCTTTGCTAATGATAAATTATTTTGTAGAAACCTAGGTACACAATTTCTCAGTGAAAGATTAAGATCACTATGATTATAAACATTGTAATCGGGCATTAAATACCGGTTTTTCCGATTTGAAAGTCCGATAATATTATCATTCAATGCCTAAAACGTCGTACTGTAATCCATCAGTACCTTCCTAGTGATGGTGTGGCACGGCAGGACCAGCTGGCTACAATAAGAAAGAAAGTGCGAAGACTCAAATGCCTGCAATGAGATCGAAGGCAGTGAAGTCTCACCCCCCATATTATGATGATAATAGCCCCTTGGGGAGCTAAGGTCTGCCTTAAAAGGAAGACGTTCAATCTAAGGGACCAACCCTTTGTCAATTGCTTAACCTTGTTGATCTACCAACGGACGGAATTATCAAGAAATTCGGTCGAGAGAAAAAAAAATCACACCGAACTGGGCAACAAAGGAAGGTCTATGAGCAAATTAGCAGAACTTCTTCAACCTTGATAGAAGATAGCAGAATACGATTATTTCGATTATATCCGGTAGCCAAGCACCCAAATAATTCCTAGCAAATTAAAAACATTTCTGGTAACGCAG
This sequence comes from Gonioctena quinquepunctata, assembly GCA_018342105.1. Lineage (NCBI taxonomy): Eukaryota > Metazoa > Arthropoda > Insecta > Coleoptera > Chrysomelidae > Gonioctena > Gonioctena quinquepunctata. The sequence continues at coordinate 45,068 of JAFIRS010000199.1, forward strand.
ACGTAATTGTTTTCAGTTTTGAAATGGTGTGATGTCTCAAAAGCCTTACCCCTTTTCTACTCATTTAATTGTGCCACACTTCATGAACTTTCTCCTCCCTCTTCTAATGTGACCTGATTCATGGATTGTCCATTGATGGTGGTTAGAATGGGAATTTCTTCTTCGGAAAAATCAACACTGATAAGTCTTGTTTATTGAGAATCAGGAACATAAATGATATATTTTTTCCAAAATACAGAGTTGATACGATTTAAATCAATTGATGTGAATACGTGATTTGAATCACATGATTTTTTCAATTTAAATCATGATCAAAATCAGAATTTCTAAGTTTAAGAGCAAATAAAAACTTCGAGTTTTAATTAATCGTTTATTATATCTAAATAATGTTCATTTTAGTTAATTGTAGTGCTTGTACAAAAAAAAAGTTATTTTGCAGCTTTTTCCGATCCTAATCGATTTCTGAGTTACTGAACCAAATGTTGAGAAAATTCTCTCGATTGATGCGGAAGAAGCAGCAGTACAAAATAATTGTCTAATTATGAAGAACTCTTTTTGAATAATGGGTATATTTTTTGTGACTTCCACCAATCTATGGGTTTTACATTCTGACGAATACATCATGCAACATAATATCAGTGAAAGGTTCTAATCTGGCAAGAAATTTGATTTAGAGTGATAGTAAACCGCCATTTGGATATAATTCTTTAACAGCTTTTAAATCAAATTTTGTTCACTCTCTGTTAGTGTTTGCTTAGTTTTTGTTGGATCAAGAAGATATACCAACAAATGATATGGGGTTATACACTGTTCATAACGCCTCTTAATTTTTTGCAGATGTTTCAAAGTTATGTCAGTTGTCAAAATGGGTTTCTAATATTTTAAATTCTTCCACAACATCTGAAAGACTGGCACTGTTTTTTTGTAGTCTATCTGTTGCGATAGCGATAGGCTTAAGTATTGTTAGGTAATCTTCGACTACTCTTTATCTACAAAAAATTATTATTTGCAATAAACTCCATTCCTTCTGCAATTTATGTTTCTTTAGCAAAAATATGTTTGTACCTCTTGATACTTTTTCTAATTCTAGAATTTCTGATGTTTGTTGATTTCTGGTTTTAGGTTATAGTTTAGACTTTTTGCATTCAACCTTTTTTCATATGGCGTGACATCCATTTTGAATATGTTAACGAATCTACAACATATATTTGAAAGTATATATTACTTTCTACAACATATATTAGAAAGTAATACACACAGAATTAATTTCTAGGCTTCACCAAATCGAATTCCAAATTATAGATGATAATAAAAGGAAACGGTCAAAACAATAAAATAAGTTTTTAAAAGAAAAAAATAAATTCGATTCATTATACAAAAACCATAAAAAACCCAAAACAATTTTTAAAATTCTAAAATAATTTTGGAGCATACGTTTTTCAATACCTGTTTTATTCAATCACCTATTGGGATACCCACATTTTTGCTCTGCTCATTTAACATGAAACATCGTAATTGTTGAGTTAGTATTATGTCCTAGAAGTTATTGAATAGTGAAACACGGTGTTGTAGTTCCATAAATCCAATGAGTCCTGGTTTCATAAATAATTCAAGAAGTGTCTTTTGTTTAATTCATTATTACTAAAAAATACCTATTGAGCGTTTTAATCAAAAATAGGCTTAGGAATTTTACATTCTCCCTCAGAAAATTAGTAACTATTGCTTTATAGCAGATTTTTTCTTCAACTTATCATATTTCTAATTAATATAATTCAATTTCCAAACATTTTGTTCGATAGCAAATCTGATTTTACATTTTTATGTCTGAAGGAGAATGGGCCCCAAATATTTTTCACTCTACGCCATTCATCCACAATCACAAGGATGTTTATTTGTAGTTTCTGCATTGTTTGTTGAGTTTTCCCACATTATCCAACCAGAGTGCATATTAACAAAGCTGAATTTGTTAGGTGTATACTTGAGCAATGCCACTATTTTAAGAGAAATGTTTTGAAACAAATTACGTGCATTCAGAACATGATGAAATATTTATTGTTCACTGTTTGCTTTTTCCCGAACTCATAAAAGTAGTCAGGTGCAAGTGTTACTCGCGCACCAAGCTATACCATTTAGTTGTGAATTTCTCGACAACTATGAAACCTAGAAACATCGCTATAATTTCCAGAAATCATATTTCATTTTTCAATAAGAGCTAGAGTGGGAATATGTTTCTGGTGCACATCTTCTCTCAGACTATCGTATTCAAAATGGTTTTGAATTTGTTTCCTAATGATCGACAATGATATTGTAACGAATTTATGGTTCAGGTTATTTAAATACTGAACTAATTATTGTCCGTTTATTTACACTCCACAACACAAAACAATAATAAACTCAATTGAAATCCACTGTACAGAATATAAAGCACCCTGCAATAAACATTTCGCTCAAGCCTCATTACTGAAAAAAACTAAATCTTGAATGTACTGACTGACTTCGCCGCGTCCACTGTCTCTTATACAAAGGTCATTACCACACTTCAAATGTTGAGTAAAATATGAATTTGTTATTCAGCTTGGAATCCAGCTTCTTGTCGTTGATGTTCGTACTTTCGTTTCGAAGAATAACACTGCTCATTTCTAGTAAACGTTGAGAAAAATTCATAGGTTGCACATTTAGAAAAAAAAACGTAAAATCATTCAACTGGAAGCACAAACAACACACTTCGTTCTCAAAACCTAACCGAACATGCAGCGTTGAGATTATTATTGAATAATGAATATCAAATTTGTACTTATTGTTGTGCTGAAAGGACAAATAATTAGAATTTCAAACCAACATCATGTTAAGTTGCATTCAATATAAAAATACAATATTTGAATTGATTCATTTTTTCAGTTGTTTAGAGCTTTATATAAATCTTTGGGAATCGTTTCCAGGCGAATTATCACATTAGAGAAAAGTGTTGGTTTTTTATCAAGGGTCTTATTGGGTTTTTATCAAGTTTCAACTCTAGAATTCACCTGTTGAAATATTTGAACGCAAAACTTTTTAACAAAAAATTAAACCGACGAAAAAATCAACTGAAAAGCAGAAAATAAAATAAACCTTCTTAGTCTAAATGATAATTGAGCTCCTAAACTAATGTAACTGATTTTGAGTCGGCGCCAAACAAACAATTATCGAAGATCATTATCTATGAAAGAAGTCATCAAAACGCAGCCGTGCATCTCGCTGCCATCATTTTACGCTTCACCTAATTCAATTGCTAGTTTGTTTGGCGCCGACTCAAAATCAGTTACTTACATTAGTTTAGGAGCTCAATTATCATTTAGACTAAGAAGGTTTATTTTATTTTTTGATTTTCAGTTGATTTTTTCGTCGGTTTAATTTTTTGTTAAAACGTTTTTATTTTTTTACTTTTCAGTTCCGCATTTCGTCGGTTTAATTTTTTGTTAAAAAGTTTTTATTTTTCAATTTTTTGTGGGTAAAATCTACCAATTACTACCTACTTGTTTTTTGATTACTTCCAAAATACTTACTTACCCACCTTACTTCAACTATTACCAGTTAAATAATATGATTATCTATTTTTACTATTTGTTGTAATATAAATTATTTTCGTTGTTCTGGTTAGTTTATTTCATTACTTTGTATATCATTCCATCCTCTCATAAAATATACTGATTTTGACGGATGTGAAACAAGAATAATGTCAGTAGCGATCTGTCATTGTCAACTACGTATGTGTGTGCCAATGTTCACTAGTGAAAAATCAATTATCCCCTATTTTTCTACCCGTAAGGGTGGCTAATTCCTCCCGAAATGCAAATATAAGGAATACCCTATCTATTAAAAAAATAATAATCCAAATCGAAAAACCCAGTACAAAGTTATGCCTGACAGAATCGGTTAACGGACCAGAATTCAGAGGGTGAGTGATCAATATCCTCCATTTCGCTACCCTTAGGGGTGGATTTCATCTTTTAAATTCAAATGGGACCAAATTCGAAGTACACCCTATCCACTGAAAAAAGAATTATCGGAATCGGACGCCTCAGTAAAAAGTTATGCATGATCATACATAAAAAAATATGATGGAAAAACATAAAATATACGGGTCGAATAGAGAACATCCTCCTTTTTGGTTTCGGCGGTTAAAAATGGCGGGGGAACGAGTTACCCAACCAAACTAACGCATTCACCACTTCTGAGTATGTGAACTTAAAAAATGGTGGGAGTGCAAGTTATATTACCAAACTGACGCGTTCACCAATTCTAATGATGGTGGTGAATCCTCGGCGATACTAGGAAATTTAAAATTTTATTATTATTCTTCAACTGGTTTGGTTGGGATTAGGATCAATGTTATTGAAAAAAAATTATTGCTTTCTCGCCAACGTTTCGAACTTTAATAAATTAATCATCAGAGCTCTGTAACAATGAGTTTTGCTTTACAATTATTTTTAAGAAAAGTTGAATATGGTAAGATAATAGAAAAAATATAATGAGAAAAATGCCCACAAAATATTGAAATGGGTTCAAAATATAAAAATGTTTTTAATTATAAAATATAAGAAGACTCACCAAAAATTAGTTTTTCCGAGTGGACACAGAAAAACAATAATAAATAAAAAACAGACATTTCAGATACGTTAATAACGAATATGTACCGCACAACAGATTCCACATTTAGCTTGAGACGAAATAAAACTGAGTTAAAATCCCGAGAGTGGCTGTGAATCTATGAGATTCTTTTTATGTTGTTTAAAAAAAAACAGTGGTGGTTAAAAAACCTATAATGATAACGAATCATTCCGGTAGCTGACTTATCAGGTTGAAATATGCCGTGTTTAATCCTTCTATATCTCTTCTGGTATTTACACTATCTTGGTGAATAATTTGTATCATTTCGTTGTTAAGTCTTTTAGACAAAGAGGATTTTTGATCAAGAACGGTAGGATTTATAAAATCAAAAGAAGGGCCATTTTCTCTGTGTTCAACTAAGGCTCTAGGATTTTCACATTCAGTTTTCTTGTGTCCATGTGATGTTCAGATATTCGTTTTTTCAAATAACATCCTGTTTGACCCACATAGCATTTTGTGCAATTGTTACAATTCATTTTGTATACAACATTTGATTGTAGATCAGTGGGAGTTTTTTTTTTTACGGGAAAATAACCTTTTTTCACTTTATTCTCACTCTCTTGTGGTATTACAACTGATAGGTAATTTTTTCCGTGTGATTTAAAACTTACGAAGTTTTCTCAGTAACTGTGAAGTAATAATTTTTAATTTCCAACTGAATTTCGTTCCCATAGAACAGTACTACCCTTCAAAAAAAAATCTCGAACTCGAAGAAGTGTCCAGAGTTTGTGTTTCAGTTCCATCAATTCATTCCACACTAAATAAAAAATATTCATTCGTGGTCATTTGCTTTAATTCACTCAACCAATCATCTCTCTTAGGTTTTATACATATAGTTCCTTCTAGTAGGTATAAATAATGTTGAATTTGGATCATTGATAATTATTTCATTCCAGCTGTGAAGTTCGGGAGGATGTCGAAAAAGCAACGAGAGAAAGTTGAGGACGAAGTGAGGTTCCACAGAGCACAACTCAGGGCGCAAAGTGACTCGGCTCCTGACAGTTCGGTGTTTGATCCACCATCGCAATCCACCGGAGATCAACTCCATCATAATTATAATGGAGGGTGAGTAGAGCTTTTTCAATGTTGTTATGTTATACGAGGGTGGAACGTACTAGAATATTCACGGCGGCCAGCTCTCGAATCTATCGAGAACATTTGTGAAGGCCACCTGTCGGATCTTCCGTAAACACACAGAGTTGTAACAATATTTTCAAATCAAGTATAAGTCAATGGGAAACTTTTGAAATGTCACAGAAATGGAGTCAATATACTGATATATATATATATATATATATATATATATATATATATATATTATATATATTTATATATATATATATATATATATATGTATGTGAAAAAGGAATTTGTGGCATAATGGACAGATTATATATATATTTATATATATATATATATATTTTTATTTTTTTTCTTGATCTTGTCTTGATTTCAAGAAAAAATCAAGTCATGACTAAATGTTTCATATCGAGAGTCAAGTTTCTTGACTATTTGTCAACTAATCTTTTTATAAATTTATCAGATGATAAATTGTTCTGAATGTTTTTACTAATTAGATGATTTGTAACTATAAAAATAGTAAAGAGTAATCCTACTACTATTATAAACGCGAAAGTTTGTAAGTATGGATGTTTGTTTTTTTTTTTTTTTTATGTTCTGGTTCCCACGAAAAAGGATATCCTGTAATTTTCAGAGAACATCGTGGGAACCAAGGGAAAGAAGGTAGGAGTTGGTGTTCTTCTTAAATTTCTGGAGGTTGTATGCCTCGGGGAACACCTCCCTAGGCAATGAGTTCCAAAGCCTCGCTGTTCGTTGGATGGACGAGTCTTTGGAAAGTGATGTTCTGCAGGTCTCCAAAGTGACCACGAAGGGGTGTGATGACTGAACTTGACGGGTTAGTCTCGAAGAGACTGCCAAAGCAGGAACGATTGTTGATATTTCAGAAGAGCATCGCCCATGAAAATATCTATAAAATAGAGACAAATCGCCAACTTTTCTACGGTGTTCCAGACAAGTGAGCGAGTTTGTAAGCGAGGCATCACCGACGAGACGAATTGCCCTTTTTTGGACAGAATCCAATAGCCTCAGGATATGTTTAGGTGCCGCGCTCCAAATATGGGAACAGTATTCCAGGACAGGTCGGATCTGTGCCTTATAGATCATAAGCAGCTGGGTGGGGGTGAAATAGCTCTTGGCACGGAACAAAAAACCAAGTTTTTGGGATGCACTTTTGGCAATGGACCTCACGTGATTTTCCCAGGAAAGGTTATTGCTGATAGTAATACCAAGCATCGATATGGATGACTTCAATGGTATGGTTACTCCAGACAAAGTTATGTTAGGCACAGTGAGATCTACTTTTCTAGAGAAAAGACATGCTTGTGTTTTGTTTGCATTGGATTCTACCAAGTTATTAGATCCCCACTCGAGAATTGTTGCTAAGTCCATATTTATATTATTAACATTTCTTCCTCGTTCATTTCTGGTTTCACGGGCTGATATAGGGGCCCTGGAAGAGAAAGCGGTATGGAGGGTACTATCATCGGCAAAGCTGTGTACTGGACATGAAGTTGCTTTCAACAGGTCGTTGATGTGAAGTAGAAATAGTGTTGGTGCGAGAATAGATCCTTGCGGAACACCAGCATTTATGAGTAGAGTGTCAGATGAAACTCCATCGACCACTACATGGAGAGACCTGTTTGAGAGAAAACTAGCAAGCAGAGAACACAGCTGAGGGGGCAAGTCATAAGACGGAAGCTTGGCAAGGAGTCCCTGGTGTCAAACTCGATCGAACGCCTTGGATATATCTAATGCCACAGCTAAAGTTTCTCCATACTTTTCAATAGATAGGTGCCATATATGTGAGACGTAAGCGAGCAGGTCACCAGTTGATCTCTGATGGCGGAAGCCATATTGCCTATCGTTGACAATTCCTGAGTCTTCCAGATATTTCATGAGCTCGATGTTGATGGCTTTTTCCATGACCTTTGAAATAATAGATAGCAGTGCGATAGGTCTGTAGTTGCTAGGTAGGGCCTTCTTGCCTTTTTAGGGACTGGCTGTACTCTTGCAATTTTCCAATTGGACGGAAATACCCCAAATTGTAAGAGTGGTTGAACAACTTGCAAAGAACAGGGGTTAGTTCGGGGGCACATTTCTTGAGAACAATCGGCGGGATTCCGTCAGATCCACAGGCTTTGTTGGTGTTGAGACCCAGCAAAATCTTTCTGATAGTACGTTGGCGAAAGGTGATCTCGGGCATGTGACTGTCAATAGGTGTAATGTTCGGGGGTTGTTTTCCCGATGAATCCAGAGTGGAATTTCCAGCAAATAGGTGCGCAATGATATTGGCTTTTTCCTGGGCAGTCGTTGCTAGTGTTCCATCTTCTTTGGTTAGAGGAGGAAATGAGCTGGAAGTGAAGTTTCTTCCCACAGCTTTGGCGAAAGACCAAAATGAACGGGATCCGTTAGGACATTCAGCAAGTTTTGATCTTATTTTGGCATTGTGGGCATCTTTTGAGCATTCTATTGTCTCTTTGCATATGCCTCTAGTCTCGACATATGCTGCTCTGGTCTCAGGGCCCGGATTTTTTAGCCATCGATGGTATGCTGCCTGTTTGGAAGCCACAGCTCTAGAGCAGTTTCTGTTAAACCAGGTCTTATCGGATGATGTTCTTCTTTCGGTATTCGGTATGTAGGTTTGCATCCCCAACATGATGATTTCAGAAATTGTCTCAGCACATCGTGTTGGATCTACTGAAGAGAAACAAACTCTCTTCCATGGAAACGCTGAGAAAAACATACGAAGACCTTCCCAGTCGGCCGAATTGTAATGCCACATGAGTCGGGGTGGTATTGTGCAGCTCGATGGTAAATGGAAAGAGCATGTTGTGGAGATGAGGGTGTGATCAGAGTTTCCAAGTGGGGCACAAACTTCTATTCTATACTCTTTCACGTAAAAACTACTGGATGGATTTTGATGAAACTTTACAATAATATAGCTTATACATCAGAATAACACATAGGCTACAATTTATAAAGATATTGTGTGAGTTGTCCAAAATATGACGATAAGTGTCAAGTAAGTAGGAAAAAATCTACCATCTGCGAGCTATTCTGGCGTGCGCTGCCAAAACCGCTAGAGTTACACATATGTAATGTATGATCACGGTGTATCATCTCATATGATCAAGGTCATACTCGATGTTAGTGTTGACTACAAACCGTATGGGGGTGCTGAGATCGACTGAAATGACCAACACGCAATCGTGGGGAAGGGGGGTGTCCTTACTGTCATTCACGATTTGTCATCTTCCACGTGTGGAACATAAACAACTTTTTCTGTTTGCTTTCGGTGTTCTAAGAAGTATTCAATCAAAATGGCATTTTAATGTTGCGTGGCTTCCTGTGATAACAATGGAAATAATGTCAATATGCATCGTTTTCCTGTTAATTGAACACAAGTATGTATTTCACTATCACTCCTGAATTGACATTTCGATGGGTGCTGCACTAATTATATGTAATAATACATTAATGTGGTTCACACATTGATGATGGTAACTTATCATCAAATGGTGCATTTAGGGGTGTTAGTGATAAGCGTACGATAAAGTGATCATATCTACAATTTTCATACAGATGCTATCTTTTTCAAACAATTTTTCAAAATATTTTCATTACCAAGCACACCGCATATAATGAGGAGGGTTTTCCAGCTTATCATGTTCAATATTCTTTCTTCAGAGAAAAATTTATTAGTCGCTGGTTTGAGTTTCCAACACGGTGATAGCTGAGTTTGTCATTTTGATTGTATATTGCCTGTTTGCATCACACTATGCTGAGAAATCCTTTGTGTTGAGGAATCCTCAATACCACATAAAGAACGGTGGTTGGGGGTTCTGGGCAGAAAGGTTTCCTTGGCTAGGTACGAAGGTCTCGTAATTTATTTTCAAGAGTCGAATTCGAAAATTGCCGCCTATTGATTAGTTCATGACTCCAACCATGTAGGTGGCACTGAAATCAGTCGGGAAATTTTGACATTGAGTTTGCGGTCTATATCAGTATAGAACTCTTGTCTATGTGTATGATGGAAATGTTTATCTTCGGTCCGACGCACGGCGGGTGAGGGGGGGGAAGAAGTCGCTCATCGCTGAGTGCTCGACCCGAACGCGGGCAGACGTCATTGACGGTTGTGTCCGTTTTGCGAATTTTCAAGGTACTAGCGATTTGTTAAAAACGCATTGTATTTAAAGTAATATAGGCGTGGTAACTAAATAGGCAAGTATTGCATTTTTAAAGTATAATAAACATAACAATAACTACCGTACTGTATTTTTTGGAAGTGTAGAAAAACTAAGAATTATGCCGCGAAAGCGTAAGTCTAATCTTTCCCAAAGCTCTATGAAAGTAGCTAGACTTAACGAGACCTTTCCACAAGCCGAACTGCGAAGGCTTGAACAGGCAGAGCGTGAGGCAGCTCACAGAGCTGCCGAGACACCAGAGCAGTCCCAAGCTCGGGGTTATTCAGCGATGTCCAATCAGGAGCATTTGCTCAAAAACTGCTAGAAATTGGGGAAGGCCACCTAGACACCGACCAAGAAGGTATGGTTCTTTTCACACAGCAATTTTGTCATGCTGTGGAGTCAGAGGACGAACTTGTTGAACAAGTTTTTCCGAATCTGCAACGATATATTCTTGACGAAAATTCGTTGTATGAAAGAACCATATTGGCACCGAAAAATGAGACTGTTGCGAAAATAAATAAAAAAATCTTGTATATTAGGTTTCCTATTTCAAATAAAGATATATGTATTATATTGGCAGTTAGTATGAGGGTTCCGTTAGTTTTAGGTTAGGCTCATGAAAATTGGTATTTGAGGTCTTTGTTACAAATGAAAAAATATGTGTTTATCTGTTTTTGAAAATTAAATCCCTGACGGTGTCAAATGGGGGGTTATATATTTTTAAGTTAGGGTCATAAAAAATTGTATTTGAGGTCATTGAAACAAATAAAGGAATACCTGTTTCAGTGAATTTAGAAATACATCCCCTAAAGGGGTGAAATAGGGGGTATAAAGTTGTATGAGGTTTCGGTTAGTTTTTGAGATACAGTCATGAACATTCGTGTTCAACCTAACTTGACAATTCTACCCCTGGAGGGTTGAAAAGGAGTTAGTGAATTTGTAATAGTCGTCACAGAACGTTACTTTCGCTGTAAAATCAATTATGGCACCCAAATTGGAAAAGGGAAGCCACAGGCATAAGCTAGATGGAACAACACAAAAAAAAACAGGAAAAAATACAAATTCTACGCGGACGAAGTCGCGGGTACCAGCTAGTACCCAATATTTCTATGATTTTACTTCCATTGGTTGCCTTGTAGCAGAAACAAAGTTGGTTTCATATCTTTAATTCAGAAAATATAAATAAAGACGCGGATAACCTGTACTGCCTCTTGAAAGATAGTTCGTAGATGAAAACCCCGGTGTCGGCCCCAGCAAAATCGCTTTGTGGGATTTTTTAACAAGAATGACCACTTTTTGTTTTTTTACGAATATTTTGAAAAGTATTGAAGGAATCGTTTGCCACTCATAGAACTTTTGTAGAGAATTTAAAAACCTACATAATGTTTTTTTGTGCGACCAGATCGGTGTACTTTCTACTGAGAAAATCCGGGAAAACGTCTAACAATATACCATCTGTAAAAAATTAATACATTTTTAAAATTTAAAGCTTGACAAACAATCTTGAGGGAAATGATGGATAATAACATGTAGTTCAACTGTGCGCAAGATGGTTTCTGTCCGATCTGTTGTTTTAAATCGGCGCATTTTGCAAGATAAGCTCTTAAATTGTTTATAACGCGATTGTGCAAAAACTACACATCGGACAGAAATAATCTTGCGCACAGTTGAACTACATTTTATCATCTATCATTTTCCTCGAAGTTGTTTGTTCAGCTTAAAATTTATAAAAATTATGAATTTTAAAAAAATGGCCTTTTTTAGAGGTTTTTCAAGATTTTCTCATTTGAAAATTATCCGATCCGGTCGCACAAAAAAAAATTTGAAGGTTTTTGAATTCTCTACAGAAGTTCCATTAAGTGTGAAACGATTCCTTCAATAATTTTAAAGATATTTGTAAAAAACCAAAAAAGTGTTAATATTTCTTGTTAAAAAATTTCTACAGAGCAATTTTGCTGGTGCCGACACCGAGGTTTTCATCTAAGAACTATCTTTCAAAAGGCAGTATAGGCTATTTTCGTCTTTATTTAAGTGGGAAAAAAACCTCTATTGGTTGGCCTAAAAGCCGTATCGTATCATCACCATCCCATCTCAGTTTTTCAAACCACTCCCAAGTAAATTTACTGGAGAGATTCTTTTCGCGAAGGCTGAAAAACAAGAAATCATCATGTTATAATCGGAGTTGCAAATTCGACTTTGTTCCAAACAAGGCTCTGTCTACCAATAAATACAAGAAAAGGCGAGATCTTGAAGTTTATTTATTTTAAAACGGAAAATAATGTGCCAAAATATGTTTATTCTAGAAAATCAAGAAAAGATGAGATATCGGCGTCAAGGCTGAAAATATCGTCTAGATTCATGGGCGAGTTATTTTTCTGACCCTTTACAAGAAGATATTTAATTTTTTCAGTACTAGAAGGTTGAATATGATGATTTCAAGTAGTACTCCCTAATTTACTATAGAATTTTGGTTGCAAGCTGCCAAATTGTATTTAAAAAATGTTAATGACGTGGGTATCGTAACATAACTCGACCTATCTTCCACTAGTTCGCTAGGATTATTTTCAACCGATACTGAAATTTGAGAGAAACAGCATCAATTATTTATGCATACTCCAAATAAGAATATTCGGGAAAAGATCGTGATCCAACGCTGAAATTGACTTACTCTTCTATGAGGTTATAGAGGATTGGAAATAGTTTTAGATAATCTAAAATCACTACCGCTCAATAGTTGGAACTATCTTCGTGAATACATTTTTCTAATAGCACAAACCTAGGTACCTATATTCTAATAAAATCCATTAAACGGAAGTATTTTACTAGATTTCGAACGATCTAGCAAAATCAATATAATTACTAGTTTCGAGTGAATCACATTCTTAAGATGGAGTATGTTTCTTGACATGTTTTTTGGGTAACCTTCCACAGTCGGAAAATGAAAATATAATCAGGAAAATCTATACAAGTGTAGAAAGGGCAAACTAATTGGTTCACCCCGATAAGTTATTGCGTTCACCAAATTATATTTCCTATAGAAAAATGATTCAATTAGTCAATAACTTGCCGTTTTCTGAATTTGCCTATCAAATTTTTTTTTTATTCAAAAGATACTTCTCTATATAGTTTTTGATTGACGTTTTGGGGACTACATCTGTCCCCGTTCTGTATATCGAAAATTCAGCGGCTCCAGAGGAGACAACTTGATTATTTCTAAATGAAAACTCAAATCGAGTAACAATTGGAAGGATGTTATTTTTCCTCGTTCTCAGAATTAGTCGGATAAAATTCTAAACTCGTGATTCAGCAAAGCTTCAAAGTTATGAGTGCAGGAGAGTTTGTAACTATATTTTGCCGATATATTCTCCATCGATTTCAAGTCTTTTCTGTAAACATTAGTAATCATTCCCTATATCAAGCCAAAATATAATTAAAAAAATACGCGTCGAATAGAGAACCTCCTCCTTTTTGGTTTCGTCGGTTAAAAAATACTTTTTATCTCTTCTTATGAGATTAGAATAAATCGAATTCACACGTGACATAACAAAGATCCCCAAGAGCTTCATAGCCCTTCCTATCGTTATCTATATGATGGGTTAACATGATATAATGAATGAAATTATTGAAGAAACACTTTTTGAGATCAAACGCAAAACATAATACGCTTATGGAGATTCTATAAAGAAGGAAATCGATGATCAAGTGAAGGCAGTTTAAAAAAAATTCAATTCCGGGAACAACATATGCTAATTTTTGAACGTTGGATTTTTTTTTGTCAATATACTTACATACTGCTGGTTGACATATTTCCAGTGAGATGAAGGAGAAGAGAACAAAATATGATGGTATTTTTCTGCTTATTCGGAATATGCCAGGAAAATTGCAAACATTTTGTTGGTGATTCATAGAAGAATTAGCAGTTTATAAACAACAATCAGATAAATGAATTGAGCGAAAATAGATGTTGAGAGATGGGCATTCTGTGTTGTAAAGGGGTTGTCCCCCTATTATCAAACTTTGGCGCTTTTCACTATTCTCGGTTTTCCTCGGGCGCCACCTTTTGGTTTATAGTGGAAAAGGCCACTTTTGCTCCGGGCAGTCTCAGTGAAGAAAGTATAACACTCCAGGGGTCAATATAGTCGTGACACTGTAACAGGGCCAGCAAGGCAGGCTTTAATTGCCTTCAACTGGGTTTCGAACCTGGGTGGCGACTGCGCACTAGATGTTAAAATTCTACTCGAAATAGTCAATGAAAGAATACTAAGAACAGGATAAACAGGTATATTAAAAATAATAAAATACAGTAAGGGCGGCTGACGGCGGCCTCAAGTTATCACAACAAATAAACACATGGCAAGCACTATATACAGAGAAAGCGAGGAGGGTGTTTTCAAGCAAGCGGGGTAAACTTAACAACCAAAAGCTCTTGCGATGGGGGGGGGGGGTATCGTACGGACTCGTATGCAGAAATTACCGGCGCAGCATTGAACTGCATATGTGCCTCTTACGGCTATGGTTCGATCATGCGCACATCGCATCGGTGGTACTTACAATTTCCTGATGTCTTTTACCTGATACAACATATTTACCCGAACTCCGATCTCACTGCTTCGGCAAGGTCCGGGATGGTCGTGGACTGCTTCGGTCTTTGGCTCACACTCTGGATACTAGTCGGACGCGTGACTGCTTCTGCTGGGCTCGGCAAGCTACTACCTCTTAGAAATATGTCGAAACGGAACTACAGCCGGCTTCCCCCTCTTTTCCGAATACCTCTCGACCGACTTATATGCGCGCGCCGTTTTGTGGACTCTGTCGATTTCGATACAAAGTATACTTTCACAGAATAATTACCCAGCTCGTAAAATCCTTCGTGCTGTGACGTCAGCTCGGTGCGTGCGTCTCTGTCTCGACTCAACTGTACTGGGTGGCTTCTATCGTGACGTCAGCTCGGTAGCGTGTGCTCTTGGCTCGACTGGACTGCTGTCTCGGGCTTCTATCGGAAGACTCCATTCTCTCGTCGGCGTTTGAATATAGCCAGCTTGCTCGCTAAAAATGTGTTCTCGAGAGTCGATAGCCGGCGCAGGTTATATTCGTGCGTGCTATTTAGCTACGTCTGGCGTTATTCGCGTGGTTTCCGGAAGGCGTTTAGTCTGTTTTATTAGGATATGTGTAATCCACGGATTTATCACGAACACGAATGGTATTTCTAGACCTATTATTACTGTCAAGCGGGGTTTAATTCCTTACAGGGAGCTTTTGGCTGATAAATATAGCGGGAAAATAGTAACTTCGTTACAGTGTATACATGAAATGGGTGGTATGGGAGAGAAGTGAGACTTATTTTTTGATTTAGAAGATTTTTTGCAATTGATACTTTCAAGAAGTTAACTAAAAAAAATAAGTTTCATAACTATGACATTTTTTTTCTATTTTCAGATATCCGTACACTACCGATATAGGCACCTACAGCACCCCATACTATACGAGTCAGCCAGTACAATCCAACAGTATAGCTTACGACATTTCCCCTGACTACGCTGTAGACAGTACCACTGCGTACGATCCTCGGCCAGGTATGGACCCCCTTACGGACAGTGGTAGTCTGATGACCAGTATGGTCACTACAGGTAGGCAATTTGAACCAGTTTAGTTGTCACATATGAATGAGTTGTCAGATATGAATGAGTGCAATGAGCTCCACATAATTTTCCGAAAAGCTGATAATTCCCATGCACATTTTAATTTGATCTCTTAAATTTTTAGGGTTTTGTCAAAATACGTAAAAGTAAGAAAGATATATTTGCTTGAAATGTGTTGGACAGATCAGATCAATTTTGTCATTTGAGAAGTGTGTTCCATTCTCAGCGGAGTGAGTGGAACTTCTAGTAATGCTTCGACAGAAATAGATTAACATCAATCATTTTACCAAGACAAGGAGCAACCCTCTTCCTTGGGTATATATTCAATAAACGTTTTAGCAGTGATTAACAGAAAGTCAGACACAACCTGGATATATGCAATGTACAAAACTTCGTCTTGCGAATATTGAAATAAAATACTTGACACTTAAATTGGTACAAAATGTTATAAACTCAAAAATCCAAATGACGTCATAGAATAAATTGCATCTTTAGTTGTAGGAACTAATCAAAGGGGTGAGTCAGTGGCGGATTTACACATTTCCACAGTATGAGTCTCATTTCGCAGCATTTTGAAAAAAATATTTAGATGGACCCCCTGATATAGTACAAAAATTTTCTGTCAATAGAAATATCAGTCAAGATTTTCAGGTTGGAGAAAGCTTGATTTCAAACTGGAGAAATATCTGAGCAGATTTTTTACTGCTGATTTTGTAACTAATATCCACTTGCATATATCTACTTAGTAAGAACTTGGTGGTAGTAACGTAATGTTTCAAAATTTCCAATAATCCAAGATAGTACAAAAAAACTAGATTATTCATCGAAATATTTCAATAAATACCAGAGAATTATGCACATATCCTAAAAATAATAGGTACCAATACTTCCTGAGACATCTTCACATGTAAAATTTTGAATCACTTTATTAGAATATTCCTGAGGTCGTTCATTCTTCTTTAGGATGTATTAGTGCATTTTTTTAATGAACACTACACATACTTGAAATAAACTGAAACACTTCATTATATCATTTTTACCAAATTGGTATTACAAAACTTACAAGATATATCAAGTGTTTCATCCATGTTCCTGAAACCTATCAGTATATCTGAAATCGAAGGAGTCATTGAAAATTTAGATCCAAAAAAAGCTTGTGGTTATGATAAAATTAGTGTAAGAATTGTTAAAGCAGCTAAATTCGAAATATCGCCAATTTTATTCTTTATCATCTCAAAATCATTTGAAAAAGGTATAGTACCAAATGATATGAAAATTGCGAAGGTGTCACCAATTTACAAAAGTGGTAAAATAAATGATTCAAATAATTATAGGCCAATTTCTATTCTTCCAATTTTTTCGAAAATTTTAGAAATACTGATGCATGTAAGACTTTTTGATTATCTTGAAAATAATAATCTACTATACGAAGGTCAATATGGTTTTCGCAAATCCAGGGACACAGAGGTGGCAACGATGGATGTTATTACCGAAATTCAAATTCAAATTGATAATAATAAAAAATGTAGTATGTTATCCTTGGACTTGTGTAAAGCCTTTGATACTGTTGATCATGAAATTCTACTAAAAAAATTATTTAACATTGGAATCAGAGGAAACCTTCTCAATTGGTTCAAAAATTATTTGTATAATAGAAAACAGTATGTTCAAATGGGAAATCATCAGAGTTCTTTAAAAAATATAAAGTGTGGAGTACCACAAGGTTCCATTCTTGGTCCTGTACTATTCTTAATATATGTAAACAATCTTTCAAAATTAAATTTAGAAGGAAGTATGAAATTATTTGCTGATGACACTACAATTATGTACTTTTCGGACGATTATAAAATAATACAAAACTACATGAATAATGATATAAAAAAAATTTTCATTTGGCTACAGCAACATAAATTGACCATTAATTTCAATAAATCTTCCTACATGAATATTTCTAAAAGAACAATTGACACTCCCACCAGTTCCATTCATTTCGAAAAAAATATCATAAATTACACTAAATCAACAAAATTTTTAGGACTTCATATCGATGAAAAATTATCATGGAATAAGCATATCGAAAAAATTCGGAAGAAAATATCATCTCTTATAGGCATTCTTTACAGAATAAGAAATTATATACCACTAAAATTTTTAAAAAACATTTATTTTAGTTTAATTTATTCACACTTGCAGTATCTCATTTCTATATGGGGAACTGCAAATAATTCTATTTTAAAACCATTAAAATCATTACAAAATAAATCAATAAAATGTATATATAAATTACCACATCTGGAACCAACAATAAATTTGTATAAACCAAAAAGGCTTTTGAATTTAAATTCTCTTTATAAACTCAAAATATGTTGTTTCATTCATTTTGTCAAAAATAAAATAAAAAAAACATTTAATATAAGTTTCACTGAAATGGACAAAATTCATAATCATGCCACTAGGCAAACAAATTTTTTATCCATTAGTAATGTTAAATCCGAAATTGGAAAGAAATGTATTTACCATAATGGAATAATCATTTATAATTCAATTCCTAACAACATAAAAAAAATTAAAATAATGGCGAAATTCAAAATCGAAATATACACTTCAATCAACTGGATAAAAATTTATAAATATGTTTTTTTTTATTTACAAATCAAAATAATTAAAAATGTTTATTTGGTTACACCCTAGTATATATACTTTCTTGAACTATTCGTTTTTGACTACTTCCATGTTGTATATGTATTTTTTTGTTATCTTATAACTAGTTTAGTCCCTAACCATAAACATGTAATGTTTCTTGGGACAATAAAGTTATTATTATTATTATATTATTTATGTTTGCATATTTATAAAAAAAATGCAATTGTAGTTTAGTTTATTCCAACAGAACATGTGTTGTGTATTCTGAATCAATTTTAGTGAAAATATAGTAAGGTGTGTTTGTTCGTAGAATAATCTAGAAACAATCTTGGAAAATGTCAGCTATGAATGATCTGTTTCATTCCAGGAATATTAAGAGGAATATTCCTGCGAAATTCTCAGAATGGGCTGACCCCAAAACAATTCATTGTAGTGATCAGGGAACCATTCAGCCTTCTTATGGAATATGATTTGCTTGTTCTTAGACATATTTTTGTGCTATCTGGGATTAGGGTATGTGACTTCTGTTCACCCGAAATTCCTGGGTAGAGGTCAATCATCGTGGTTTTAACTAAGATGTCTAAAACCCTGGTGAATGAGCTGATTCGATATTGTTTAGATTTTCGAGGGGACACCACCTGTTACTTCAACAGAGCTTCTCTCTCTGTGGTAGATGGCACCGTCCAAAAATGTTTGTCTATATTCTCGCTTAATGTCAGAACTTAATTTCTGACATCTGCAGCATCTTATATGAAATTATTTTCAGTGTTTTGTCGGTATCTATGCGTTTTCCATCTCTTCGATATGAAATCTTGCTTAGCTTATTCCTGAGTTTGTTCTTAAAAAAAAAACAATCGTTCATCAATTCATTAGTGCGTGAGGAATTATTTATTTTCAGGTAGTGTAGTGTGCAAGGATACTTTTAGTAAAATGGACCACATTTGCATTTTGTGTGTACAGTATAAAGCCGCAGATTCGAATTTTCGCCTGTATCTAGTACCAAAAGCAAGTACAAATCTTGACGAATTGACTAATAATGATATTTCCATAGTTCATTATATTGTATGCATTGAATTTTATATTTTCTGAATTTAAAATTTCATTTCCAATTCTCCGTCTGTCAAAATGCTTAACCTCAAATTCAAATCGTACAAAATACGAAAAACAACACGACAGTGCTTTCTTTGTGCAATGTTCGGGGGCTTCTAATTCTAGCTTTGCTATTGGTGAAGTTTGACAGATGTCTCTTTTAAACCTATAGCAATGCTAGAATTAGAACCCGCGCACAGTTAGCCTCAAAAAGAAATCTGAGTAAATAAATATACCCTGTTACTGAATTGAAACTAAATCGAAATTGGCGCCATCTGACACGCTAGTAATCTCTATTATCAAGTAGGCCAAGTGTCGCCAAGTCGATCCCAAACTTCTACAGGTATAAGTGCAAGCACCAGGGTTTTTATACATCTTAGTTTCAACCCCAACCTCTGACGAACTACCCGATTCCTAATGACTCACATCATTTCCTTGCCCCAGGCAATACTAACACAAACGGTGGTGGCGGTGGTGGTGGTGGTAGCAACAACGGAGGAGCAGGCACAAAACAGTCCGCCCTCTCCATGACTGACACCCGCACCTTCAAACGCGTCAGCCAGACCTCAAGTACCACCCTTTCCGGCGGTACGATGGTCTCCGTGAAGCAGGAAGGAAGCGTGGAGCCGCTGCTGCCCTCTTACGTTGACAGTACGACGTTCGTTAATTCGCCTATGCAGCAGAGCAGTGGCGTGCGACAGGGGGGCGGGGCGGCAGCGGCGGGACAGGGCATGCAACAGAGGAGCGGAGGCGACGACTGTGAGTCTGTAACTTTACCCAGTAAGTTTTCCCGGATCCTTTTAACTGTTGTCCTCTTGTACTAACGTAGCTTTGGTATGGGTGTTGTGATGAAATGATATATTCAACTGGTATTCATTTGAAATTAAGGGGGTGGATCGCAATTCGTAGAAAGTGTTGCAACTCACATAATACATATTTTTCAGGTATAATAACCTTAAATAATTTGAAAACAAGTATCAAGAAATGTTTAGATGAAACGGCCAAAGAAATAAGTTACTGTGTACTAGGGTGGGCCGATTGGTATAGGGGATTTGAAAATTTGTAAATGCTTGTGTCTGCAACTATAAGAAAGTTGTGAAATACGAAAAGAGAAATATTTCATTATTATTATTTTTTTATATTTCTATTTTTTGAACTGCTACAATGACACTAAAGTTTCCATTTTAATAAGTTCATATTTTCAAAATCTGCAAATTCTCAAAAGTTGCACTACTTAAAGAGAAACACATTTTCTTCAATACTTTCCTCCTTATTTTTGCAATTTAAACTGCCACAACAGCATTTTTTTAATTTTGAGTTATTTATTTAATTTTAAGCCAAATGAAGTGGTTCAAGATAGAGGTAATATTTATTATAAAACGAATTCACAAGTATAAGAGAATGCAAAATGAAAATATTTTAGTAGTATCTAACATAATAGTGACTTTTATATAGGTTTAGATATATAACTCAAAAATAGGTATATTATCAAACATTCTTTGAACAAATAAAACTCAATTTATAATCTTGCTTTGATCCAAAAGAAGGTATAATTCCACGTGATTTCAATTTTGCCCTCATTACACAATCTCTGTTGTCACAACCACAAACTGTAGCTGAAGCTTCCGTCACAATTTTAACAGCTCGTTCAACCGCTTGCGTGTGACATGGATACGATTTTATTTCAGAGAACAGCATTGATGTATCCGGATTTTTCACAATATCGATCAAAACTTCTACAGGTAACCCCATTGTTAAAGGCGGTTCAGTAATGACAAGAGTACTCCAATCAATCAAGTCCATATAGCTTGAGGCGTTTATATTCAGCGAATTTGGAACTTCAAATTGTCGTAGTGATTGCTGTACGTTAGAGCTTCGAGCTTTGAAAATTCGACGCACAGCAAGCTCCCGAATATGATGTCTGGTGTCCCCGAGCATCCCAAGCAGGATATCTTCAGGATGTGCGAAATATCGCAATATCACTGGATCAATCACTTCCTTCAAATTTTTCGGTAAAAACCCTGATAACTGAATTGTTTTCCAGACATTAAAGGTTCCCTGCAGGCGTGATGGTTTTGTTTCAATAATGAACCACATTGGAGCATACACCTTTAAAATAAAAGTTACCAAGGCAACCAAGGTTTCTGATGGTTCAGCGGTTGAAACATATAGCCGCAGTATACGTTTAGCTGTTCTTAGCCATCGGGAATGAACAATTTTACCAGGGCTTCGTTTGGATAATTTTTTATCTACAGTTCCCTTTGAAATTGCATCACATATATCAATAATGTATTTTTGATCTGTGCTTAGATCAGTCTTAACAGAATCATTCAATGCCGGAACATTTGACTCAATTATGTTGAAGTCAACTGTGATGAAAAAATAAATAAGTACAATAGATAATAGAATAGAAATAAATAGATTACTAATAGAAAGAATCTCACATCCCTTTAATGCCTGTCCAATAGGTCCCAGTTGTGCTGCCATCAAGGCAAGTTATGAGATGTCGCAATGGCAGTTCATTAGCATGCAACTGGCAAACAAACCATTACAACGGTCTATTCAAATGTTTCTCCAATTGTACAATTATTCCCGAATGTTTTCCAACATTGACGTTTGTTCCGTCGCATCATATTACTTTCAGCTCATCTGTTGTAATATTAGATTCGTCCAAGTACTTCAAAATACATTTCATGATGTTTGGCGAAATTCCTGATTCAGGACAAATATGCGCCAAGTATATCGACTCTGGCATTCTTATGAGAGTAATGTGCTCTTCTTGAATTTTTCGCCGACGATTGTCTTCCATCTTCAGCGTTTCATCTTTACGTCCATCAGAAAACAAGCCACGTAATAATTAATTTTGTGTGTTATCTATTATATCTGCACGTTTCTTCTAGCGCGACGTATCTTGTTTTTATCTATGATACTTTTATTGTCCTCTTCATGTATAATACCAACGTCCTGTAGAACGGCTGATGCTACTGCAGCCCCAGCTCTATCAGAAATACCATAACGATCAAGTGTTCTCGGTGGCACAGGTAGTTGTAATGAATTGTAGCGGATTTGTGAACTTCCTTGATGTGGCAGTTTGAAACATAAAGATATAGAAAACATTATTTCACCAAAATGTTTTGGCATTTTTTCTTACATATTATTTTCATATCCAAATATTTGAATTTTGACCTTGAAATTTCGGTGCCATTGTGGCAGTCGAAATAATGAAAATATGCAATACTTTATTTGACAAAAAATGTTCACTTTTATGTCTTAAACACGTTTTGCATTTGCAGAATTTTCCATTTACAACATTCAAAATTTGAAAATTAGCTGTTATTGTGGCAGTTGAAAACATGAAAAATTTTTTTTTTGTAAAATGAAAAAAAAATCGTTTCTTGGTTTTGCAGATTTTTTATAGTTGCAAATTCCCATTTTTGAAAAACACCGAAATCGGCCCACCCTACTGTGTACACCAAATATTTTTTTTATTATGAAAATAATATTCAATTAGTCATTATATTACTTTTTCAAATTCGGTAAATAGTCATTTCTTTCCTTAATTGTTGCTTGGAAGCACGTAAGGTGATCTAAAAATATTTTTTTACCAAACAACTGATTTTATATTTTTCAGTTTTCCGATATCTTTTTTATTTATTTTACATTCGAGATGGTCCAAATATACTCCATTACTTACCCCATTGCCCCCCAAGCGAAGTGCAGCTCCCACAAGCTATTATAATGTGGGCGGATTCTTTGTGATTTTTTATCTGAACATGATTCTGTGATTTGTCAATTTCTAATATTAATTCTGTGATTCGCAATTTCAATTATCTTGATTTCTCATTAAGAAAACTTTCAGTGCACCAATAAGGTTTTTTGTTTATTCCTCCTCGTTTTCTAGCTTTGTTCAGTTGAGGATCGATCTAGTTGCTCTAGAAGTTCCCATATCATTCCTGTCGCCAATCCATTGAATTTTATCAGGTAATTTGAGTTCAAAAGGGATTCTGTTAGCTGTGGGTCGTGTGAATGGTTTTTGTTTGTATTGTATATGTCACAGGGTCTGGTTGCTTTCATTCCATTTAATCTTCTTCCTGCAAATCGATCTAGAAACGCGTTATTATTTTCAAAGAGAGATATGAGCCATTTTTTAAAAGAGGTTTTGGGTGGATTAAATATTATTATGGCTTCATCACAGGGCTATTTAACTATTCCCTTCTCAAGCTGGGGTGGTAATAGAAATTGTAGAAGATATATTATTGTCTATTCCCTTTTGGCAAATAGTTGTGACAATATGATCTGGTTTCGTGATCATGCCATCTGAAAAAGGAGTTATACTTCACCAATCCCAACGTGAGTTCTATCATTAGCTCCTGTGTTGAATATATTTTAAAAGAATAATCTGGTTGATCTATGATCTGGCTTCAGATGGCGGAAACAGGTTTCAATGGAATATTCTTCCAGCTCTCCATGTTGAATTTATAATCTTTCCAGTTATTATATCTAAAAAATGTGTCAAGATGAGTGTTTTTCTGCAAAATATAAGCTACAAACCAGATTATCAATAATTGATTTATTCGAATTATATCATCAATATAATGATCAGGAATGGGATCATACCATGTGGAGTGTATCATTTCAGCATACCAAAATCTGTAGTTATTGCCATGGTTTAGCAAAGCTTAATCTGCTCACTTACTACCAGTATATATGAACTGATATTAAAGAGTCTATAAAAAAATTAAAAATGTATGTGTGTATATATGTGTATATTTGGAACTCAATCGTTTTTTGTTGCTTGTTCATTCGATTCCATATAACCAAAAAACTCTCAAAATGTATATATTTTGTATATTTGATTGTTGACTCTATTTATAAACGTTAATATATCTTGGGACAAAAAAGTTGATAATAAAGTCTCAGAAATAGCTTCCACTCCAACCATGAAGTTCATCGATATAAAGATCCGGAATAACAGGATGATAGTCAAAATTTAATTTGATAAGTCATTACGATATTTGCAGCATCCAGCTTTCAGAAATATTTGTGAGCACTATATATTTAAAAAAAACTTAAAAACACGCTCTTATAGAAAACCAGACTAAAAAAATAGAAAATGAGAAAAAAAAAATATTTTATTTAAAAAAAATCGTGGGGTGCATGATATCGCCTGGGCCACCAATTACCTGTGATCTGAGACATTTCTTACTTTACTGCCCTAGGTGTGTAATGTAATATATAATTATTGATACCATGCACCCCACGCTTTTTTTTAAATAAAATATTTTTTTTTTATTTTCTTTTTTTTTAGTCTGGTTTTCTATAAAAGCGTGTTTTTTAGTTTTTTTAAATTATTATTTATTTTCAACTACATCTGATTTTATGAACATTCTGTTTATATTTTCAACAAATCAATTCTTAGCTTAGTTTTCTATTAACGCGTTTTTTAAGTTTTTCAAACTATTATTATTATTATTAATTATTTTTAACTATTATTCTCCAATATTGAATAGAATCGGACCATAATCACAAAACTCGCGGCCATTTTGGAGCCGCCATCTTGTATCCTTCAATTTTGACAAAATAATCATAATCTCCGACCCCAAAAACCTCCACATACCAATTTTGAATAGAATCAGACCATAATCACAAAACTCGGCTACCATTTTGGAGCCGCCATCTTCAATTTTTCCATTTCTATAAAAGAATCAAAATATTACACTCCAAAAAACCCCCACATACCAATTTTGAATAGAATCAGACCATAATCACAAAACTCGGACGCCATTTTGAAGCCGCCATCTTGAATTTCTCAATATTTACAAAAGAATCATAATATTCGACCCCAAAAACCCCCACATACCAATTTTGAATAGAATCAGATCATAATCACAAAACCCGTCCACCATTTTGGAGCCGCCATCTTGAATTTTTCAATTTTAACAACAGAATCTTAATCTCCGACCACGAAAACCCTCAGATACCAATTTTGAAGCGAATCGGACCATAATCACAAAACTCGTACGCCATATTGGAGCCGCCATTTTGTTTTTTTTTTCACACAAAAATTTCTTAATGCATTGTCACCGGAATTATGTACACCTGCCTAATTTCACATCATTCGGACGTCTGGAAGTGGGTCAAAATCGCGCTCAAAAGAGTCGGTTACAAACAAACAAACATACAAGTGAAGCTAATATAAAGCGTGTAAAAAATAGAAGGGTTAGCAGACAATGTGTGAGTTTTATGAGTTTGCAAAATATATTTCGAATAAAGGAAGATAAAGGGTTCGTTACATTAACGAATCACCAATAATTTTTAGCATTTCAGAAACATCAAGTGTGTCTCGCTTTCCATGAATCAACACTCATTATTTGAACTTGCGATATTTTTAAAAATGTTTGGACCTGGTAAACATGATTTAAAAAAAAAGTGTCAGTTGATAACTTCCTATTATTTCCCAGAAAAAAATATTTTTTTTTAGTTCGTTTTCACAAACGCAAATAAAGCTTTAAAAAACTCTTCTCCAATTGATTTCTGGTTGTAATGAGTTTATAATGAGATTAATTTGCTCCATTAATACTAACTTTACAAAAATAGGCGGATTTGTGGAAAGTGGCACACAATGGGATATCAAAATGCCTAACTCAATAACTCAGAAGTATGTATATTATATTGCAGGGAGGAAAATATGAAACAAAAACTACCTACTTATATACGACTTGATTTTTAATATATCTAGGTAATCGGTTGAAGCTTCGACAATTTCTTAACTACAATATATACTCATTACCCAAATATTTGGTTATCAGATGGGCCATGAAAAATGTCTTATTCCTCGAAACTGCTCTCTACTACTACCTATACAATAGGTGTATGTTGAGTCGAATATCCATCAGAAAACAATTACTTTCCTGGCTTATGCCTCGACGAACATTGGATTACATACACCTATTTTATAGGTTATGGTAGAGATCAGTCTTGAGAAATAAGGCATTTTTCATGGTCTATAAAATCAGCCCTCTATGAAGTGTCTCAGATTTCTGTATTGCAGATATCTTCTATGTTTTTATTCAAGATGACATTCTCGAGGACTGTTGTTGTAATAGTTGGAGTCGAGATGGCGTTAGCTAGTGGTGTTTTCCACTTAGTTGACGAAATCCCAATGAATACCAAGAGATGGATGAAGTCTGATTTGGGTTCGTAGTCATTAATCATTGTCTGCTTGACCTACCCTGTACTGATGAGGGGCAAATACCCCGAAACCGGTATACAGGTGGTCAGTCCAAATGAGGTGGGTAATATGTATCCATTTCGCAACAAACAGCTGCAAAGTAACCTTGTAGGACTTTGCACGATTATCCATCGGATGTAATCCAATATTCGTCGAGGCATTAGCCAGGACAGTAATTGTTTCCTGATGGATATTCGACTCAACATACACCTTTTATATAGGTACTAGTAGAGAGCAGTCTTGAGAAATAAGACATTTTTCTTGGTCTATGAAATCAGCCCTCTATGATATGTCATATATCTCTTATTTTTCATAAATAATGTGTCGCTGAAAAAACGATCAAATTACCTACATTTTCTTAATTTGTCCACACAAATCCAAATAAAGGTTTGAAAAACATCGAAATTTTGACTTTTCTTCAAATTATTTCTATTTCCAATGAGTTTTAGGAAAAAATTAAATAAAATTTGGAACTAATTTTTTTCTCATTTTATATTATTCTTTCCTTATCGCACCTTTTACAACAGCACGTTTTTAATGAGAATAATTTGCTCCATTAACACTAACTTTACAAAAAGAGGTGAACTTATGAAAAGTGGAACAAAATCTATATACTAAAAAATTAATCTCGATTCTTTGAAAGTGCAAAACGTGAGAACGGCTGGACCGATTTGACCATTTTTTAATGTTCGTAATAGTCCGAGAATGGTTTTTACGGAAAGAAAAATCAGAAAAGTTGCCCGGAAAATGGGAAAATTCGGGAATATAAACTATTACTAAGATCGAATTAGCATAGCGGTTTCATGTAAGCCTACCAAGCAGAAGGTCGCTGGTACGAATCTTAGGTACGTTTTTTTATTTTATAAAAACAACGGCTGGACCGATTTGGCTAATTTTTTTAATGTTCGTAATAGTCCGAATAAGGTTTTTAGGAAAAGAAAGGTTTTTAGAAAAGTTTTTAGATTCGGGAAAAATTGAAAGTGCTTTTATCTATGGGATTTTTGAAGACGGGGCGGGATTCGAGCGATGGATAAGCGTAATTCTTTGGTCGTGGAAAAGTTTTCAGGGATATATACATATATTTATATATGTATATATATATATATATATATATATATATTGTTATGTTATGAAAAACCATTTAGATATTTTAAAAAGAAAAATCCCACAAAAAAGAATAATTATTGATTAGCTAATAGTTTCAAGAGGTTGTTTTTACAAATTTTTGAAATTATATTTCTTTTATTAAGCCTCTGTATAATATGAATAGATAAAAATATCCAAATTATATAACACAATCAATTTCATACACTGTCAGAATGATTACAACCCATAATTCTTCAAAAGACAACAAACATTTTCCTGAATAAAATTTATAAATTTGAAACATACAGTATATGAAATTGTAGCTAACTAAAAGTAGCCAATGGTAGAACAGCAAACTTCTTGATGACAATAGCCAATCAGGGAACAGATGGACACATGTAGAATTTGAAATTGTAAAGGAATAAGAACGAGAGAGTGTCAGAGGCAATTATTATTGAAATTTGTACATAGTTAATAAGAATGGAAAAATAGTTTTATGTATAAGTTATGACAAATAAACCCAAACAGTGAAAATGTGACAATTTAGTGCGCGAATTCAAAAATTCGAATCAGAGGGAAGGAAAAAAAATGGTATCCAGGTGACAACAAACAAAGCCACAAGGAGATCGAAAATAAATTTGAAACGAATGCCACGTTATATTTTTGGGAGAAAGAAAAATGGAATAATTTCCACATTATAAGCGGAAAACCAAGATTACCTTATTTGTACACCGTATACAAGTATCCAAGGCTGATTGCTGAATTTGTATGGTTCTTTCTATTTGGTATTGGAGTTCCTGATAGCATTGGAGTGGAAGGGAATCCAAATCCTGGTGTGTATTGAACAGCGACAGTTCCAGACAGGTATAAACCTTCCATAGTGCACATTCTGAACTGAACAATTTCACTAATAACGCATATTCCATCGGAAGAACTTTATTTCAATTGATTTCGAACTATTAAAGAAATTTTCACTTTCAAGGTAAAAGTGAGGTTGTGTATATTTTACCAATGAACTTTTCTCATGATTATCCATGAATATTTGTAGATTCACCTTAGAGTAAGTTATCTTTCGTAGGCCAGGTAAAATTAAGTTTTCCTGAATAAAGGAAATAATTGCTTTTTGATACTTTGTCGTTTGTTTTCTACATGATCAACAATCATACTTATGACCATTGAATAAATAGAAATTTGACATATCAAGCAGTGGCTAGTGGCTCAATTGCCTGAACTGGCTATCTGAGACAAGAGGCGTACCAACTGTGCTTAGGTGTGGTAAGGAAGTGATAACAATTGGCAGCAACGTGACGAGAGAACAGTGACGTTAGCTAGCAATTATTATTACATTGTAAAAAATATTATACAGGGCGAAAATACTTATCTATATCATAACAATTTGGCTCACAAAGAAGAGCGAAAAACTATTAGCTATCTTCATTTTATAAACAACAATTTATTCACAAATCATCATTACATAACAAATTGGCACCCAAAACGTGAGGCGAAATAATAACAAAATAATTTGTTAATTTATCATTACATAACAATATATATATATATATATATATATATATATATATATATATAATAAAACGGGAAAACGGGATAACAGAGGAAAACTGGATATCGGAAAAAACAGGATAAAGGGAAAACGGGATAACATGATAAGGGGTGAATGGGATAACGGAATAACGGGAAAACAGGATAATGGGATTACGGGGCAACGGGATAAGGGGAAAACGGGATAATGTAATAACAGGAAAACAGGACCACGGAAAAACGAAATAAGGGGATAACGGGAAAAAGGGATAACAGAATAACGAGAAGCGGGCAGAGTCAAAATCATAACCTAGATGGAACAACACAAATAAAAACATAGGGAAAAAAAATTCTACGAGGACAAAAGTTTTCAGGAAAAAAACAGAATATAGAAATTGGGACAGGACGTCTGTCGCCTCAGCTAGTGGAAAATAAAAATGTCGAATTAAATGACTCAAAAACGATTCTAACGATTTTCAAAATGAATATTATATTGCAGCTGGAGAGATGTAAAATTAAAAGTCTATCCAAATTTATTTTCAATATATCTAGGTAATTAATTGAACACTTGGCAAACAATTTTTTGACTGTAATTATATACGGATTTTCTGGATATTTGAACAGGTCATTTCCTTCATATTTCTTTTTTCATTTTAATTTTCCATATTAATAAAAGAAAATTTTTTGTATGCTTATGTTATTCCCTGTCATAACTAACTCACACTGGAAACAGGATCAAATTACCCGGTACTCAACAAACCGCCACTTGACAACTATGATAGGTATTTGATATTTTTGTTGTTGTGACCAACGGCTCCATCTGTTGACTACTCTTCTTGACCATTTTATACTATTTATACCATTATCAACATGTTTTTTCTCAAACCGTTCAAAGTTATTGGAAACATCACTACTTTGCTACTTTCGGAAACCTGTACGTCAAAGCAAAGTAGATTCGGACATATCAACTTTTCAATCACAATGAACATTATTTTTTACCTTATGGATTCTATGACAGCATTATAATTATTCCTTTGCCACTTTAAAGCGTAAACATACCCCACGTCGAATCCCCTATTTGAATACCTTTCCATATATTTCAGATCCGAGTCAAATATCCGAGCTGTTGTCGAAGACGATATCCGACGCACATACGCGCACCTGTCTTTACACGCTCGAGCACATCCACGAGATGTTCCGGAAGCCGCACGATCTCTCGCGGCTTTTGTTCTACAAGAACATGGCGCATGAAGAACTGTGGCTCGAGTGCGCGCAAAAACTCACCACCATCATTCAGCAGATCATCGAGTTCGCGAAAATGGTACCTGGTTTCATGAAGCTGTCGCAAGACGATCAAATCGTTCTTCTCAAAGCAGGTGAGCAAACGCAAATATATTTCCTCTTGTATTCATCTTAATACAGCACTAACAATATGTTTTTCACGATTACCTGGAAATATTCTAATTAGGAAGTTTCCTTCATTTTCATCTCATTTCTGAAATATCTTCAAAGACAACCAAGTTATATATGTCCATTCAAAGCTTGGATTTGAAATTCCCGTGCTACACCATTTTCTCCGAGGGTGACGTCACGTCACATATCATGCTGCGATTGTGTGCACTACGTAAAGGCGGGTATTATACCTACTCACTGGTGAGCTGCAGCAACGTATTTTGGTGAGTAGGTACCTTGGCTGCTTCGCGCCGCGTTGAATCCACAGTGTCTGCCTACAGTTCGTTCGAACAACATTTCGGTTCTAGGGAAATGATTGCCAGAGCCGCATTTATTTTGATAAACAATTTATTTGAAGATTGAGAATGACAACGACGATGGTGGCGTCATGAAATGTACGAAGAAAGAAATGGATCCGCATTACTTGATGCTTTAAAATTTCAGAGTATCAGTGGACATTACAAAAATTGTACCCAAATGAATCCAACAGATTTGAATATTGTATTAATTTGCACGGGCCCAAAATTAAAAAAACCAACACGAGAAGCAATGTTAGTACAATACAATAAATATGAATGATCAATATTGAATACATTGAAAATTCAGTTGCTTTTCTCTTATATTGCGTTATAATAAAATTATCTTTCCCAGTTCCAACGCTTCTTTTTCTCTTTTACTTTTCCTCCGTTTTTCAAGACGACAATACATTTATTGTTTTTTGTTTACACTTTTTCCCTGATGTACCCATTGCCGTACCTGTTTCCTCACATTAGGCATCTAATTTTAAATGTTTTCAATAGTAGTCCTTGTTTTTTGGATCCCATATTACTGGTTTCTCTCTACATAATTCGATTAAACTGATAATTTTTTCTTCGCCCCACTTTGACATTTCGTCAATGATTGTTGCTGCAACACGTACTCACTCGCGTACAACCACATAGACGTCCACGAACCGACTATGAATGTCTTTGGCAGCTCGGTGTGATCCGTTTGAAGCGCGTTCGCGAACAACACTGTGCAACGCGTCCAGATTATGAATTTTGGTTGCAGCAACTGTTGCAGTTGCAGTTACAGCTCGCCAGTGAGTACCCGCCTTAAGATGTCTAGAAAACGAATGTATACTCATTTGATATTGTTCAGAATTTTGAGGGAACACCAAAACCGGATTAATGGGGCTTCTATTTTTGGTGTGTAAATGGCGCCAGAAATAATGTAACAAGAAACGACGTTGGTTTCTAGACATATTTGCGCTGAAATACACAATGCACAATTGACTTCTGCTGACAACAAGAGTTAGTCGATCGACGCAGATATCGACAAAAAGTATTACCTAAGTACAATGAAAACATATTTTTCTTTTTTAGTTATTCTTTTTGGAATCATAGTTATTCATTACTCATTCTCTTTGTCATCATATGGAACTAATATTAAAAGTATGTTCTTCAAATGGAAACTTTATGATTGTGTTTGTGTAATCGATCACGGAACACTTTTTTTGTATCCGCACTATTTTTACATAATCTGTACGAAAATGGATTAATCTCTTGGTGAAATAAGAAACAAACATTTATTTGCTGTTGTTTCCAATAATACTCCAATCCAAATAATATCAATTAAAAAATAAAATTAATCATGGAACATTTATTTAAATGCTCCTTTTTTGTATTTCAAATGAATTCCAAAAGCGGCTCTGAACACAGAACGAATTGACATGGAAACATATCAACAGAATGTATTGATGAAATTAATAATTAGATTTGAATTCAATCTATAATATGGAAGTTATTCATCATTTTGAAAATGACGACAAAACATCCGAAAATTCTTACTAACGCTTAAAATTTGTAGGCCAGGGTTCTACTGACGATGACTTACTTTTCAATCATATTTATAGTTGAAGCTAGAATTTCGATTATAGTAAAAGACACCCAGGGGAGGTTCGTAACCAGTGAGAATAATCGGAAGGTGTTGTCTCAAATGATTTGTTATGTAGGAACTATACATAATATTTTACTGGGCGATATCGAGTGAACATTTGATGATTTCCAACATTAATAGTGGAATGGGCGAGGACACGAAATTTTCAAAATATTTTTAATGGATTTTACAGCTGGTGCAAACTGTGTTGGTAATTTTATTTTTATTTTCTTTTATTATCTAAAACTTGAAAAAAAATATTTAAAGTCGGCAAAATTTAAATGGCTTCTTTCTATCACCATTTCAAAATGATGTGACGTAATCACCCGATCAACCAATCCCACTGTTGACAGCTTCAATCAATTTTGCAACGTTGCCATATGTTCAAATCTTGACATCTTGCTAATAGTGTTCTAGTAATGACATTTATAGTTTAAGAAACTTGGCAACATTGCCTGTTAACGTTAACTATTGGCTGCTCGGTCGTTTACGTCACAAAGAGCGCCAATATTAGTAGCTATAAAATTTGCTCATTTTTAAAAACGAATGGAAACTGCTGTAATTAAAATTTGACTCAAAAAATGTTTTCCGTGTACATTTATATATGCGTTATGTATTTTAAAGCATATTTAAAGCGATAATAATTTCTCATGTCCTCGCCTATTGTATCATATTGGATACAGGTGTCTATTAACTGAATTTAAATAAAAGAATCACGGAGAAATCTTGGTCCTACAGTATTTTCTGCCAAATGAAATATAACACATATATGTATATATGGGATTCAGTCAAGTCAACACTTTAATACCAAACAAAATTTCAGGAACTCTCTATTGAAAGAAATATATGTTTCTCTGGTACATTTATTGTTTTTTTTTTTTTAATTCTAGTTTTGACATAATAATTGAATTTATTCATAATTAATAACAAAGGTATCTACAGCAAACTGTGAAAATGACTTCATGAAGCGAAACTTGTACTGCTGCTATAAACATTAATTACAAATATATATATATATATATATATATATATATATATATATATATATATATATATATATATATATTTTCTTCTTGTATTCTTGAACCATATATATTATATTTCTGTATTTTTTTTTTGGGGTTTTGGTTCACTTATAGGAATAAAACGTGGATGCAAATTTGGTACTATTTCATATTGCAATTTATTTTTTTGGGATAAAAAGGGTGAAAAACGATCTAACACCTCTCACCCTTTTTAGATACAATCTGATGAAGCTTAAGTACTTAAGCGAAACGTTATATTTTCTATATAAAAAAATAAATTGCAATATGAAATAGTACCAAATATATATACAGGGTGTAACTGAATAAGTGTAAAACATTTAAGGAGGTGATTCCTCATCGAAAAAAAGATAGGATCTTTCATATAAAGAAACTTCATTGGAGCATCCCTTGTTAAGATACAGCCCCTTAAAGGGGGTACATAAAATTTGTATAACAATTTTTTTCACAAGCACTGAAAAGTTACAATATTGAAATTAACCTGACGTTTTGTACTACCAAAAGACACTTAGCCAGTAATTTATTTGGTTTACCCCATGGTTGTAAGGGTGAAAACGCAACCCTAAAATTTATTTCCAATGTAACTTTTTGTCTTATTATTTGTTTACCATTTAAAAATTTATTTCCGATAGCCTGTTTCATTCTAAACAAAAAATGTCTCTTGGGTTTTTTGCACAAAATGAACCAGTAAGCAGCAAAACATTATTTTACGAACAACTACAGAGATACATCGTCATAAATGCGAACTGGATTTATTGTTATTTTGTAGTTAGTACCTGCATTAAACGATTAAAGGGTAATGAACAAAACTAAGTTATTAATAACAAAACACACAACATGTAGAAATCATAGTGAATGTTCAATATGTCTACCTTCAAACATTACGCATGCGTCTAGACGTCGGCGCATTGAGCCACGTATTCGCTCAAATATTCCTGGAGTCTCTCTGATTACCCTGCACGCATCGATGATGCGGTTTCTTAAGTCCTCTACATCGCGAACAGGAGTACGATATACCAAATGCTGTGAATGGCCCCAAATAGAGAAATCGAGAGGATTGAGATCCGGGGATCGAGCGGGCCATTTATGTGGTCCTCCTCGACCTATCCACTGATTTGCATATGTTTCAGTTAAATGCTGACGTGCTACTTGACTAAAATGGGCGGAGCCCCATCATGCATAAAACATATCCCTTCTGACGCCCAAAGGAACTTCCTCCAGAACTACTGGATGCACTTCTCTTAAAAATTCAACGTATGCCTCACCATTTAATAGAGGAGGTAGAAAATGACGGCCCAATTGAATCATCACCAATAACTCTGAGCCACACGTTAAGAGAAAACTGTTCTTGATGGCTAGTTTCGACAATAGCGTGAGGGTTTTCATCAGCCCATATGTGGTAATTATGAAAATTAATAATCTTGTCCCGAGAAAAACTACATTCGTCTGTGAATTCTATCGTCTTCAGAAAGTCACAATTTCTTCTAATCATTTCCAGCATCCAATTGCAAAATTCAAGACGGTTCGGAAAGTCTCGCGGTAACAGTGCCTGTACTCGTTGCAGATGGTAAGGGTATAAGAGTTGTTCCTTTAAAATTCGAAATACCGTCATATGATCAACATTTAGCTGGAAAGCAATCTTTCTAGTACTGGTAGTAGGTTGTTCTTCAATCAAATTAAGTACTGCTTCCTCAAGCTGTGGTGTTCGTATTTCTCGATGGCGACCACAATCCTGCGTTCTTTTGTCGAATGAACCATATTCTCGTAATCGTTGATGAAGTCGAGCAAATATTCTATGTGAAGGATGCTGCCGTTGAGGATACATTTCAGCATATCTTCTAGAAGCTTCTAACCCATTCCCTGCGACAGACCGTAAACGTAATGCATATCAGCCATTTCCTCATTTGTGTATGCCATTTTATTAACAAGTGAATTATTAAAGTAACAAATTAAGAACAGAACAACAACACACAATTAGTATTAATTCAATTTCGAAAATTCCCAAACTGACAGCGTCATACCAATTTAATTGTCACTATCGCTAATAGCGACCTACTAGATAGATTAGTTTCGTATTTTCGCATTTATGACGATGTATCTCTGTAGTTGTTCGTAAAATAATGTTTTGCTGCTTACTGGTTTATTTTGGGCAAAAAACCCAAGAGACATTTTTTGTTTAGAATGAAACAGGCTATCGGAAATAAATTTTTAAATGGTAAACAAATATTAAGACAAAAAGTTACATTGGAAATAAATTTTAGGGGTTGCGTTTTTCACCCCTTACAACCATGGGGTAAACCAAATAAATTACTGGCTAAGTGTCTTTTTGGTAGTACAAAACGTCAGGTTAATTTCAATATTGTAACTTTTTCAGTGCTTGTGAAATAAATGGTTATACAAATTTTATGTACCCCCTTTAAGGGGCTGTATCTTAACAAGGGATGCTCCAATGAAGTTTCTTTATATGAAAGATCCTATCTTTTTTTCGATGAGGAATCACCTCCTTAAATGTTTTACACTTATTCAGTTACACCCTGTATATATATATATATATATATATATATATATATATATATATATATATATATATATATATTGTACACCTAGTTTGAGAACAATCTTAGTCAGGAAAAACTTTTGATGAATATCATGACCTGTTTTGTATATTTCTGGAATGTTTATGTTATGTATAGTTCATTTATCCCCTCGTTTTCCTACATCAATCATTTCTTTGAAATCAATCTACTAGGATAATAATAACAACTGTTATTGCTTATAGGTAGTTTCGAGTTAGCAATAATCCGAATGTCCCGGTACTTGGACCTTTCTCAGAACTGCGTTCTGTACGGAGACACGATGCTACCCCAGGATGCCTTCTTCACATCAGATACTGCGGAAATGAAGCTGGTCACTTGCGTCTTTGAAGTTTCGAAAAGCATCGCCGAGCTGAAACTCACAGAAACTGAACTTGCGCTTTATTCTGCGTGTGTTTTATTATCGCCAGGTGAGTAAAAAATATTGATAAATGATAATATAATTGGGGTGTATGGTGCTTCCAAAGTAAAATTTTCAACAAAATGATTCAAACTAACGTTATATAGTAAATGATTACGTTGAGAGTTGCACTCGGCACACATTTGGGTATGCATTAACAGATATTTAAATGCTACTATGACGTGTTGGCCGCATACAAACGCTCGCAAAACTTTTCACAACATTCAACACACCTGATCCTGTCTTTCCTAAAAATTAAGGAATGATTATATTCAAGATCTGTTTGGAATTGCAAAAAAAAAATATATTAAATTATTGAACAAAATTATTTTGGATATTTTTGTGTATGTCTCCAGAAACTTATATTAAATAGAGTTGGATCTGAATTTGCCAAAAATGTTAACAAACCTATGGTCAACTATGTCTCATTAGTATGGTGGCCAAAAACCCAACAGTACTCGGCACAAATCAAGCTGCAAAAGTGCAGCGCTTGGCCTGTCTGGGAATCACAGTGGCCAATATTCACATGCCCCACTGCAGCATTAGAGGTAATGCTGAACCTTCTGCCACTGCACTTGTGTGTAATGAAGGAAGCGGCAATGAGTGCCTTCAAACTGCACCAGACAACAAACTTAGAAGCTGGAAATCTGATTGGACATCTGAAGATTCTGGAAAATATTCCCCTAGAATCTAGCTAAGCATGTCTTTGAACTACTATAAAGAACTACCATATCTGCACAACGAAAGGACCTCAATTAGAAATGAATGTACAGTTTGGTATAATGATGATCCAAGATAGAGTGGGAGTAACAGGACCTAGTTTCAAGCTCTCAAAACCCCTAGGCAAAAGCCCCAACAATTTTCCAAGTAAAAATTCATGCCATAGAAATTTGCGCCCAAAAATGCCTTGTAAGATGCTCCAGGGGGGCAAAAATCTGTAACCTATCCGAAAGCCAAGCAGCACTAAAAGCTCTAAAGTCACACACTTGTGAGTCTAGACTGACTTGGGACTGCAAACTTTCCCTGAGAAATAATCAGGTCACTCTGATGGGGGTGATAGGTCACAAGGGAATGAAAGGCAATGAGGAAGCAGACGGCCTTGGCAAGAACTCTTCTGTGTTCTTTCAAAGCCCAAATTAGGGAAGAGTTTCGGCGCTGGGAAGCTGATCGAATAAAAACCACTGGAATAAAGTTCTAGGACAAGCGAAAAGGCTTCTGATTCCACCACCAAAGAAACTTAAACAGCTTCTCGAGTTGGACAAAGGACTGGTAACACGACTGCTTACCGGACGTTGTCCCCTGAGGTATCATCTCGAAAAAATTGCTAGATAAGATTGTCAACTGTGCCGTCGTTACTGCGAGAACTCTGCTGAAACTGCAGAACACCTACTTTACGCTCCTTGAAGTGCCATTATAACGCCCTCTGATATTAGGAACTTAGCTGCCAGGAAACTGATACATTTCCTGGGCCTTGAATAAATTAAGGGTATATAATGTACAAAATACATTATAAGTCGAGGTACGGAGAGGCTAAAGAGCCATATCGACACCCAACAATAAAAAAAGTTGCCAAAGGGACACAAAGCTCATTCAACCACACAGACGAATGGCGCATGAAATGAATATGTATACAGAAAAAATGTCGAATTTACAGCTCAAATATTTATGCCAAGTTCAACATTCCATACACAACGTACATTTTTAATCACCCCTAAACACATCACCTTAAGAGATGATGTATAGCGAGTTTTCCATTCCCAAGCAAGGAACGTAATTTGGTAACTTTTGATTGATATTTAATTTTTATTTTCAAATCTATACACTCGAACAATATGGTGAACAGACCATATATTTATTCATTATAAATATTTATTATAAGGATAGCCTATGTGAAGCCAAAACAATTTAACATCGATTTTAAAGGGATCATACAAGCTTATTTAATTTGTTGCAAATTTCTATTATGTTAATATAACCACAAACGTTTCTATTGCCTATTGGTTTCGTGCACATTTGACAGATGTGCACCGAACCTTGAATATTTGTCATGTGTCTTGTACATGCGCAATTGCTTTTGGCCGCCTTTATGAAAGAGGACATACTGATTTCAACACACACAGAGGTTGATCCGCTGGTTTTAACCGCAACGGATAAGTCTGCCGGTTTTATATGCCGTGTATTGAAACCGTTGTCATCCACTAACGCAGAATAAAAATCCGAGGTTAAATCTTACAGAATGATCCGCCACAGGCAATACCGCGTGTTAGTGTCCGCAAAACTGCAGATTGACCCGGGGATCTAACCGTATCTGTGAAATTTCGACTTGACGAAGGCTTTGTGTAGTAAAGTGACATAAAAATGCTAAAACATAGAAAAAAGCAGGCTCTCGCATGTGCAATGATTTATATGCAGATGATGGCAAATACTGATGTGAGAAAGCGGCGCTCTGAACGGGTTAAAATTACAGCAACCGATGGATTGAGTGTGTTGAATGTAGCGAAAATTTTTGCGTGCGTTTGTATGCGTCAAGCATGTACACGCTGCGTTTTCACTGACTACCACGCACAACACATATTTTTACTAACGTGAAAGGCAGCCTATATATATATATATATATATATATATATATATATTATATATATATATATATATATATATATATATATATATATATATATATATATATATATATATATATATATATATATATATATATATATAATTACAATAATTACATGAAATATAAAATCCTACATCCACCTTATAAACTCCCTTGAATATAAAAAATTAAAAGGCTACTTACATGTGACAGATAGACATAAAATACATTCACTTGTCGAAAATTGAATACTGCTGTCTATTTTTGTCTATTTTTATTTATTTTTGTTTTTTTTTTTTCTATGTTTATTCTGTTTTTACTACTTTTTTTCTATTTTTCTGTAAATATATGTGTTACTATGTAAGTGTTTGTAAAAATATTTTTAAATTTTGTAATTATTTTAAATCTTTAAATTACTGTATTACTTAAATGTTAAATGTAATTATTCTTTGGGAAACATTCTGTACAACAGACGAGAAATAATGACCCATGCGCAACCATTTGGTCCTAAATGGTTTTTTTTCTCTGTTTATATACAAATGACACCCAGAGTCTTATGCCATTATTGTAAACATTTTGATGCGAATAAACTTATTTTTATATATATATATATAAACAAACAGTAAATTTTTATTATATTAGTAAATATGAAAGAAAGTGGAAACATGTACCAGTATCTAATCAAGATATGAAGTGGATATGTCTTTGTAAATATTGCTGGAACAAATGAAATTTCATTTCCATCCTATTGACTTGCATATCCCCCAAAAAGCTATAAAACCGCCACGAGCGATGCTGCAATAATTAAAGTGCCGGTTGTCATTATAAAATCTGATACTTCCTACTTCCACTATTTTTGTTGATATGTTGATGGTGAAACTATTGATTTTTCAACTGTTTCTTGTTGCGATCATGAAACGTGGAATTCAATTAATAATTTTTTATAGATTTCATTGACATTCCAGATCGACCAGGACTGAAAGGCCTAGGAGAGATAGGACGACTGAGCCAAGCTGTCGTCAGAGCTCTAAGACTGGAGTTAGAGAGAAACCATAGTTTGCCCATCAAAGGAGATGTAACAGTTTGTGATGCTCTCTTAACGAAAATACCTACGTTAAGGTAAGACGAAAGTGGAAGGAATATTTTCTCAAATAAAAAATTATTATTTTATTGAAAAATTATTCACATCAATTGGAATTAATATTTGGTTTGTACATTCATTTCATGATAATTATAGATTTCTAAGCAAAAGAATATATTACCCTCCAGAATTTATATTTCATCCAATTGATTATTGAATATTCATCTTTCACTGGTTTATTCCATCAAATATTTCCATGAGCATGTTATTTATGGTGTTATTATTGCGGAAATCGCATACCTAACAAAACATTGTTTTTTTAGGGAAATAAGTATGCTTCACATGGATGCATTGGGAAAACTCAAAAGGTCAGCTCCCCATCTAGAGTTTCCAGCTTTACACAAGGAGTTATTCAGTGTAGATAGTTGAAGATCTGCTGATAAACATCCTGATCTGTCTGAAAGGCAGCCTAGGGTAGCTACTGTAAGTATGGCCATCAGAAATTGATCATACATGTTGTTCCAAACAATTCAAATAAAAAATGTCTGAAAATGTCCCCATCC
Organism: Gonioctena quinquepunctata; assembly: GCA_018342105.1. Taxonomy (NCBI): domain Eukaryota; kingdom Metazoa; phylum Arthropoda; class Insecta; order Coleoptera; family Chrysomelidae; genus Gonioctena; species Gonioctena quinquepunctata. The sequence continues at coordinate 85,858 of JAFIRS010000199.1, forward strand.
ATCCACCAAAACGTCATTTTTGGTCTTCTATTATTAGATAATTTAAAAGTTGAAGGTTCAGTAATTATGGCATGGATCATCCCAATGCTTGGAAGACACCACAGCCCCTTCACTATGTTTCCTCTTTTGTCAGATCCTTCTGTTACTTTTATAATCCAGGAGCTGATATAATCACTCAGTATGTTTTGTTCATATTCTCTATGAATACATTCTTCTCTTTGATGTTGGTTGCATTGCATTTTTTTGTGTAGATTAATGGTGGGTTCTCCTAGTAAAGTTATATTTGACTCATATCCTTATTTAATTCATGACCCTTTGATCTGGAACTCTGAAAGTTAGTTCGGAACCAATGGATGATACTTGTCAACAAGAGTGTTTCCATGGTCCATTCCAACCTGCTCATGTCCTGAAGCGCTTATGAGCCTTAATGTTTCCATTCAAAATATGGGCGTTTTGACATGGATGGGTAACTAGATAGACTATCATCAGTTTTGAATGCATTCACCTCATTGTAAATATCCCATAATTATAAAATTTCATATATTTATAGAGTAGACATGACCCACTACAAATGTAATTTTACATAACGTAGTTGAATAAAAAAATATCTTATATATTCCAAGTTGCCTTTTGTTTGATTTTAGAAGATTAAAAGTCTGATGGTTTGAAAATAAAACAACATATATTTTTTCACTGAATCAATAGGTTATTTTCAGATAGAATACAGAGCAGCTTCAGATTTGAGCAATGAAATCAGAGAATTATTCAAATTTGAAAACATATTATGATTGGCCTTAAGTCACATACATAGTGTTTTCTGATTAGCTGCTGAATGAAAAGTTATCACTAGTATCTCAGTAGAAGTATGTGTATATCTAAAGAAGAAAAGCACTGCAAAAAAAAATCAGCAATTGGGATAATAATCTGTAAAGTGGCAACAAGTCAAGCTGTATTCGGGCATGTCATATTCAATTACATAAGTTAAATAGGAGTTTTTTTTTTCTAATTAGCCTAAAAAAGTCTTGAGGATTCATAAATTCACTGATCTGGGTAAGAAACTGAAATTAGCGTACCGTCGAAACTTACCGAGAGTGCTTAGTTACTCAAATGAAGAAACTAATCACAAAAGTAATACCTAATTGAACAATAACTCTTATCTTATCTTATGCAAAAGTATACACATCTTTCCCCTTTCAACCATTGAAAGCTTTAATTTGCTCCCAACAAGATTTGAAAAATGTTGCGTTTATCCCTCAGAAGAGCCTTACATTTTACAGTATATATTTCTATGACTCAACCAATCTAACATTTCCTCAAAATAACTATTTTATATGTAATCTAAAATGTATCCATGCCACCATTAATGGAGATTGATCTAACAACTTTTCATCGCATCCAATATTCCAATTCATGATATTTTTGTTTGCATGCGAAATGTGGCAAGTACCTTTAGTTTACTACTTGATGCTTCACTATTTTAAAACGAAATGACTCTTCGCGATATGTATATTATATGCCAACCCAGACAGCACTGGATCTTTCATGAATATTTCATAGAATATTATTTTTGGGATATTGGAATATTCTTAAATGTGCCAGGGATATACATATCTCATTTGGAATATTCCTAGAATGTGCTGGTGGGGAAAATTTTAGATATTCCTTGAATATTCTATGAGGAATATTTCCGGAATATCCAGAATATTTCCAGAATATTCCATGAATATTCCAGAAAGTCTCCTCCTGGAATATCCTCTGGGAATATTCCTTGTATATCCAGAATATACCTACAATATTCCATGGATAATCCTAGAATATTCCATGAACATATTCTACGAATCTTTTCTCATACTTTTCCCATATTTTGAACTTGAAAATGGTTATTGGTGTTCATTCCATAGAAATAAGGGAGAATATTCCATGATTATACAATACAGAATATTCAATTTTGATTATTCTATGAATATTCATACATGATTATGCCATGAATATTCACACAGGAATATTCTATGAATATTCAACAGGAATATTCTATGAATATTCAACAGGAATATTCTCACGAGAATATTCGTGGTACATTCTTTCGAGAATTCCGGAATATTCCTGGAATATGCTAGAGGCATGTGAATATTCTAGGAATATTCTCTTCTCTTTTCGGATATTTAGAGAATATCCTAGGAATTTCCCGTGCTGTCTGGGAAATCATTAGAACATCGGAATCATTTTAATTTCTGAATTTCGGTACTCATCCCAGAGATGGTTTCGAGATATGAATTGTGAGCAAAATTATAAATAATGTTTTTTTCCAATTGCAATATTTTCTCCTGCAGTCACTCCAAAGTAAAATACCATACTATTTCATTACCTTATCCTATTGTTTCGAATTCTTGCAGTGAGAGAGTGTCAATAAGTATTCAAAATTAGAAGATACTCATTATGCAAAAATAATGTTATTTTAGGTGTCGTTTAATGATGAGTTGTAAAACAAAGTTCAGAATAATTTTTGTTGAATGAAGCAGTTGGTTGATTACTCATGAATTTCAGAAATATTCACATATTTATATGAGTATATTGTACCATTCTATTTCATTTTGATTTGTTTGGACCATCGATCTATTCTTTTATAATAATTTCAACTTTTTTTGTTTCAGATTTCTTCATACTGAATGTATCGGCCTTAAATACATTAATAATATTAAAATATAATTTCTTTATTCTGAAGTGACATTTATTGTTGTGACATAGAAATTTATTTGATGAACGCAGATCTCTAGAAGGCCATTTGAAAAACCGCGAAACAGTGTTGAGCCAGGCCCTGATTTAAAAGTACAACTTTTCATTTGTTGTTTGTTATTATATGCGGTGCCCTGAATATCAACAGTCAAATGACATAATAATATCGTATAACACATACCTACATAGGTACTTCTATTATATTTGATAGGAACCACCCCTATCTATAGAGATTGTTGACGTTCTGAATCCTAGGTGCTGATTAATTTGTGTTTGAAGAAAAAGTTTTGCGGTTTTTTGAATGGGAAGTTAATATATCTGCCACTTAAAGTAACACGCTATTCTACACATAAGATTTAAAGTCATACACTATTCATACTATATAACGTTTGGCCACCATGTTCGGAAATAGTAAGGACTTATTTTAGTTTTAAAAAGTATTAGTTTAGACTGTGTTTATATACCAACAGTATACAAAAATAACAAAACTGTCAACTAGGGATAATGGCGATACTGTATTCGTCGATTATGTGAGTATTTATACAGAAAATCTCAAACTACCGGATAATCAATTTTAATTCAAATGTAACCGACTTTTGGCCAGATATCTCGATCAAATCGAATCTTGTAAAAAGATTGGAAGTATTTTCAGAATTGAATGTGAACATATTCATACAAATGTTTACTCCTTTAAATTTCTCCAAATTCCTGTTGCCTATTTTGTAGATACAGCCTGCTCTGATCTGGTTCTTTTTATGGGACTGTTTGAATATTTGGAAAACTACTTTAGTTTTAGATATAGCTGAAATATGATACAATATAGAAAGACTGTATGCTTGAATCGGTAAGTTTTTACTATTTTTCAACGCGGTGCTTATTAATAATTAAGTCTTATTTGGTGACACATGGTTTTATAAAAGTACTATATATATATATAAAGAGATGTATATGTATAAATTATATGAAATAGATTATAGAGTATTTATAAAATAGAACTATATCTCAGTTTTCTTCACGACCCTTTTGTTTTCTTGTGGTAGATTTTTTAAAACCAGAATAGAACAAAATGGGTCTCAGACCTGCAGATCACTATTACCTGAAAGGATATTACATAAACACTTCTTCAACAATTTGTAACTATTGATTTTCTTTGCATTCATTAACTAACTTTTCCCAGTGAAAATTTTTCCTTTGTTTTTTTTTGTATAATTCATATCCTTCTGAAAAGTTTATCTGAAAAGAGCAATAGAAATGCTTTGGTAGCTCGTTATTTTTGTGTAAAAAAAATAATTATTTTATTAAATTATCACTGATCCTGGCGTTATCAACTGAGAGAAACCAAATAATTATGAATAATCTCAACTGTCTGCATTACTGAGCTATTGTGAATATTGTCTTCTGATTTTTTTCTTGAGGGTCCATGCATTTTGAAACTCAAGTTTTGTCAATAATAACTCATCATTCTGAATCTTGAAAGTGATAAGGTACTGTATTCCCAAATTGGAGCATTTCGAAATTTTTTATGATTATTCCATAGCTTTTGTAAAAATAACAACTAAAAGAAATACATTTGTTGAAAAATAAAAATGTTGCAAATAAACTAGAAATTTGTTTTCTTTTATTTCCTTATGCCCCTATCAAAGAACATATTGAAAATAGAAATGTCAAATTAATATAACTGGATTTGTGTTTCGACAGTTTTATTCCAATGAAGTCATTCTCCATGATATAAGTAACTGATACCCAAACATTCAACCAAAATTAGAATAATATTTTATTTTCTTCTTCATTTTATGTGCCATGCAACAACATTCTGGTTACGTCATATTCAATCTGAAAATCAACAAAAATAATTCAAACAAATATAAATATTGATGTTAATTCACTACAATATTCTTATCTTTCGTGATCATATCATCCATAAGAATTTAACTTACTGGAGAAAATTGTTTTTACGAATGCTTTGGTGTTTATGCAATATTATTTTTGTAAACAAAAATGGATAGTTCTACTTTAGGTTTAGGTTACAGAATGCTTGAAGATGTTATCCATTGTCAAAACTGATTGTTAAACATATATTTTACAACCCAGTGTTATAAAACTATTTATAATTTGTTGTTAGAGTGACCTTAACATCACAACTTGGTATATTCTTTATTGAAACAATTTTTTTTGTATAGAGATTTTATGTTAAGTTTAGTATTAAGGAATAAGGTTTTGACAATATTTAATATCTGTTCCACTTCTGGAAGGGCTATTATTGGTTATGAAGTAATTTAACAATCCATGTTTTTCAAGAGATATCATGGGGATCTGATATTAGTTCACATTCATTAATGTTTCTGTTGAACACTGATATGTCTAATTGTCATCATTTAGTGAATATTTCCGTATAACAAATATCTAACTGAAAAGTATCTCCACATGGCTGTTACATTTCTTTTGACTGTTATGATGTGTAAAGTATATATTAATTGTTAACGTTTTATTGGAATATTACATTAAATCCATATTAATTCCAAGAATCAGATCAGAAAACTATATTCATCAGTCAACATTTGATTGGTAAAAACGATATGAAATTTTCGTTTTATCGGCGGGTTTTTTGCTATTGGGATAATTTCAATGGAACGTTAACAAGATGTACTTTATAAAATTGTAGAATAGCCATTTTGTAAAATTTTTAGGGTTGGCAAGGGGTAATGGTATAGCTATTGTTAAATATTAATTGAAGAATGAAATGTTAAAAACATATTTCTTTACTACAAAAATCTGTACATTTTTTTTATTTATTAGATCTTACTACTGGTGAAAATTTAAGCTAGTTTCTAATAATTTTTGTTTATATATTTTATTTCTGTTGGTAATATCGACAATTATTATTTTTTGTTAATATTTTTGTTAGCACTGCCCTTAAAAAGTATTTTGTAGCTGTAGTCCCCTAACTGTATATTTTGTATCTACTGTAGGTTTTTCTTTGTAATTAAAGTGCAATTTTTCAAAAAATCGTAACAAAAATATTTACAAATATATTCAATTGTTTTCTGCACCAGTAGAAATTATATATATTTTTTGTATTCATATGTTGGTTTCATTTATCCTTGAGTTATCATGAGTGGAATTTAAGGTTTTTGCCTTTTGTGGCGAAAAGGTAGGTTACATAGCCACACAGTACTTCGACCAATAATATCTTTGGAATATGAGGGCTGGGATACCCTGGAGTGCGTTCGATTATTAACTCCATCGAGTAGAATTTACTAAATAGCGTTCGAAAATCGTAAAGTTGTGTATATTTTACTATAAGACTGTCGTTCGAAAATACCCGAGTATTCGCTACCGAGTTAACTCTCGTAACTCTACAAAATAGCTGGGTTTATTTAACTCCAGAAAATTGACACATCTCTGGGGGACGGAAAATCTCTTTATGCTGTATCTCACATTCTCACAGTTAACCCAAGATTGAGATTATTTATGTGTATGTGTTTAATACTGTTCACTGATAATAGTTGTAATCTTGGAGAAACATATGGTCTACAAAGTTCATACTGTGTCACACGAATTCTTAACTTAGGCCCTATTTTTAATCAAACTGCTTCGAAACCATCACAATAGAATATACCATTATTGTCATTCCCTACCATAAATACTAACATTTAATTTACAATTGGCGAACAAGATTCTAGAAAAGTTATCTGCTATTTCAACAATATTTTTCTCCGGTTTTCATCAACTTTCATTGATCTTGCCATTCTTCGTTTTTTTAACAATAACAACCTATATTTCCGATGTCAGAACCTTCTGTCACTCGGACTTTGTAAACAACTCCAAATATATTCCGCACCGTTCGAATATTACATGAATAGTACTCAACTCCAGAGTAAATTTAAGAAACCTTCAAATACTTTACTCTACTCTAGGAGTCTATAATCGAACGCACCTCTGTAGGGGGCGATTCGGGTTTTTGGCGGGTCTATGAGTCAACCAGACTTCTGCCAATGATAATTGGAAGGGAGCTCTCGCACAGTGAAATAATGAGCACTGGAAATGAGTGTGATACTGAATAAACTTGTATTCACTACTTATACATTGTTTTTTTTTTATAACAGTACATGAGGCGATAACAAGAGGAGAGGCTAATTTGCCCAGACCATAACAACGTTGCCATATTGTGGAGGGGATAAGATTTTTGGGCGCGAAATTTGAAATACAAATTGTTGGGACAACTACACATTGTACCGAATCGGGGCCTTGGTTAGTATTAAGGTTTGCCGGGGAAAGGCTTTCGTTTTTTTAAGTGTACCCTGTCGAGCCACTTTATTTGAGATAAGGCCAGTAAAGTATATACATAGACTGTGACACAGAAACATCCGTTTTTTTGGAGAATAAGTTTTGAAACAATTTACATTTGTCTTAACAAAAATCTAATTGCCTATAGTTCACAACCTTAATACCTAAAATATTAATGTTGAAGTGGAACCTAGATTGAGCTGCTTTGAGCCGAAATAAAAGGCACATTTTCCAGGACGATTTTAATGGTGCTGATTCCAATAGGCTTTTTCATTTAGATTTAGATTGACGGCGAATTTTTTTTTAAGGAAATAAAATATTTCCGAGTTTTTTTATGGATAGTTGACTTGAATTTACATGGAGAAGAAAACTCACCATTACAAAATATTCGTGTACATTATTTTATCTACGATTGGAATGTTTTTGGCGGTATAAAATAGGTAATAAGTACTTAACCTACAAAGAAAGTTACGAACGCCAATGTATGCAGGTGCATTTGCCATGAAGTTGACTGTTGACATAATGTGAAAATACCGCTAATTTTGAACTAAGCCAATCTCAAATTGTTATTTCAAAACTAACCAATGGCTATTCACTTTCCCAATAGCCAATCAGACTTTGGGTCTCAAAACGAGGGCACGCGCCTTAAAAAATCTTCTAACTGAAAAGGTCTATTCTCCACAAGTTAGGTAGGTATTTTATTGTAATTCTAGAAGAGTTATCTATAGAATAATTATAAATTCTCACAAAGTGATGGTTTTATGTACTTACCTAGAAGAGTGACCGAATGCCAAGCCGTAATTTATAAATAATAAGTTCAAGAGTCAATTTAAAAAATATAATAAAAACCCATAAGATGTGTGGTACAAAAAACACGCACCAAACTTCGTATTTACATCATTTTAAATGATCAATTTGTCTCTTCAGGGTATGCAACCACCATTATGATACTTTTACATTTTGGTTGCATAATTACCCAGCAAACAATGAATCTCTGGCCCAATGCATGATCGGTTGGCTACATACTGGCAACGGCAAAGTTGCAACGGCAAAGTTGCATCGGCAAAATGTCGGCCCAATGTATGGAATATTGTAATCGGATACCTTTAATATAGCCAGCAATGGGCCAATACTATCAAAAGTGTATCTTTTGACCGACATCATCCAAATGATGGCCTGTTTCAAGTGTTATTGTACAGTTGAGAAAACATATATTTTTGACTTTGGACCAAAATAATAGAATAGTATTATTCTGCGTAATGTTTGTCGCATAAAACTAAAATTGTATTAGGTATAATGTCAGAATACGTGTTGTTCGTGTTTTCTTAACAAACACACAAGAAGAATATATTAGCCTTTATGTAAAAAGATCATAACGGTCACTCGTTGCTTCCTCGAGTAAGGATGCCTTGAAAAAAAAAGACTATTCAATTCAGCATCAATAATCAAATTGACCAATCCTAAACCCAATATATCATGCACTACCGTTCCGCTGATTATGTGGCCTTGTGACCTGAGACTAAGGAGAGTATCAAACCAAATGACGCTGACGTCTTTGAACTGACTTTGACAATTTAACGAATTACCGCATTTTGTTTTCTGCCACAGACCTTGCGTTTTGCATATTATTAATAATTAATGAAAGTGTATGAGTGAAAGATGGATGTCGAATTCTCCCGATGAAATGAGGTAAGTCAATATATATCTATAATCAATTCTAGCGTCGGTTACATAAAAAAACTTTGATTAGTTTTTGGGGTTAATACCGTTTACCTGTATGACGAGTCATTCCGAAGATGATATGAAGTCAAAAAGAAAGTCAAAGCCATTATATAAAGATTTTCAGTCCAAACCACGGGAATATTCCCAATCAACAAAATCGACAAGAAAATATAGTACCTCATCAGAAGATGATCTCCCAACTCTCTCTCCTCCCATGATAAAAAAACAAAAGCAGAGTGATCCAGTTTGATAAGGAAACTGATGATGAATTGGACAACACCATCAAAATGAATGAATCGCATAATAGACAAAAACTTCCACCTCTACAGAATTCGTGCTGTAACTGCAAGAACACAGAATGTAATGTTCAGCAAGCCCATTTTTATATTGATTTTTTGAGATTAGATATGTAAAGCATATATTTTATTCTTTTGCAGCTAAGCTGGATTCTGCAATAAGAAAAATTGATTTCCTAGCTCAAGATGTTGAATTTTTGTTACAAATAGTTCAGCGAAATGCTTTCAGTGAACATGTGGAGACCCCTGAAAATTTGATTTTACCAATAAATCAGGAGAGCGAATTGAAAGAATTCGATAGAAAATTGGGGTAAAAAAGAATTCATGAGCCTAAAGAATGTTCTAAAAATGATATTAGGTGAGTTGCAATCATTATTATTCTTCACAGAGTAGTTCTATGGTTATCTCGATATGCAGAAATGGAAACCCTTATGTAATTACTTACTGTCTGTCCATCTGTCACAGTGCATATTTCTCAATAATTAAAAAGAAAAATATTTTCTTGAAAATTATGAAAAAATAGGAATATTAGAACTTCACTTGAATCTTACTATAAGACTATAATGATTTCAAGTTTTGTGGTATTCGAGAAAATAAAGTTACACTCGCCCTTGACTAATTTGTTTTTCAGTTTGTCTTCGGAAAAATCCACTCACAAGAAATGCCACAGAAGCAGAAGTTGCCGGAGTGGTAAAAATCTGGCTGAGAACCGCACCTGACCGACAAGGGGGCAGGAACAAAAGTAGAACAAAAACGGCAGAGGAAGGGGAGGATGGTACTCCTGCTCTTTGATACTCATGTGCTACTTGTTTAATTTTGCTACTTGTTTAATTTTGCTACTTGTTTAATTTTTTTTACCCCAAAGAATTGTTTTTTACGTTGTTGCGAGTAACATTTTATTTAATATTTTTTTTATTCTCAAACCAAAGAGTTGTTTTTATGTTGTTTTATTTTATTTCATGTTATGTATTATGTATTTCATTAAAGTGTGTATAAACTATTAGATTTGCCTTATCTTCATAACGTTTTTTGCAATATATTTCTATAAACTTAAAATATGTTTTGCGAAACTCATAAAGTCATTTGGTTCGATTGTTCAAAGAAAAATTGATTTTTTTTAGAAAACTTTTTGTCATCCATTACATTTTAACGAGATGGGCAGTCAGTAAATATTGTACATAATTCACACTGAACTAGTACCAACCCTCTGAGTAGGTAACATCCAGTATTTCTACTGGGCCATCAATGATTGCCACAGTTTTGCCTTCAAACACCCATCATTTGAAAGGCACCGTCAAACAGTCATTGGCCCTGATGATGGCCGGTGTCTCCTATTTTCACTGGCCCGCTTTAGGCTACAGGAATCTTACCGTTCTGGCCTGATCTGGCCAGAATAATGCCGACCAAAATTGTTTGCTGGGTAGTATCTTCATACGATTGACAGTCAGACAGCAAACTAGTTAATGAGAAGATAAATAAAATAAAGCTCTTATTTATTCATGAGAGTATATGGTTTCAACACAATAATTAATATTGTTGATCATTTAGTGCTGATGTAGGTACGTTGTACAATGAAAGATGCTTCTGGAGCATGCCTCAAATTCTTGATTCGGAATAACTTATACCTATTAGTTGAAACGCGTTTTTTTTTGTAGTAACAAATCTGTTAGGGATTGATAAACCTTTTGTTAGTTTATTTTTGTCATTCAAATTTACTTTTTCTGCTGAGTATGCTGGGGCCACTAGTTAAAACCCTAATAGCACACGTTCCCGGAACGTTCGATTAATGTTCCATATAAGTCGCAATGTCCCGGCCTTCTATGGTATATGCACGGAACGTTCCACTGAGAATTTTCCCGGAACACACACGCAAAATCATTCCAGGAACATAATGTTTTGACACAGATTGTATGATGTCGTTTAAAAAAAAACGAAATCATATATATATACACAAAAATAAAACTTCAGGGGTTTTTCTTCAGCAGTCATTAAAATAAAACTTGTCGAATTTCATATATATATTTATATATTTATATATATATATATATATATATATCCTATTCTGAACTTAGATTCTTCGAGTACATATTTGTTTCATAGATGTCAGTTAAGTCTACCAAATATTTTTAGCGTGTTGTTTTGGCATCAGTTGCGTTCTATTTCAAGAGTTGAATGTATTTATTTGACGAAGGAATCAGTTTGCAGTTTCTTCAGATTTTCATGTTTTTTTTTTACATTTTCTGATTGCGGAAGATAAGAAACCAACCGTCGACAGAAGGAAATAAGAAGGGAAATTACCGGAAATTTCTGGAAGAACAAAACAAGAAACGAGAAAAACTAAAAGCATTTTTCGAGCTGATGTTTCAAAAAACTAGAAGCAAAATCGCAGTCCTGAAGGAATAAGTTGATGCGGTACGAGGGTTATTGAAATACAAAGAACCTGAGATTAACACACGTTGAGAAATGCAGTGAAGCATTGGTTCGATCCTTGGAAGTGGAAGCGGCTTTCAACACCTCGAAGCTGGAAGTGAGAGCAGTGTTGATCGGAGAACCACCTCAGGAAGAGACACAAAGCGACAGTATGGAACAGATGCTCAGCAGAATACTTGATATTTTGTAATCCAAGAATAACAACGTGTACAATCAATCAGGAGAAAACTGTTTCAGATGTGGTAGAGATTACAGGATGAGGTAACCACCACGTTCGTCATCATCGTAGAGGACGCTTTCACGTTCCTACTCACCTATGAGGACAGGATCGTTCGGAGAGTCAAGAGGAAACTATTTCAGGTTGCCACCACGTTCGTCATCACCTTGGAGGACATTTCCACGTTCCGATTCACCTACGAAAATCGGATCAAGAAACTAGATTGGTGAATATATCAGGAAGCATACGAGCCAGTAAAAGCGAAGGGTCGTCCAAATCACTAGGATCAGAAGAACTACTGATAATCAGCCTGTCAGAGAAAAAATTAACCGGTATCATTTCATTACTGGACTTCGCCTGGAACGACCACATAGTAAGGTAGATGCCGTGTCCAAATGCTAGTAATGAGCATCGCCAGCGAATTTAATGCCAAGAAGGAATCATCAATGTCAGACGAATAAGACTATCAATTGAAGATGAACGTACTACCGCACACAAGACACAGGACCAAGAAAGCGATCTAAACATTGAAGACTTTCTACAGTGGAAAGAGGAAAGATACCCCATTTTCAAGGCAATGTGGGCACAGTGAGATTCCCTGGTTGTAGAATATGGACAACTCAAACGGGTATGATAGTCAGCTGATGGAAGGTCTTCGATTTACTAATTGGTTTTGCCCAGGAAGAGGTTAAGTTTTGAACGAAATTCATCAGAGAAAATCAGGAGGACATCTGGGAGTCAATAATACCTTGGACAAGATCGGGCAGAGGTTCTACTGGGTTTTGCCCAGGAAGAGGATAGGTGAAGTCTTGAACGAAATTCATTGGAGAAAATCAGGAGGACATCTGGGAGTCGACATGATCGGACAGAGGTTCTTTTGGGTTCAATGTCGAGACGGCGTAGAAAGCACATGAGTGCATATTTTTCCAAAACAAGGTTAAGTGATGAAATGAAGAAATACTACGTAGGTGTATTGACCATTTCCTGTGACGGATAATGGCAACAAATGCATCTTTCATCATTTCAGAGAATGCAATATGTTCTCAAGATTTGCAATAACGATGGAGCTACATTCCGACCAAGGAAGGAGTCAAAGTTATTCAAGATAGTTTATGAGATGATGGGTATCAGCTGAACTACCGCGGCTCACCACTAGTCGGATGGCATGGTTGAAAGATTCAACCAAACTACGGCAGACCACCTTTCCAATATTGTGGAAAAACATCAAGGATTGGGGCAGACACCTCAAACTATTTCTGATAGCATATAGAGTAGCTGTCCATGATACGACCAAACTAAACCCGGCTAGCATTATTTTCGGAAGGGAACTTCGATTACCTTCTGATCACCAAGCACCCAAGAGTTAGGAGTGCAGGACTATGCTAGAAACTGAGAAACATCGTATTGAACATTCACGAAACAGCTCGGAAGAGGTTGATATTGGCACGTGACAGAAGAATTCGAAAAAGGTGGCCAGGTTTGGCTATACAACCCACGTAGGAAGAAAGGTGTATCTCCGGAACTAACTTTTGAGAATGACAGTACGAGGTGAAGAAGAGGATTAACGACGTGGTTTACAGAATCCAGTACAGGACTAGGATGAAGGTTGTTCGTATGAGAAACCTGAAGTCCTATCATGGTGAACCGATGGCTTTGGATCGGGGCGATCAGAATTAAAGGGGGCAGTGTTTTTAAATACACTACACCACAACCTATAATCGCTGCGCTACGCCACCACCTGTAATCCAGAACAAACAAACGGAGAATGCTTGAGTGTTTTCCAGGGATTTCGAGAATTCTCAAGTACTGATGAGCTTTATACAGTGCGCGTCAAAATTATGGAACAAACTCGATATTTCGCAAGCCATGTACTTTTGACAAAAATCCTGAAATAGGTCGATTTTTATTTTAAAATGCCGATTTTTTATGTATATTCTAAAGAGGTTATGTCACTGGTTTTGACATGGTGACGTAATCGGTAATTTTGTTAAATTGGAATAGATGTCTTGTGATACCTCATCTGAAAGGCCTTCCAATACTGCATTCAATGATAATAATTAATTAGATTTTTTTTTGTACAGGGTGAACAAAAATTAATATTTTATTTCAATAAGAGAATAACTTTATATCCAACAAAATAGAACAGTTAAATAAGATGTTCGAAATGCCATCCACCAGTCTCTTGACAATAAGCAAATCTACGGACACATTCCTCTTGCACATTGCGAATAACTTCCGGAGTAATTCTGTTAATTTCGATCCTAATTCGATTTTTCAACTCTTGTAGATTTTGCGGCCTATCTTCATAGACCTTCGATTTCAAATAACCCCACAAGAAAAAATCCAGGGGCGTAAGATCTGGAGATCTTGGGGGCCACTCTATCGGTCCGCGTCTACCAATCCACCTCCTAGGAAAACAGTTATTCAAAAACTCGCGAACATCACGTGCATAGTGCGGGGGTGCACCATCTTGTTGCAACCAAATACTTTCATTTGGTGAGTTAGGATTGTCAGCGTTTGGAAAAATATCGGCAAGGCTAGGTATGAGTTCATTTCTTAAAAATTCCAAGTAACGCTCCCCTGTGAGATTTGCTTCGAAAAAATACGGGCCAATAATCCTGTCGTTTATTATCCCTGCCCAAACAGTGACTTTCTGAGGGTATTGAGTATGCCCGTCCATCATCCAGTGAGGATTATCCCTACTCCAATATCTGCAATTCTGACGATTTACTGAACCATTTAGGCAAAACGTAGCCTCATCGGAAAACAGAATTTGTTTTATAAAACTTGGTTTGCGGTTACACCAATCCTGCATTATTTCACAGAACTCCACACGGCGATCGGGATCATCATCATTGAGTTGTTGATGTAGCTGTACTTTGTATGGATGGTACTTTTCTGCTTTTAGAATACGTAATACAGAACTTTGGGATATGTCAAGATCTGCTGCAATTTGTCGTGAAGTATTGTGAGGATTATTCTCTACACCCAATAGAACATCAAGATTCACGTTTTCTTCTATTTTAGGACGTTCAGCATTCGGAGTATGTTTGACATGACCAGTTTCTATAAATTTTTTCTCAATCTTACTGACTGTTGAACGACTGATAGGTCTATTTGGATACTTCGCATTGAACAAGTCGCATACCTCTTGCTGAGTTCTGGTTCTATCTGGCATCCAATAAAAATTAAAATTTCTATGCGTTGGGTTTTACTTAAAGTAGCCATAGTTTACTTTTAGAACCTTTTCACTTAGAATTTGTGAAGAATATTTGTTAATATTTCAACTGACATTTATTTGACACTAACTTGCCTATTATGGCATTAATTTGTGATTGTCTTTTGTTTCCATTTTAGACAAGGAAATAGCTAACTATTAATATTTGGAAAGGATCCATTGGTGTAGTAGAGCACTGACTCACTAGTCTGCCAGGGAAGTCTAAGGGATTAGAGCCTTGGCTCAAAAAAGTAAAATTTTGCATTTTTTAACACGCTTTTATTATCTTTACTTGTAACTGAATAACTCACAATGTAATAAAATCTTGGAAGTTTCACCCACTTCCAATCCTCCGAATAATCTGAAATTTGTCACACATATCAAGGACCGATGACAATACAAGAATTTCATAATCATAATGTAATAATAATAAAAATATATTTTTCCAAACGCCAACAATTCTAACTCACCAAATGAAAGTATTTGGTTGCAACAAGATGGAGCACCCCCGCACTATGCGATATGATGTTCGCGAGTTTTTGAATAACTGTTTCCCTAGGAGGTGAATTGGTAGACGCGAACCGATAGAGTGGCCCCTAAGATCTCCAGATCTTACGCCCCTGGATTTTTTCTTGTGGGGTTATTTGAAATCGAAGGTCTATGTAGATAGGCCGCAAAATCTACAAGAGTTGAAAAATCGAATTAGGATCGAAATTAACAGAATTACTCCGGAAGTTATTCGCAATGTGCAAGAGGAATGTGTCCGTAGATTTGTTTATTGTCAAGAGGCTGGTGGATGGCATTTAGAACATCTTATTTAACTGTTCAATTTTGTTGGATATAAAGTTATTCTCTTATTGAAATAAAATATTAATTTTTGTTCACCCTGTTCAAAAAAAAAAATCTAATTGATTATTATTATTGAATGCAGTATTGAAAGGCCTTTCAGGTGAGGTATCACAAGACATCAATTCCAATTTAAAAAAAATACCGATTACGTCACCATGTAAAAACCAGTTACATAACCTCTTTAGAATATACATAAAAAATCGGAATTTTAAAATAAAAATCGACCTATTTTAGGATTTTTTTCAAAAGTACATGGTTTGCGGAATATCGAATTTGTTCCATAATTTTGACGCGCACTGTATGCAATGCATCGCGTGCGAGCGACGCATTATATAAAGACAATAAATAATTACGTTCTTTAATAGTCACGAACCACAGATCCGTAACAACATTTTAGTCATATGATATTTCAGTTGTCAGTGTCAATAAGGAATATCCTATAATTCAAAACTTATATCCAAGATTCATTCAAATCCGTCTCGAAAATTTTTTGTTTTACGTCAATATCACAGACAATTATTTTTGTGTATCCCGTGTACATCATCATTTTAGTGCGAAAATCGCAAATATGGGCTTTAGCCAGTGGTAAAACGTCTAATTATCTGAATATAGACTTTTCCGCGCTATTTTTAGAGAGCTCTAGGTCCCTTCGGAAGAATTGATCATGAAATCAGAGCCTGATACTGCTTGAGATACTTAAGGAACAGCCTGTATATTATTATTTTTTGATAACAATGCAAATACCGGATGAATACACCTATCCTATGTATATTTTATCATAATAATAATATAGCACATGAGAATAGTCAGAAGCACTTCTCGAATGAACACGTATATGCGATAGGGAAATTTGTGGCAAATCTTTCGTTCAAAACTCTACAGTAAGGGTATTTTGCCATTGTCAATAAAAATAAACAAATTTTGCGAAAATGATGTTGAGAGACTGATAAATTTGTTTTTGACTGAATCATTTTATTTTTACATTGTTTATGTATTTACTTCCATTTTTTCATCAGTTGAAAACTCCACGCATTCGAAACAATAGAGTACTATGAATCATCACTTATTCAGTTCATTTATATTACCTGGTGAGGTCATACCTGAAAGTGTAGCAGTAATAAAACGAATTTGCATTGAACATAATTAATTTAATGAAGGGTCTATTAGCCTAAAGCAAAGGAATATTTATTTTTGTCTGCTTATCTTTTTGTGTGATCTATTACTGCGATATTTCCGACCGTGAACGATAATTAGTTTTTTTTTCAAAAACAAATGAGATGTTCCCAAGGATTTTGACCTTCGAAAAAGGTATTCCGATGACCATGAAGAATATACTGATCAACTGCTGGTATAGTTCAGTCTACATAAAACCACTCACGAATCGATCTTCATCTTTTATCGCAGGTATATGAGTGAATAATTAATTTGGTATAGACAGCTTCTATGTTGGAAATAGAAAATATTAATCTATATATATATATATATATATATATATATACAGGGTGAGTCAGAATAAGACCAATGTCCTAAAATACATCCCCTCTGAAAGTACGAAAAAAATTAAGATTTAATTTGTCTTCTCCAAAATTCCGGAAGGAAAAAATTTGAGACTTGGTACACGAACCAAGGATGTTTTTTATTATATAGGGTATACCTCATAGTTGATCATATTCCAATTTGGAATGGAATAATCCACCCCTATGGGTAGTAAAATAGGGGATGACTGATTTTTCACTTGTGAACATTGGCTCACATATGTAGTTGACATTGACAGGTCCTCCTACATCCGTCACAATAATTACATTCTATGAATGGATGGAATTATATACAAAATTATGAAATCAACAAACCAAAACTTTCAAAAATAATTTATATTATATAACAATAAATAGTTGAAGTAGATAATCATGTTGACAAGGGAAACATTATCAATTGAATATTGATAGAAAGATTTTTCTGTGAATTGAAAAATCCACGATTAAAATGAAGTTATTTTTTGTGAATGTCTAACAGAAAACAACTACTTTCCCGGCTAAAGCCACGCTGGACATCTGATAGATATTTTGAAGAGGCCCTAACTCAAAAGAAAAATCTGAAATTGAAAATTTGCATCTTCATTCAGATAGTTATTTGATTTTCTATTCCAGTCCTAATTGAGAACTCATAAAGATGAATGAGGCAAAGAAGAATGTTTTCCAAAAGAGAGTACTCACCAGAAATCATTCGTAACATTGACGCAGGAGAGACATCGCATTCACTAGGTCTTCAATACATTTTTGTCGACGACAATCTATTTCACGCTTCCACGATCATCAGGAAGACCGTAAGAAATGGGAAACACATTTTCAAGAAGCAACCTCACTTTGCAAAGATGGAAAAAGTTAGAATCAGTTCTTTTGGAGAGACACTTTGAAATTCGTGTTTTCTGACATTAAAACCTGTCATGGGGTAGATAGATTGATTTGTTGAAAATATAAACAGAATGTTCATAAAATCATCTGATTTTTTTAACATCCTGTTTATTCTATCTCACCATATATATATATTATATATATATATATATATATATATATATTATATATATATATATATATATATATATATATATATATATATATATATATATATATATAATATTTTTTTCAACATAGAAGCTGTCTATACCAAATTAATTATTCACTCATATACCTGCGATAAAAGATGAAGATCGATTCGTGAGTGGTTTTATGTAGACTGAACTATACCAGCAGTTGATCAGTATATTCTTCATGGTCATCGGAATACCTTTTTCGAAGGTCAAAATCCTTGGGAACATCTCATTTGTTTTTGAAAAAAACTAATTATCGTTCACGTCGGAAATATCAAATAGAACTGAATAAGTAAGATCATAGTACTCCTTTGTTTCTGAATGCGTTATTTTAACTGATGTCAAAAATGTTAACTGTAAATGCATAAACAATGTAAAAAATAATAATGATTCAGTCAAACTAATTTTATCAGTCTCTCAACATCATTTCGAAAATTTGTTATATTTTATATTGAAAATGTAGCAAAAACAAATTACTTGAGTTTGAACGAATTTTGCCACAAGAACTTATCAATAGCCATCAAGTCAAATTTCACCTTTCTCAACGTATCCATAGATTGACAGCTTCAGTCAAGGGTCAGGTGCTGATCTCTGGCCACTGAATAAGATTTTTGCCGAATAAAAATGTCTACTGTGAAAAATATGAAAGAAATAAAATGGTGACATTTCAGACACATTTTTAAATTATAAACAAAACATTTCCGAGAAGGATTCGAACCTGCGTCCTCTAGATCTCTAGTCATACGCTCTACCAACTGAGTTATCGAAGACACAAGGCTCCGTATGCGACTCGAGATACTGCTTTTTTCTAGATCAGCGCCTGACCCTTGACAGAAGGCGTCAATCCACGGTTAGAAAAAAGTAAAATTGGTCTTGATGGCCATTGATAACTTCTTGATATCCATTTCTCCTTCGTAACGCAACTCAATAACTTGTGTCTTCGATAGATGAGTTGGTAGAGCGTATGACTAGAGATCTAGAAGACGCTGGTTCGAATCCTGCTCGAAGATAGTTTTTATCTATAAGTTAAAAATTTGACTGAAATGCCACAATTTTTTTTTCATATTTTTCATAGACGCAATATTCAATCGTAAACTATCCTAATTGCCACGCAAACATTTGGAAACAACCGCTGTACTTTTTGTTTAAAAATCACATTGAGTAGTTCCAAGGACTGCAAGTTTGCGGACTGAAGAGTTTGAATATGATTAATTTCTTCACTTAGATCGATGGTAACGTCCGCCGAATATACAGGGTGTCCCTGGACTTCCTATTTTCCTTCCGGGAATGTATAGATGGGGTCAAAATATCACCAGTACTTCATATAACTTTTGTTCCTAAAAGCCTTCGTTACCAAGTTACGGGCCCTCAAAGTTACAAAATTAAAAATATTTTTCTTTGATAACTTTCAAAGTGAATATTCAAAATCATCTTAATTCTGGTGATTAACTGAACAAATGAATTCCTTCGATGAGCTTACATGCAGGAGTCAGTTGTTTTGCTACAAAGTCAGGAACGGACTACCCCCGATGGTCCACACCCCAAAACTTTGAAATTACCGGGATTTGTCAATATGTTTTAACAAAACAAGGTTACCTGGACAATTTCCTGAATAAAAGTATTCATGTGGAAAATCGATCGGAGCAACGATTTTTGATAAAAATGCATTTTTGTTCGACGACATCCAACCTGAGATGTCTACCAAAAGATTAATTTGTAACGAAAATAGAAATGATAGGTACAATGTTCACAACGAATTTTTATCATGCAACCACGTTTACCTAACAAAACTCATGGTGTAAATAATCAATCGCAAGCCTCAAGAGCAAACAGAAATGCAAAATCCGCTACAAAAACTGCTCGATATGACCCCCGTCTCTCTCAATACATTTTCTTAGTCGGCGCAAACACCCTCTCTGCACTTGAAATAGCATGCCAGGGTCGTTTCGTATGGCTTCACAATGTAATGTAATTCTATTCAACAAGGCATCTCTGGTGTGAATAGGTGTAGCGTAAACGAAGCTTTTTAGATGCCCCACAGAAAGAAATCCAATGGATTTGAATCCGGAGACCGCGGTGGCCATGAATATGGCCCAATCCATCTATTGGGGAAAATCTGGTTCAGATGGTCCCGCACAATCAAACTAAAATGAGGAGGAGCGCCATCATGCATAAACCACATATCTCTTCGGGTTTGCAATGGAACATGTTCCAAAAGTCCATCCAAATCGTTCTGAATGAACTCCAAATAACGTTCACTATTCAATCGGTGATGTAGAACGAATGGTCCTAGTATACCAGCCCAACATTCACGTTGAATTTCTGTTGGTGTTTGGTTTGCAATTATGAAAAAATCCTCAAAAGAATGAGATAAAAAAAAATACTTCTGAAGTAATAAATAAAATTATTCCCCATGGGGATTTTATTCGGCCCATATGTGGAGATTATGAGAGTTGGTTACTCCATCTCTACTGAAACCTGCTTCATCAGTGAATAAAACTCGAGTAATAAAAGTCATATCCTCTCTTTGCTTATCCAGGAACCAATTGGCATATTCCAGTCGTGCTGGAAAATCTTCAGGTGTCATATGGCTTGTACCGTCTGGATGTGATATGGGTGGAGCAGTTGTTCCCTAATTATTCTATGAATAGTGGACTTGGATGTATGGAACTGTTCTGATAGGTTTCTTATGCTCATTGAAGGATCATCAGCGACAGCTTCCAAAATATTTTCCTCCAATACAACGGTACGCACAGCCCTAGGAGCGCCCTCACCACCTCGTTTTGGCAAAACTGAACCTACAATAATATCGAAATAAAACAACAGGCTCCAATTAATTATCCATTAGACATACCTGTTTTCCTCAAGCTGCGATCGACACGCTCGAACGTTCCTCTTGCCGGTAACGTTCGATTGGGTAAATGCTTGGCATACAGACGACGGGCTTCTGCAGCATTACCAAATGCTCGTCCATACAATGCATGCATATCTGCATATTCGTTGAATGTCAACTGTTCGGCCATATCAAAACACTTCAAACTGTCCTATTAGAATATTAACAATACAATGACAACGCACCACTCAACAAAACAAAATCGCATTCCAGTTGTCATTTTTTATCCACACTAATTTTATTTCTTTCTACAAGGTGTTTTTGTCAACATCGGTGGAAGAAATGGAACATAAGTTTATTCACCGGATATTTTTCACCTATTCATGTGCAGCCGTTTTTGTGGTTTATTCGTTTGCTTTTTATCAGTTATGTCTTCCAATGTGCGTTTTTTCAGCTAAATTTATCTTCGTGTTAAAGATTTATATAAACGACTTGCCGGAATTTTTTGAGGAGAGCAGGCCATTCATATATGCTGATGACACGGCGGTGATAGTTTCAGGAAACTCATATGAGGAGGTTACCCACAGAGTTGAAATAGCAATCAGTCAGTTTTCGTTATGGTGCAAAATTAACCGCCTTGTTGTTAACCTGAAAAAAACCAGCTATATGGAATTCACAGGCAAATACAAATCACCTACCATTGATCCAAGTATACCATTTGGCAACACAAATATACAGGCTGTCAACTCTTTCAACTTTCTGGGAACTCTAGTTGATTCGAAATTATCTTGGAATTACCAAATAAATCACCTTTGTAACAAGCTCCATAAAACGTATTTTGCTATATTCTCTCTCAAAAAATATCCCAATGTTCAAGGTCTGATTAACGTCTACTATAATAATAATAATAATAATAATAATAATAATAATGTTTATTCAAGTTTACAAATGCATACAATAATGGAGTTCTATCGAATAAACGGAATATATCTCTGAAGCTGCTCTGATTGCAGCTTGTGCGTGATAGTTAGTGTGTGGTTTTATATCATATGAACAATTACAAACTATGCACTAATAAAAGTAAAAGTGTATATTGAAATATTGATACACTCCTGTTGATAAAAAATACTTTTAAATACATAAAATTCGGGGAAAAAAAAAACAAACACAAGAAACAATTTTTTACCTAAGAGTACAATTAAAAATTGATATGTGAACATTATTATGATTATAACTATAGTGGATATAAAACAAGACAGGTAATTTATGTAAAATCATCAAGTGGTTTATTATAAAAGTATGCACAATGAAATATAATATATAATAATAATAATGTGTATTTACCAAGAATATATGTATGTAGTGAAAGTTTACAGAAATATAACCTATAATAAACAAAACAAGAATCCCATAGAAACTCGGGGTTGTGCATGGGAGTCTGGTATGTATATTATATAATTATTCCTTTTATATGTATAACTAAATTAATGAATTTATTCTCTAGCATTTTTTCTAAGAATATATGTATGTAGTGAAAGTTTACAGAAATATAACCTATAATAAACAAAACAAGAATCCCATAGAAACTCGGGGTTGTGCATGGGAGTCTGGTATGTATATTATATAATTATTCCTTTTATATGTATAACTAAATTAATGAATTTATTCTCTAGCATTTTTTCTATTCTATTCTAATTATACTGCAAATTGTTCATCTACAATTCAGAAAAACATGTATATTGTGTCTGTGTAAGCTGTGAATATATTTTTTTTTTTTTGATGAGACTGATAGAATTTATCATGATTATGTCTTTTGTTAGGTTTTTAGGTATATAGTTGAACTCCCTTTGGCATAGGTAATAATGATTCCTCTGGCCAAGATTCTTTTTTGTTGCAGATGTTTTCGTATAGAATTTAGTAGGTATGTATCATTATGTTGAAAAAGTGGAGTTGCCTCAAGTCAAAAATCTTTGTTTCAGTGAATAAAGTTTCAGTTGGGTAATTCCTCACTTTTTTATGAATAATTTTTAGGTAGTATTTTTGTAATATTGACAGCTTTTTCAGATGTACTTCTAAAGCACTTCCCCATACCAAGATACCATACTGGATTCTCGACTCGATAAGGGCATAGTACAATATTCTCATATGGTGAGTATCTAAAATATTAGAAAAATATTTAAATCTGTAGAGCATGCTCCTGAGAGTATTAACAACATTCCGTACGTGCCTATCCCATCTAAGGTGCTGATCAATTGTAATACCTAGGTATTTAATATCATAGGTTGCATATATTTTTATGGTCTCGTTATTATGTTTAATGGATAAATAGTTAAAATCAGGTTTTCTACTTTTATAGCATGTGTAGGACAAATATTTCGTTTTTTCATAGTTGACAGTTAGTTTTCGTGAACTGAACCAGTTTAGAATTTTTTCCATGTCACTTTCAGATTTGGATTTGAGGTTCATCCAGCTGGTGTCTCTGTAAAATATGACAGTGTCATCAGCAAAACTTATTACTTCACCAGTTGAATTGAGTGCCAATAGCTCATTGAGGTATATTATGAATAAGACTGGTCCAAGTACTGTGCCTTGGGGGACTCCACACACAACATCTCTCTCATTGCTATAGGTTTCATTTATTCGTACCATTTGTTTTCTCCCTGATAGATAGCTTGAGAAGAGTCTGTGGGGGGTTCCCTGTATACCTATTCTCTCCAACGTGTCTAGTAGTAAGGTATGATCTACTGTGTCGAACGCCTTGGAGAGATCTAGGAAGATGCACAGGGTTGTGTTTCCCTCGACGACAGCTTCGTAGACACTCCTTAGTAGATTGCTGATGGCGTCATTTGTTGATTTCCCTTCCCTAAATCCAAATTGTGATTCACATAATAATTTATATTTATTTAGATGTATTTCTAATCTCTGCTTTATAACTTTTTCAAAAATGCACTATGCACTAGCATTCTCAACAATAAGTTATAATATAATTTCCTGGGGCCAAGCCACAGAGATAACTAGAGTCTTCACCCTACAAAAGCGCATTATTCGTCTAATTTTCAACTTAAAGCATCAAGACTCCTGTAGAAACAAACATCGAATATTGACAGTGGCCAGTATCTACATATTGAAAATATTGTGTCACATCCACAAAAGCAAACACCATCTAAAAAAGTGCTCGGAAATTCACAAATACAATACTAGAAATCAGAATAATATTTACATGGAGAAGTTTCATCATATGGATTACAAAAAATCTCCGAAATTTAGCGGGAGTCATCTCTACAACTTACTGCCTGAATCACTAACAAATCAATCTCTGAAAAGATTCAAGACTGATCTTAAAAAAATTCCATCCCCAAATAGTTTCTACGACGTTTCCGAATTTCAAATTTACTTAATATCCATAAAATGATTACCATTCAACTGTTCACTTTCAATTTCAACTGTATCATGGCTATAGTATTTGTAACTAACTGTACATTATATTGCATCTGTCTCTAACCAGCCATAAATTTAAAAAACTGTTATTTGTTTAAAAAAAAAAAAAATTAAATTTTTTTTTGTTTTTTAAATTCAGATGACGAACCTACATGTAACATGGCAGAAAGGTAATAAATAATCTATCTATCTATCTATTCACATATTCACATTGCTAATCCAAATAAGTAAATACTTATTCAGTACCTTAATTATGAATCATGTCCCCAAAAATGGATATGATAAGTCTCTGGATATTCATTTGAATTGCTGACCAGTTTACGTTGGAACACAAGAAAAAAAAAATCTTTTTCAGCATGTAATTATGCGAGTTTGATGGTCTGATATCATCCGCGGCTAACGAAGACGACATCTTCACGCGGCTGGATTCTCATGGCCTTCTTCTTCTTCATTAGTCCGTGCCCAGAGTCTCCGGCATCCTGTGTTGCAAGACATGGGCCTGAATAAAGTACACAATTGAAGATCGCTGAAATTCTAATTGATCGAAGTTAGTGCGCGTAGTGATGCAAAAAACGTGAATTATATTGTTCAATTGGTGCGGTAGTTGTGATGTGATCAGTTTATTTATGTACTGATTTCTTTTTCTGGAAAATGTTTAGTCGGCTTTGGTTGACGATGGCTACGAGTTTGGCTGTTTTGGGACTTCTTAGAGCGCTCAGTATAGACAATCAGCTAACCCCACTCGTTAGCGGTAAGACAGTTTTTGAAAATGCCAAGATTTATTGCTTTGACTGCCAAAAAACATTTTTTCTTCAAACGCCACAAATTAATGATATTTATGATTGAGGTTTCGATGACAAAGTTGTCGGTTTCTATACCGTCAAATTGTTCGTGAATACAAATATTTGAAGTGAAATAATGAAATATCTCCAGTTCACCTTTATTACGCCATGTTAAAGTAGTCTAGTTAACAAGTGCTTTTTAGGTCAAATTTTTTTCGCATTCTCCGAAAATTATGATTGAGGTGTCATTCGATTCGGAATGGCATGTAGATATTTTTTGAGAAAATGCTAAGGCCGCTCGCAAAAATTGCAATAGTTATAATCAATTAAGTGAAAAAAAATGGGGTTTGGTTTTTCGCCAATATCTCAAAAACAATTCGAGATCATTCAAATTTGAAAAAAGATGCAACAAGAAGAGAAAATTTCCTAAGAAAAAGTTTCAACTCCCGGAACTGTAGGACCAATATTTATAATTTTCCCAGAGGGTTGAAAATACGCCCGAAAACGGGTACTCCGGCTTGCGCAAGCCACGTCCCCTTCGGACCTTTAATAAATAAATATTATTTAAACTTATTAAATATGAAAATTAAAAATTGAAAATATTCCGGCGCCTGCAAGATAGATCAATGAACAATAATACGTTGTCCAACAATTTTTATCGCGATTTTTCAATAAGTTATCCATTAGTTAATTAACAATTTTTGGTAGCACGAACATTGACATTGCAAGTGCGATAATTGTTAAACTATTAATCTGAGAATGTTTTTCTTTCGTGGAGCTATTTTTCGAAGGTCTAAGAAAAGATTCCCGTTGGAAAAATTGAAAAATTGTTAATTTTCGTTTTGTTATTAACAATTTACTAAGGTGAAAAATTATAAAGCTTCATTAAACATTGAAAAAAACTTTTTTTTATAATATTATTATTGATCCGTTTTCTTATGATCAGAAACTACTAAAAATATTTTAATAATTTTTATCTCCTATTGTTTGAAAAATTGTTATAAACAAATGCGTTGTTTATGGGATAATTTAAAAAAATTTGTTTATAACATAATCTTCGATACTAATAATATTTTTTCAAAAAAAACCCATTTCTTAAAAAAATAATTTTATTGCTTAAAAACGCATTTGTTAAATAACATTTTCTTACCACTTTTTTTTTAAATCATTATTTATCTTGGTCTTCTATATTGAAAAAAAACGTTTATTATTTAAATTTTCATTGTTTTTTTAATAAACAATTTGTTATAAACAAATAAATTATCTCTTTGTATTTTTTTCTTTTTCTTTTTCTGCTCAAAATAACAAAAACCACCATGTATTATTCTTGAAGAAAAAAAAATATATTTTTCATTGAACTTTGAATTTTCTGTTGTCTTTCATTTCACCACTCTGACCTGGTTTTTTATGTTTAATTTTATTATAACTTCTTAACTAACTGATCAACTAACTAACTAACAAAGAAAAAATTTAAGACTTATTTATTCTTTATTGATTAAACAACAAATTAAGCCAAAACTGTTTTCTACTTTTATATCTAAATATCTCATAAACTAATATAACTATGACCATACAACTTGGTAACTTTTTATCTAACGTATATTTATCAACAATTTTAGCTTATAAATTTTAGTTTTGCTCGGTAATTTTTTTAATTTATAAATTTTAGTTTTGCTCGGTAATTTTTTTAATTATGAATGAAAATAAGTTTGAAAAAAAAAATCTCCAAGTTTATTAGCCTAAGCATCTTAGTAACTAAAAAGAATTAGAAATGTTATTTAATTCAAGTAAGTTTATTTATAAAATATTGTGGACATTTTTTTTCTGAAAGATTATTTTTACTAACAAATGGTATAAATTAAATAAATAATTGAGTGAGAGGGCTTAATTTGTTGTTTAATTAATAAGGAATAAATTTTTTCCTTGTATCTCCATTAGTTAAAAAGTTATACTAAAATTAAACATAAAAAACCAGGTCAGAGTGGTGAAATGAAAGAGAACAGATAATTTGAAGTTCAATAAAAAATATAAATATTTTTTTTTCTAAAAATAATACATGGTTGTTTTTGTTTTTTTGAGTAAAAAAAGAAAAAAATACAAAGAGATAATTCATTTGTTTATAACAAATTGTTTGTCAAATAAACAATGAAAATTTAAATAATAAACGTTTTTTTTTCAATATAGAAGACCAAGATTAATAATGATTAAAAAAAATGGTTCCTTAATTTTAAATGTGACTGTGAAGTCATAAGCCTCAAAGTCGTATTTTTCCCATCTTACTTAATCAAGAATGAAGCGATTTACAAGATCCATGGCATTCTAGATCGAAATAACGAAAAATATATAGAATGTACCATTTAAAAATCAAAAGTTGGGGTAATTTCCGGTCAAACCGGAAGTACGGCAAAGCAAGTAAATATGTTAAAAAATGTAAATTGAACTATAATACACAACCCCCAAGTTTCGTTTTTCTATCTTCAAGCAAGCGAGCAAATATGTTAAAAAATGTAAATTGAACTATAATACACAACCTCCAAGTTTCGTTTTTCTATCTTCAAGCAAGCAAGTAAATATGTTAAAAAATGTAAATTGAACTATAATACACAACCCCCAAGTTTCGTTTTTCTATCTTCAAGCAAGCAAGTAAATATGTTAAAAAATGTAAATTGAACTATAATACACGACCCCCAAGTTTCGTTTTTCTATCTTCAATAATAAAAAAGTTATAGGGTTGAGCCACCTTGGAGAATCACCCAGTATATATATATATATATATATATATATATGTATATTCATATATAATATATATATATATATATATATATATATATATATATATATATATATTATATATATATATATATATATATATATATATATATATATATATATATATATATATATATATATATTATATCTATATATATTTATATTATATATTATTTGGGTATAATGTGTCATATACATATGTTTCTTTGTAGATTTTTGCGGGTAAAATGTGTTGAAATAGTTTCTCGGGCTTCGAACTCGAAAATCGAATGAATGATATCACCTGAAGATGGCAAATGTGAATTTTCCGAAACGTCGTGAAATCGGACCTTTCGAGGACCAAAAACACAGAACAGAGTCAGAAACCCGAGAAACTAGCTCAACATAAATATATATATATTGTTGGTGATTTCTTGAACCTGAGGGTATATTTTTGGCTTGTTTTTCTTGGGTTTTAGGTTCGTGGATCTGACTTTCATAAAGTAATTACAACTTTGTTTTGGTATAACATGTAATTCAGTTTCTACGTTTCGACGGGTGGATCCTCGTCTTCATCAGGATAAAAAACATTACAACTCTTCAGCAAACCAAGAAGGTCCAAACGAATCCTATGTTTGAAGAGTTGTAATGTTTTTTATGCTGATGAAGACGAGGATCCACCCGTCGAAACGAGAAACTGAATTACGCAAAGTTGTAATTAATTTATGAAAGCCTATATATATATATATATATATATATATATATATATATGGTGTACTAAATGAATAAATAAATACTAAATAAATTGTACAACCGCATGAAGGCAACTAACACAACAAGCAACGTTTATGCAAAAACAAAACAATCAAAAAGCATGGTTTCACACTTTCCACATTGAAATTACCTCTCCAAGACATATTTTATACTGAGGTACGTTACCGTTGAGTTATTATTTTTCAAATCAATGATAATGTACATTTCATTTCTGAAAAAAAATGCCTACAAAATAATTATAAATTAACAGAAATATTAAAATTGAAAATGTCCCCCAGGGACGAAAAGTATTTTGACTAAATCGATGTTTTACTACAAGAATCCAAAACCTAAAAAATCTCCCAAAATAAATAAATAGAGGATTCAAGAAAAAACAAATATATATATATATATATATATATATATATTAGGAAGGACCAGTAATATATTTTAAATAATTTTTAAAAAAAAAAATTTACATTTTTTTGACATTATATTTCCTTTATGAAGCCTCTGTATAACATTGATAGGTAAATATATGCAAATACTATAATGCAATCATTTTCCTGCATTTTCAAAAATGATTACAACACATGATTGTTTGAAATAAGAACAAAAAGTCTAGATTTACAGAATTATTTTGGATTAAATGTGATCAACAAAATTATAAGGTTGAAACATACAGTATATGAAATTGCATCTAACTAAAATAGCCATTGGCAGAACAAGAAACTTCTTGATGAAAATAGCCAATCAGGGAACAGATATGGTTAGATAAAAGATTTGAAATTGTGGAAAAGTAAGAACACAGAAACGTCAAAGATAATTATGATCAAATATTGTATTTAGTTTATAAGAAATGTAAAATATGTTAGTTGATAAGTTTTCTCAAATAACACTAAATTAGTGAAAGAAGTGCGCGATTTTGAAAATTCAAATAAAAAGACAAAACAGAAATGGTATCCAGGTGAAGAAAAAACAAAGCGAGAGGAGATTGAAAAAAGTTTTGGAAAGAAGCCACGTACAAAATTTGAGAGAAAAGAAATTGAGGATTTTCACTAATGATAAGGTAGTTTTTCCAACAATAACAAACCAATTCAACCACTGGATAATTTCGACACAAAATAAATAAGGATAAAAGAAGATTACCTTTTTTGTCCTCCACATGAAAACTTGTCCAAGCTGATTTCGGGAATTTTGGATGGTTTCTTTGCAATGGAGAGTTCCTGAGAGGATTGGATGAAACAGGAATTCAGATTATGGCCAGGTAATGCATCAGCGACATTCCAGCTCCAGGTATAAACTCTTTTAGTGCACATCACAAACTGAATCACTTTACAAAGTAACTCGTATATCTGAAGAACTTTATATAATTTGGTATTGAACTATAAAATAATTCTTCCAACTCAAGGGAAAAAAGTGAGGTTATATTTACAATATCCATCCCTGTTTTATTTTATGAAAATTTGTCAATTTCCCATAGTTATAAGTTATCTATCGCAGGCCAGGTTAATATAAGTTTTCCTGAATAAAGGAAATAATTGTTTATGATAATTTCTGGGTTACTTTCCACAATGATATGCTAATATCTCACCGATAAACACTGAACTGAAATAGTTCGAATGACATCAAGACAGGCAGTGGCTCTTTTGCCAGTACCGACTCCTGAGGCGAAGGCGTTCCAACTGAGTTTAGTCGTGGTAAGAAAAGGAATACAAAGAGTAAAAATAATAAGAATTTCACATATATTCAATAAATTGTTATGGTATTGGGTGGAAGAATAATTTTACAAAACATAAATATAAACAGAAATTTTATATTTACCCAATCATAAAAATTGACCCAAGTAAGGGCAAAATAACAATCATTATTTCAGTACAATTTGACAACCAACATAAAGGCAAATAAGGGTAATAACAATTTGGCAAAATTAGTAATTGATATCACATAACAATTATCTCCCAACGCAAGACAAAATTAACAATCAGCTATTATCATATCAGAACAATTGGTACCCAACATAAAGGCAAAGAAGGTAGAGAAAATATTTGTGGGTAAAATTAACAACAATTGTTATATTTTAACAATTGGCTTTCCAACGCGTGCGAAAATATTTGTAATCATGATAATTAATAAATTAAATAATTAACAAAACAACCCATCATTACAATTGGCTTCCAAACGCGGAGCGAAAATAATTATCATATCAAATCATAACAACAATAAATCATGTTATAAATCCATCACAATATATATAGTTTGACACCCAGGAAAGTTATACTTATCTATAGTTTCGTGATTTATCACTATATCCAAGTTGGGAATTTTATTGTTTTGTCTAGTGTGAAAATTCATATGATTGGTTTTGAAAGCATTTAGGAACAGTGAGTGTGCAAAAGACCACTTGCAAAGTGCTTTGCAGCGGTGTTAATTTTATTTTGAATTTGACCTGTTGCTTCGTCTTTGAATGAGATCGTGGAGTCATCAGCATGAAGATAAGTATGTGCATCATGGAGTACTAGGGGTTATTTATTTACATAAATGATAAATGATATGGGACCCAGCACTGACCCCTGCGGCACCCCT
Organism: Gonioctena quinquepunctata; assembly: GCA_018342105.1. Classification (NCBI taxonomy): domain Eukaryota; kingdom Metazoa; phylum Arthropoda; class Insecta; order Coleoptera; family Chrysomelidae; genus Gonioctena; species Gonioctena quinquepunctata. The sequence goes on from JAFIRS010000199.1 coordinate 117,336, forward strand.
ATTCCAGTTGAAAGTGAGTTCGAACTTTCTGAATCCGTCCATTTAGATAAGGAAAAAATAAATCATAGAGTTTTCCATGGATTCCATATTGATAGAGTTTATCCATCAGGAGTCCATACTAGACACAGTCGAAAGCTTGGCTGAAATCACAAAATATTCCAACCGAGCCTGCCGTCACCTGCTTCCATAGAGTCCAGGATTTTTTCATAGAGATCGTGAATTGCGGTGACTGTGGAACGACCAGAGCAGAAGCCATGCTGGTTTTCCAGTATTATGGAGTTCTTATCCAGAAAGTTTAGTAATTGTTTCAAAATAGGAGATACTAGAGCGTTTTCATTTTACTTGGAAATATTCCAACCTGTAGCGACAAGTTAATCAGGTATGTGAGTGGTTTGATGATACAATTAGCAAATTTTTTAGTCTATGCTTTATAATATACAGGACTTCTTCTTCAGATATGTGGGAGAAAAACATAATATTTACAATTGTTCTATTTGCGTATTTGGTGTATCATTTATCAAATTAGGCTTTTTAATTTTTTCGATGGTTTTATATGGGACTTGAACAGAAAATTCGTTGAATATTTCAGATACCTCCGATGGGTCTGAAAAGATATTGTTTTTTTTTTATGTTCTGGTTCCCACGAAAAGGGATATCCTGTAATGTTCAGAGAACATCGTGGGAACCTAGGGAAAGAAGGTAGGAGTTGGTGTTCTTCTTAAATTTCTGAAGGTTGTATGCCTCGGGGAACACCTCCCTAGGCAATGAGTTCCAAAGCCTCGCTGTTCGTTGGATGAACGAGTCTTTGGAAAGTGATGTTCTGCAGGTCTCCAAAGTGACCACGAAGGGGTGTGATGACTGAACTTGACGGGTTAATCTCGAAGAGACTGCCAAAGCAGGAACGATTGTTGATATTTCAGAAGAGCATCGCCCATGAAAATATCTATAAAATAGAGACAAATCGCCAACTTTTCTACGGTGTTCCCGACAGGTGAGCGAGTTTGTAAGCGAGGCATCACCGACGAGACGAATTGCCCTTTTTTGGACAGAATCCAATAGCCTCAGGATATGTTTAGGTGCCGCACTCCAAATATGGGAACAGTATTCCAGGACAGGTCGGATCTGTGCCTTATAGATCATAAGCAGCTGACTGGGGGTGAAACAGCTCTTGGCACGAAACAGAAAACCAAGTTTTTGGGATGCACTTTTGGCAATGGACCTCACGTGATTTTCGTGTTTTATGAGAATATGTTTTATGACTTTATTTTCACAACTAATCCACTATTCTTATAGACAAACTGAAGGCCACATTTTTCAACTTGAAACGAAATTTGGCACATAATTACTTTTTAAATACCTCGGTTAAGTTCTAAGATGTGCCAAATCAGTGCAGTAGTTTTTAAAAAGTCGTTTGATAAAGCTCTATGAGCTCCACAACTTTCATTCGAAATGTTTTTATCTAAGATGTACACAAAAACAGAATATCACTGTAAATTACCATAGATGTTTTTCATTGAATTTATAAAAATTTGTGTTTGTCCTATATGCCCCTTTCATTTCAGGTTCTTTCTTTTGTCAGGTTAGAACGTCGTTGAAATTTTACATTTCTCAAATTCAAAGTTGAACTCTATAAATAATTATTAGTTATTATTGAGATTGAATCCCAAGTAAGTACTGTCTACTATATCCTTGTGTGTTTTTGTTCGATAGCTGAGTGAAGTTTTGTATTTTCAGAATCAGAATTTTCAACTTTTTAATATTTTTATGGAATTCTATAGTTAAATCGAACCGAAAGGAATAGTATGTTATGCAACGATCATGTAAATGTAAATTAATACATGAGCACGAAGTAAGTTACGACATGAGCCGAAGGCAAGTGTCGTAAACCGTGTGCGAGTGAATTGATAACCATTACATGATCGTTTCATACAGTATGTTTTCTACAACCAATAAATAATAAAATAAAAACAAGAATTTCAGGTGGTGTACAAGATGATTCTTCACTGCTCGACATACTTATAGGTACTTTTGACGCGTTGTGATTGAATGTCAATTATAATCAAATGTCAAACAAGTATGTAGAAACATACCACTTGATTATCCCCAAGTACGTGTTTCTGTAGGCCAAAAATTCGTTTTATAATGAAAAGTACGTGTTTTTATTGGCCAAAATCTATTTCGAAATGAAAATCCGTGTTAAAATAAATATTAATAAATCGGTAGCAGATATTTAATTCGCGTATTTCAATACGGGAGTAGAAAAACTAGTTTTGTTATACTTATTCTTTCTGATTTGAATCAGATCACATAGAAATATTAGAAAGCGTTTAGAGAGATTCGAATATTTCTCCTAGAGAAATACTGTTTGTGTTTTCCAATGAAAATTCCACACCAGTAATTTTAGCATGTTTTGTGCTTTTAACTTGATCTGTACATGCACAGGGGGTAGTGAGATTAAAATGGGCTCAACTTCCGCCATAAGTGTCCATAAAACTTCTCGCAGAGTTTGTTCCTTCCAGACAACCTTCGAAGTAGTATTTACTCATCGTGCTAATCAATACCATATGTCGTCGTGTTCCTGAAGGGATAAAATGCCATTTCAGTTCCCTTGTAGGAAATTTATCCAATAGTTAACTCCTTCGGCATTCCTTTCAGATTGTTTATCAGCTCTGTGGAAGTTCATTTCATTCTCTTGATAGATTTTTTGGAGACAACCTTCTTGCAATCCAATCAGTCCGATTACAATACTTCTTCTTTCCACGAACACATCCATTTTACCGAAGTAATCCATACCTCTATAGCTGAGAAATCTGACGAATCTGTTCAATCTGTGAGGTAGTAAAGGAGCTATTTTGTGCGATAATGGCTTTGATTTCCCCACAAATGTTTGCAATACTTAAGGAATTCCAAGTGATTCTCATTGTATTCCGTATATTATGCATCTCCATCAAGAAATGGTTCTATTAAAAGTGTAAATGAATTGTTTTTTCTGCTGAAAATCTATTTATTCTCCAAAATTTTCCGCTTGTGACTTCTTTATGCAGAATGTTTTCGTTTCTCTGATTTATTTCATTTGGATGAAGTTTTACTGATAAGCCCGGTGAATATCCAGTTTCTCATTTTACAATTACGGCAACAAACTACTGCTTCATTTCTAACATGGCCTTAGATGGTACAATGATACTTTTTAATAGGATATAATTTTATATATCGGTATATTCTATGATATTTCCTTCTCAATACGCCACGAAGTGTTGATGTCAATAAATCACGTTCACTGTCCAGTATTATGCGATACTAATTTCCAGAGTCTGAATTTCTTGAACGGTTTTGGCTAAGCGGAAATCCAAATTGATGGAGCAACTTCAATGCTTCCATCAATTTTCCCCCTGAACTGAAAAAAAAAATCTGAAAATTGGCATCACAAAAAAGGTGCAGTTGATTTTAGCTGACCGCCATATTTCTTACGTAACAAAAATGATTTATTTATTATCCCGAACTTCTGTATCCACTTCATCTAATTCTAGCTGCATTCGTCTGGTATTTTTTTCATTCTAACCAGAGCCCAAAAATTTTTGTCGGAAAATTTGAAAGCCAAGTGACTATTTTTGATACTCAACGTTTTGTATACAATTTTGTGTATCCTTATCCACGGGAACATTCTTTCAATTCAATCCAGATATACATCCTTTCTTTCTCCAGTTTACAAATCTTCTTACTTCTATTTCTTATTGAGAATCCACCGCTCTATAGTAATCAATGAAGAATTCCCTTTTTGGCTTCCTCTACTCCATCGACGTTGTATTGTCTCAAAATAACTGCAACGGTTTTCTGCATTTCTTTCCATTGTATATTGCAGTGATTGCAATTTCAGATTCGTCGGGGAAGTCTTACCCTCCAAAAATCTTTGAGTGCCTCTGTCTGGGTAAATCATTCAGACTCACATTACTGATTTTTGTCGCCGCATCGAACACGAATCTAAAATCACCAGGTTTATTTATGTTCATTGTTCATAATGACGTAGGTACCAAGTTTTTCCAGAATTTTCAGATTTTTATCTACCGATATCCATCTTGCATAAACTTTTTTGAGTATCATCAATTATATATGCCGAAACTTCTTCATCACTGTCCATTTTCTTTTCAATCGATCTCAATCTATTTAAGACCACCTCCTTAGACACATTGGTAGAGCAACATTCTCATTTTTCCCTAAAAACATCAAGCACTCCTCCGAAATTTGTTTTCACATATTTTCAATTTTGAATGATTCCATCACCATTACATGGAGTTCCATATCTCCTTGATGTCGAATGTGGAAAATAAATTCTCCATCTAGTCGTCTGCGATACGATACGTTTCCATGAATAACTCAGCCTAATTTTCACCTTTTATGACCTCCCTAGCAATTATCATGTATATGTTGCCAAAAAACTATTTTGAAATGATGACTAATTCATATTCTCCGATATGTAGTCCAATTTCCTATTTTTGGTAACCGATTGAAAGGGAGCTGATTTTTTCTGTATGAGATATTTAATTTTTTATTAAGATCTTCACACGGTATGCAAATATCCTCTCTTTCAGACTATGTCTCTTCATTCGTGATTAAATTTGTCCACCTGAGCCTATACAGACTTTGGACAATTTGCGCTGATTTTCTCGGTCCCTTTCTCATCCAATAAAGTGATATTAATTCCCTCATCAAAATTGCATATAATAAGGAAAGCTATTTCGGCATCTCTAAAACAACCCTTGACACCTTCAGTAATAGTTTGTTATTATATTCTCTAGAATGTTGACTGACAATAACTGAATAATGATTTCAGATATTTGCTCATGATTATGTAATAAGGGATGATGAAGAACTTACATCCGTTAGTATAAAATGAAACATTTTTTCTCCTCTTACCCATTCCATCTCTGAAACACTTTCATTTATTCATTTCATGATTTTTTAACAACCAGCATCGACATTCAGTTGGTTATCCATTCTCCACTTTATTTTTGTCCGCTTCTGAGGTTGATACATTTCATACAGACTCTAGAATTGTCACAAAAACATGATCAGGTTATATAATATAATATGTCCTAGAATAAATCTAGTATTTCTTATTTTATGAAATCTTCGCATAAAGGTCCTTCACTTACTATGAAATTGTGCCAAAAATGAACATCAAAGATCAAAGGTTCTTGACCATTCACGAAGCTGAATAATTTCAAATTATCTACTTATTGATCTACGAACTACTGATTACGTGAGTGATTATCTTGAGCTGATTGGAAGAGTTATCATGTTATAAAAACAACGTAACAGTAAAAATTGTTGCGAATCGAGTCCTTGATCGTGAAAAATGTTAATGAACTTGGGATATTTTATGCCGCGACTGGTTATCAAAAAATGTACGACCTACTTCAAGTCTCGATTCAATTACAGGGTGTTCTTTATTTCAACTGCCTTTTCACATTTAATTGCATGTATGATTTATCACAAATTCATTTTACAAATAATTAAATACACATATGATTGAAAAATCCTCTTTTTTTCTAGTTACCACATTCAAAAAAGTTTTAGATTTAAAAATTTTAGTTTTCCCAGAAATGAAACACCGCCAATGAACCTATAATTGAAGTCGAAAAATAATTATTTAACTTAATACTGATTTTTGGGTGATTATAATTGGACTGGGAAATAATGCTACGTGTCTGTTCTCTGTCATGATACACATGTCGAATGACATTTGTTCAGTGGATTGTTTGGGTTCCAGAAAAAATTCTTCTGGAAAATTTCCAGCCCAAGTTGAGGCAAGAATCATTATTATAGAGTGAGTCGTTGAAAGTTTTAGTTGAATGTATGACATGCAGAATGATGACATACAGCGTCACCGTTGAATTTCGTAACATATGGGACATTTTTGTTGACCTGTCAAATGGCAGGATCTAGAAATATACAGTTTTGTTATTTCTTAAAATAATGAAAAAAAAATGCAAGAGTTGTTATTTTTCTCCAGATTTTAACCCGTTTACCAGATTTGAACAAATTTGGACAACCTAGATTTATTTCAACATACAACAATTTTCTAGCTCGTTAGAATTCCCCAATCTGGAGAGATCTGTTAAAATATAATACATTCAACTGATGAAGGTTTTTCTCTTTGAAAATGTTTCTAATCTGATTTATTCACAAAAATTATTATAAATACGCTAATGAAATTATGTTATATTTAATGCAGAGTTGCTCTAGTTTCAACATTTTAAAGCAGAATTCGCTTTATTCATTTTTATTACAGTACACAAATGCCGTAAACCAAAATTCCCTCATCCATTTGCCAATTAATATACCTCCAGTTCTTCCTAAATTAATTCAATTTGATTTCCAGGACTAATATTTCTTTATTCAATAACAATAGCAGTTAGGACTGAGAAGCAGAATTATTTGAATGAAATTCACAGAACTAAAAAGAATCGGAAAGATACCTGGAAAGCACTTGAACAGTTGAATATCCATTCTAAGAAATCTGATATATCAGTACCACCTGACTTGAATGATGCTGAAGCTATCAATTGCCATTTCATTAACTCTGTCAATGCATTAGAGTGTCAAGTTGATGATGATCTTGTACAGTATTATAATACCCATAAAGTGAATTATAACCTAGACCACTGCAAAATTGAACCCTTTCGGGAGCATGACGTTCTGGAGGCTATAGATAGTATCAAATCAAATACAGAAGGTTCTGGTGGAATAACCCTCCATATGATAAAAATGTGCTGCCCCTTTTTATTGCCATTTATCGCTCACATATTCAATTGCTGCCTACTTGAGGGATATTTTCCTATAAATTGGAGAAATGCAGTTATTTTACCGTTACCAAAGGTCTCAAATCCTAAATGTCTGTCTGATCTGAGACCTATCAGTAGGCTTCCAGTGCTATCCAAGATGTTCGAAAGACTGATTTTCAATGAAATTTTACGTTTCCTCACAGAGAATGAATTATTTTCTGATTGCCAATCTGGTTTTAGGTCTGGGCATAGTACAATTACAGCATTAACTAAAGTATTAGATGATATATTTCAGGCAACTGATGGTAGCAATACATCATTACTGGTTACATTAGACTATAGTAAAGCTTTTGATACCCTGGGTCATAATCTATTATTGGCGAAACTAAATTATTACTGTTTATCTAAGGAAACCATAGGATTAATTGGAAGCTATCTCTCCAACCGATGTCAGTATGTTGTCCTAGAGGACACCAGTTCAAGTGCAATGCCATTACCTCGAGGAGTTCCTCAGGCCGCTACTCTTTTTACTTCATACTATGGATCTAAAAGAACTTTCTGGTGACTGTTATATACATCAATTTGCTGATGATACTCAAGTGTATGCAAGTTTCAACAAAGATAATGCTGACATGGTCATTACAAAAATCAATGATACTCTTGATAAAATATTGAAATACTCCAATAAACATGGTTTGAAATTGAATCCCACTAAATCACAAATGATATGTTTTGGTAATAGTGATTATGCTACTGAAGAAGTAGTAATCAATGGTGTGAGTATTGAGCCCTGTAGAGCAATAAAAAATTTGGGACTATTCATTGATGATGATTTACGGTTCAAAACGCATATTAAGCATATAGTCCAGAAAAGCTATATGTCATTAAGAAATCTTTACCGCAACAGAACAATACTAAACAAAGAATTGAAAAAACAGTTTGTGAATCACTAGTTTTGAGCCACTCAAATTATGGCGATATTATTTATGGACCATGTCTTGATATTCGAACTTCAACTAGAATTCAAAGAATTCAGAACTCATGTATTCGTTTCATCTGTTCACTAAGATTACGAGACCACGTAACTCCATTCAGAGCTGAACTAGGGTGGCTTGATACGCAGGACAGAAGGAAACTTCACCTTGCATGTTTTGTTCATAAAGTATTAGAAAAAGGAACTCCCTCGTATATTAGAAAAAAATGTCATATAGGTCGGTTGTGCATGATGTAAATACCAGAAATAGAAACCTACTTGTAATACCCAGGCATAACACTGCTGCATTCAAAAGGTCATTTTCTCATTCTGCGGTAAAAATATTTAACTCCATACCAACTCCTATCAAGAACAAATCATCTTATGGATTTAAAAGAGCCTTTGAGGAATACCTTATGGTTCTATAACATTTTTGTTTTATATGTTGTAATTATATTAACGTTCTCCCTTTACGCATTCTTTGCATTATTTACATGTTACATTTTAGTTATTTGAACATACCTGTTACTCCCGTGATTGTTAATTATAATATATATATGTAGGCATTATTCTGTATGGAATAATGTATTTGTAACTGGTACTCGGTTGAGTTGAGCAGTCTAACTGGACTTCGCCGCGGATAATTAAAATAAAGACATTTTATTATTATTATTATTATCTTAAAAGTGAGAAAGCGGGTCGAATAAATGAATGTTATAGAGCTCTCAATTTATACTCCCTCGTGATTTTTTGTCATGTTATTTATGTCATCAGAATCATATTGATTATCCAAGCTTTCGGAAATGTGTATTTCTCATCGGAGACTACAACAGATACAAAAAACCAATAGTAATACATATTCAAGTGCGAAACAATATGCTACTTACAACTTTGTTGAGGTTGGTTTCAATGACGTTAAACATAGACGTAGACCAAGGAATAAAACGAAGTTCAAAGTTACTACAACCACATTAGCGTTGTTGGAAATTATATAATGTGGACTCTTTGTGGTGTGACAAGTGAAACTGACAGGTTAGGAATGAATCTCGCAATTATATTTAAGCCAACGACAACTTGGAATTAGTTACAGTGGTGCCAACTGTTAGATTAGTACCAACTGATGTTACCAGGTAGCGGTAATGTTAAAAAAAAAATATTTTATATTACATTGTTGTCAATTTTGATTGATATCTAAAGACAATGAATAAGAGATCTCGCTCAAATGGTTAATATTTTTATTTATTTAAACAATTGTTTTCTTGGGAAATGAAAGCCATTTCTAAGAATGTTCTCTGTCGCTAGCACTTTCATTGAATCGTAATTCGTCTGGTCAAATTTATTCACATGTTCTGCCAAAGCATATTTTTCAGAATACAATCGGCAGTCACTTTTATGGGAAATTATTCTGTTCGATAATGATCTTTGCGTTTGACCAATATATCGTTTATTAAAACCATGACAAGGAATACTATAAATTACATTTGACATTGAAAGTGATGGAGTTTTATCTTTAACTTTAGAATAAATTGATCTGATTGTTAGAACTGTTTTATATGACATTTTAAATTTTTCAGGATTGTGAAATAATCTGGAGAGTTTACCATATATAAGAGAGATCACTCCTAAACTCTCCAGATTATTTCACAATCCTGATAAAACTCCATTATAAATGTAATTTATAGTATTCCTTGTCATGGTTGTGAGAAACAATATATTGGTCAAACACAAAGCTCATTATTGAACAGAATAATTTCCCATAAAAGTGACTGCCGATTGCATCCTTAAAGATGTGCTTTGGCAGGAACATGTGAATTAATTTGACCACCAGATGAATTACTATTCAGTGAAAGTGCTAGTGACAGAGTCACATACATCTAAGGGAACATTCTTAGAAATAGCTTTCATTTCCCAAGAAAACAATCGTATAAAAAATAACAGAGTGAGTGAGATCTACTCTGATTTATTGTCTTTAGATATCAATCAAACTTGACAACAATGTAATATAAAAAAAATATTAACCATTCGAGCGAGATCTCTTATTTATTGTCTTCAGATATCAATCAAAATTGACCACAATGTAATATAAAATAATAGTTCTTTTTGAGATAATCGCCACCTGGTAACATCAGTTGGTACTAATTTAACAGTTGGCACCTCTGAAACTAATTCCAAGTGACACCCGTCAGGTTTCGTTGGCTTAAATATAATTGCGAGATCCATTCCTAACCTGTCAGTTTCACTTGTCACACCACATAGAGTACACATTTATACTTATATAATTTTAAAACAACGCTAATGTGGTTGTAGTAACTTTGAACTTCGTTTTATTCCTTGATTTACGTTTTTTCTTTTGTATCACTATGTTCGATGAATACGTTTAACATCATTGAAACCAACCTCAACAAAGTTGTAAGTAGCATATTGTTTCGCACTTGAATATGTATTACTATTGGTTTTTTTCATCTATTGTAATCTCCCTGATGATGGAAATGAACATTTCCGAAAGCTTGGATAAATCTCAAAGAGTTTACTTGTTCATTGCTGCCTACCCCAATATCTCTAGTTTTATATATGTTAATATATATATTTTATGGACATAGCCCTCAGAAAAAAGTGTTAACCGTAGACACGTGTTTCGGGCTCTCGACCCTCATCAGTACGGTGGAGAAGTGCAAGGATGAACAACACTTGGTAGAAAACGACAAATCAACGGAGTCAACAAACAGAAGCCAGCCGCTCATTTGAGGTTTCGGTCAGCAGACCCTGAATTCCAGGGCAACAACCAACGTCACCACGGAGGCAGCTATAGCTATCTGCGTGACATCCGAGTCCAGGAATATAAATATGAAAGAGAGTAATATCGAGGGGACTGTTAAAAACAAAATGGAAGGAATTTTATGGACATAGCCCTCGATATTACTCTCTTTCATATTTATATTCCTGGACTCGGATGTCACGCAGATAGCTATAGCTGCCTCCGTGGTGACGTTGGTTGTTGCCCTGGATTCAGGGTCTGCTGACCGAACCTCAAATGAGCGGCTGGCTTCTGTTTGTTGACTCCGTTGATTTGTCGTTTTCTACCAAGTGTTGTTCATCCTTGCACTTCTCCACCGTACTGATGAGGGCCGAGAGCCCGAAACACGTGTCTACGGTTAACACTTTTTTCTGAGGGCTATGTCCATAAAATTCCTTCCATTTTGTTTTTAACAGTCCCCTCGATATTACTCTCTTTCATATATATATATATATATATATATATATATATATATACAGGGTGTTACCAAATAAGTGAGAAAGTCCCTAGGGGGTCATTCCTTGTCGAAAATCAAAGGGAATCTCTGATGTAAGTAAAAGCTCTTAGTCATTTCCTTGAAAAGTTGCATGCTTCCAAAAATTAAAATAAAATAGTTTTTTTTTCTTGAAATTACTGAAAAGTTGAAGAAATGGCATTTTGAGGGGAAATGTTCTACCAATTTAATAAAAAGGCTACCTATGAATATTATTTTAATTTTGTTGTGATGTTTTAAAAGGGTGAAACATGCAATCCTCTATTCCATTTTTTACAAGAAATTTTTAACGAAACAAAATTTCGCAATTTAAAAATATGTGTTGAGAAGAACGATTTATTGCAAAACTTGTTTTACTCGTATGTTGTGTTCGTAAACGCAATAGTTTCCTAATAAAGAAATAAAATACAACATTGTGAATGAACGGATCTTCTGTAAATGGAATCGAAAAAATCTAGTAGGTGGCTGTCAGGTTTTGTTTGCACAACTTGTGACTTCAATCGTAATATTTTAAAATTATTCCGCTTGTTTTGACTTTTTATGTAGGCATGTACCAGTACATAAAATACTACGAAGTCACAAGTTGTGCAAACAAAACGTGACAGCCTCCTACTAGATTTTTTCGATTCCATTTACAGGAGATCCGTTCATGTATCAATGTTGAATTTAATTTTTTTATCAAGAATCTATTGCTTTTACAACACTGAAGTTGAAAATGTTTCGCAATTAATTGATATTTTGTTTCGTTAAAAAGTTCTGTTAAAAAATGGAATAGGGGTTGCATGTTTCACCCCTTTGAAAGATCACAACAAAATTTAAAAAATATTCATATGTAGCCTTTTTGTTGGTAGAACATGCCCAAAATATGTCATTTCTTCAACTCTACAGCAATTTCAAGAAAAAAAAAAAGATTTTTTTCTCATTTTTGGAAGCATGTAACTTTTCGAAGAATGGCCTAAGAGCTTTTGTTTACTTGAAAGACCCCCTTCAATTTTGGACAGAAAATCACCAACTAAAATCTTTCGCACTTATTTGGTAACACCCTGTATATTAACTGACCCGACAGACGTTGTCTTGTCCAAATTTCTATTTTCTTCTATAGTCCCTAATTTTTTTTTCTAGAAAACTCTCGACCGCGTAGAATTTATTTTTTCCTATGTTTTTCTTTGTGTTGTTTCATCTGTCAGGCTTTTTGCTCTGCCCGCTTCCCGTTATCCCGTTATCCCCTTATCCCCTTATCCCCTTATCCCCTTATCCCCTTATCCCCTTATCCCCTTATCCCGTATTCCCAACATCCCGTGTTTACGTTATCCCTTTTTCTGTTATGCCGCTTTTCTGTTATCCCGGTATTCCGTTTTCCCCTTATCCCGTTATCCCGTTTCACCGTTATCTCGTTTTACCGTTTCCTTTTACCGTTTTTTTCCCTTCCCTTTTCCGTTATCTCCTTATCACGTTTTCGCGTCATCCCGTTATCCCATTTTTTCGTTATCCTGTTTTCCTGTTATTCCGTTTTCCTGTTATCCCGTTATTCCATTTTCCCGTTTTTCCCGTTATCCAGTTATCCCGTTTTATTATATATACATATATTATATATAAATATATATATATATATATATATATAAGGTCAACAATCTTCCAACTGATCTAAGGAAAATTCAAAACAAAAATATGTTCAAATCGAAATTGAAGAAATATCTGCAAGAAAACTGTTTCTACAGCATTTCTGAATTTTTTAACTCGAAATAAAATGTTAGTTCTGTCTGTGTATGTATGACATTTATATTTTACATTTGATTTGTTTTAAATTCCAGATAAAATGTAAGTTCTATCTGTGTATATGTGACATTTATATTTTGTATTTTGGTATTTTGATTATTTGTCTACCTTTTTGTGTTCTTGACGTATCCTATATCATGTATTTGATCTCAAAGGATTCAATAAATTATTATTATTATTATATGTATATAAATATATATATTTATATATATATGTGTGTATATTATATATTCCTGATAAAAACTTTTCCACGACCAGAGAAGAATTCAAAAATCCTATAGAAAAAAGCACTTTCAATTCCAAAAAAGCTGCCTTTACAAGTTTTGGTATATCATATATAGTTTTACCTGGATTACGAGTGTGCCAATCATTAAACGCTATTTTTAAGTTTCCTTTAAATGGTCCAAATACACCGACGTCAAGGGGTTGGAGCTTGTGAGATGTATGTGGGGGGAAAGATACATATACTATACCATGATCTCTTAAATAATTGATAGCAGTGATTGTGATGTGGCTCTCATGATTATCACATAAAAGTAATATTCGATTTTCTTTAGAACAAGATGTGTGCTTCTGAACATGTTTCAAAACTTCTAGCAATAAATCTCCATTTATCCACCCGGAGCGTGTTGCTAAACCAAGACTTCCTTCTGGAGCTCCATCATTTAGGAAGTGATCTTCGTAGTGGATCCTTGGAAATACAAATGTTGGTGGAATTATGTGTCCAGCAGCTGAAATTCCTGCACGTACTGTAACCAGTTCACCCCTCTCAGCAGATACCAACTGGCCAACCTGTTTTTGATTTTTATCAGCCAGAACCTTTGGTGTGTTCATAACCGTAGTTACACCTGTCTCGTCCAGGTTATAAATACGGTCAGAAGTAAATTGGTACTTGATGAGAACAGCTCGATAATTTTCAAAGAACTCATTAACTGCGGCTCGGTTGAATCCAAAGGATCTAGCTGCGCTTGTATTCTCCGGTTTTCTTTTGTGAGAAAACACATTTTGTTTTCTTATCTTGTAAATGAACCGTGCACACGCATTTTGTACGTTCTGATCATGTTTTGTGAAACAAAGAAAAGATTCAGTATTAGCGAAGCAAAGCAAATACACGGTTCTCTTGATGGGTTCCCGGTATCTTTCGGATTATCAAAACGGAGGTCTACCTTGATATTATTACGAGCGGAGTTCAGAAAGTGTTTATACTTCTCGGTGTGAATTGAATTAAACCCTTGCAAATTTACAACCCTGTAACTTTCAAATGTGCACCGGCCCATGTTTTACTCCGAGCTTCACCCGCGTAAACTACCTCAACTTTGATATGTCGCACCGCCCCTTTGTATAGGCCCAAAACTGTAGCAATTCAACAGTCCTCTCCCGCCTCTAGAGCACAAACTCAGAGGGTGGTAGGTATAAATATACAGCTAGGATTCGGAGTACGAGACATCGAAGTTATTCACTTAAGAATCACAATTTCTTTAACTTAAACAAATAAATACTTTTAGAAAACCACCTTCATGAACCGGATAATGACGTGAAGTCACGGTAATGATAATGAAGTCAGGCCTGGTTTACTCTCAAATGGAACTTTGCGTCGCAAGAATTTTGAGGATGAAGAACGATGGCAGATAAAAAACAAGAGGAGGAGAAACGAAGGCAGAAAGAGAAACAAGAGGAGCAGGAATGCCCACAAAAAAAAAGAACGACGAGAAAATAAAAAATAAGAACATTCTGGAAGAACAAAACAAGGAACTGGAACATCATATAACATTTTTCGAGCAGATGTTTCGGAAAACTGAGGGACAAATCGTAGACCTGAAGGAAGATGTTGATAAAATCAGGGCCGAAATCAACACAGTCTGAAAGACGATGGATGACATCGACGGTAAGATAACAAAATAAATTATTGCACTCCGAGAAGAAGCCAAGAAAGGAGGGTGGGTGACGCATGGGAGAACAATGCAGCATTTGGAAGAACTAGAAAAGAAATTTGCTACACTGAAGATCCAAGATCACCGTGACAGTTTTGCCACATCGAACAATTCCATAAATCCACCGACTTTTTATTGACAGTCACAGCCAATGGATGAGACAATGCAAAAAAGGCTACGTCACTTATGGTTTTGAGAGGACCTGCTTTGGCAATATTACAGACCATCCCAGAGGATATGCATCGCAAGTATGGGGACCCGATTGCGGCTCAGGAATTGAGGTACAGCGACTAACATACAGAACAGTTGTACCGTGCACAATTTTGTGAAGCTGACGTGCAGCGACTTATCCGGCTTGCCTACCCAGATTCCCCAGATGATTTTAAAGAACACTTCGCAGTTCAGTAATTTATTGATGGATTGAGAAATATTGCAATACAGAGGACGCTAAGACTGACACACTTCAA
The DNA here is from genome assembly GCA_018342105.1 of Gonioctena quinquepunctata. Taxonomy (NCBI): domain Eukaryota; kingdom Metazoa; phylum Arthropoda; class Insecta; order Coleoptera; family Chrysomelidae; genus Gonioctena; species Gonioctena quinquepunctata. Next base: position 132,552 of record JAFIRS010000199.1, read on the forward strand.
AAAATGCAGTCAAGCTCTAGTTTGTTCCTTGGAAGTAGAGGCGGCTTTCAATATCTCAAGACCGAAAATGATAGTGGTATTGGTTGAAGAACCACTTCAGCGAGAGAAACAAAGCGACAACATATAACAGATGATCAGTAAAATACTGGATGAACTAGAACCTGCAGGCAAGAGGAAACTGCTTCAGTCGTGGTAGGCGCGGAGATTTCCTAAGAGGTTGCAGGGTGAGATTACCACCACGTTTGTCATCCCCTTCGGCGGACAGCCACACGTTCCTACTCACCTAAGAGGACAGGATCGCTAGGAGAATGAAGAGAACATTGTTTCAGATGTGGTAGGAGCGGACATTTCCAGAAAGAATGCACGGTGAGGTGGCCACCACGATCGTCATCATCTTGGAGAACACCCGCAAGAAACTGGATTGGCCAATACATCGGAAAGCATACGGGCTTTCCACTTGGAGTATCGTTCTTCGTTATGGTACACGCAGTAAGGTACACAATACAATGAAATTGAATACGTGCAGCATTATCTACGAAAATAATTTCGGATAAAAGAACCTATAAATGCGATCACTCCTCAATATTACTAGTTTCCTCTCGTTGCAGAACGCTTAAAACTCATGTTTACCAAGATTTTGATATATTAAATTTTCATAACATAACAGCAATTCCAGAAAAGAACTCGGTATCACAGTCGTTTGATATTATTTATTCCATTATACAGGGTGTTTCATAATTCAGTGTTTTTGTCGTATCTTCAATTGTTTATAAGTTATTTATTTCAATTACAATAATGAAAAACTGAACTGAAAAACAAGAAAATGTACAAAATTATATAAAAAATAGAGTTTTTTTTATCACCAAGTTATAAATGCTTGTTTTTTTAGTATCTGAAAAACAAATTGCTAAATCCATTTGTTTATATACTCTTGACACAGATCTAAGAGAATCATTATAAATGCTAATCCCATAATCTAATAATGGCCTATTGTTCTGGATGAGATATGCAATAGGAAAGGGTCTAGGGACTCCAGGTACGGATTCAAAAATACGTAAATAATCTCGTATATTACACTTTCATGTGCGAATTTAAATTTGTCAACGTAATTTGATAATTATGACTAATTTTATTGATTTTCAACCTCTTTTTATTAGGTTTGGATATTATTAACTAATTTTCTTAAAACAATTAGGACATGCCCAAGTTTGCATGCTGATTTGTGGTTTTAAAATTCAGTTAGCAGTATTTGTTTGGATTTGAGTGGGAAACACTTCTATTATAGCTTTTTTATAAAGTTTGCAGCTTTAACAAGCAGGCCAGTAAATGCAGTGTGGCGTATAGTAAATAAGACTCTAATGCAAAGATTAAAAAAAGATGACACAGGAAGAGAGTGTTGCCGTTAGACACTCAGAAAATGCATTTTACGAAATGGATTTAAAATGAAAAAAAATTGATAAAATATGTATTTTGAGGATGATTATACAAAAAAACAATTGCTGGAAATAATAAGATCGTTTTCAATGAAAAACAATATTATTGTGACACATTAGCAGAAGAAATATACAGTGGTAAGACTTCCTCCTTACCATTGCATATTCAATCCAATTGAACACATATGGTATGAGCTGAAAGCATCGGTAAGGAGGAATAATGTTTCGCCAACTTTAAATTCATCTGTGGTAGCTTTGATTCAGTTAGAAATGCAGAATATTTCAAATGAAAGCTGAGAAAAATGTGTAGGGTATGTACAAAAAGTAGAAAAATCATATTTAAATATAGATCAAGTTGCCGTTGTGAACTTGAATGACGATAGTGACAGTGAAACTGACTTATGTTAAAATTTATTTATTATTTTTATGACACTCTAATTTTTTCGTTTTGTATTTGTACCTGTTAAACTCAATTTAATAAATTTCATTTATTTTTTTCAACATTTTTTACATCAACTACATAATTATGTCAACAATTCAGTCATATCTGTACCCGAAATTTATCAAGTTGAGTTTTTATATTCTACAAACAAGTATACAGGGTGTTTCATAATTGAATGCTGATCCTAAAGCGCGATAATCCTTGGATGATTTTAAGAAACATTCTTCATATGAAAATGAATGAAATTTAACAGAAAAATCAGTTCTTTCCCAATATCTCTGAAACCACTTTGGCTTTTTTCTCAATTTCGGTACACGCTAATTACGCACAAAAATACATTTTTTTCATGATAAAGGATTTCCTAATTTTTATCAGTGGCTGTTAACATGCCCTGTCATATATTTGATCAAAATAATGATACGCCACTGTTTTCTTATCTAATAAATAACATTTTTGTGATTGTCCTCTATCTTCTCATGAAAATGGTCTCTTGTCTTTTTTTCGTCTGGCGAGCGGTTTTTGAGTTAGAAAATGAAATGCATTCATTTGCTTGTCCCTATGCGAAATCAGTCGTTGAAGAGTAGTATGATTATCTTGTGGGCTAGAAACATCTAGTATGCTAAGAACGCATTTCCTTGTTTTCAACATAAACAATTTTGACACTTCTTTAGCTAGATACGTGATATTATTAACGTTATAAAAACTTATTTATTAAAAAAAACATGGTTAATTTTACAAATACCAAATTAGCAGACATGCATTACTTGTATGGGCTTGCTGTCGGGAACACATATGAAGCCAGGCGACTATATCAAGAGCGCTTCCCAAATAGAATGGTTCCTGATGCTCGAACGATTTCAAGCACCCACAGAAGGTTATGTGAAACAAGAAGTTTTGAGCCAAATCATCACTTGAAAGGAGCACATCGAACTGCAAGAACTCCAGCAATTGAGGTAGCTGTTTTGAATTCAGTTGACGAAAATCCTTAAGTAAGTACGAGGCAAGTTGCCAATAATTTGAATATCGCCCATATTCTAGTATAGAGGATTCTTCATGATTATTTATTATATTCCTATCACATTCAACGGGTTTAGGCTCTACTTCCTCGAGGCTTTCCATTACGAGTGAATTTCTGCCAATGGTTTCTCCAAAATCCTTTATTTGACAGGAAAATTTTATTTACGGACGAAGCGAGTTTACTAAAAACAGGAACAGAAATTCTCATAATAATCATTTTTGGGCAGAATAAAATCCGCATGCAATCGTGGAATCTCATCACCAGGAGCAGTTCTCATTAAATGTCTGGGCTGGAATTATTGGAGATTACCACGCAGATTATATGGACATAATTATCGCCGATTTCTTGAGGATAATTTGCCAATTTTGTTGGAAGATGTTCTCAATGCGAAATCGCATTTGGTTTATGCACGATGGTGCACCTGCTCATTTTAGAGCTCTGGCACGTGAATATTTAAACCAAAACTTTCATAATCGCTGGATAGGTCGTGGGGAAACAGAGTCATGGCCAGCTAGATCCCCAGACTTAAACAGTCTTGATTATTTTCTTTGGGGACATCTTAAGACTTTGGTGTACAGTCAACCAATTTTGACTGAGGAAGAATTGCGAAACCGCGTAATAGTTTCCTGAAGCAATAAGGAATACTCCAGGAATTTTCCAAAGAGTACGCGAGTCAATGAGAAGGAGGGCTTGAGCGTGCATACTTGCAGAAGGCGGACATTTTGAACAGTTCATTTGATTTTGGGATTTTTTGTTCATAATAGTTATGTTTTTTAAAATAAAAAATTTATTTTTATGCGTATTCATTACATAAACTAAATAAAAGTTACCATAAAATAATAAAAATCTTGCCTAGATCCTTTGGTTACTACAATTGTGAAATTAAGAGAGAAAACATCGAATAGGGACACACAAGCACATGAATGTATTTTATTTTCTAAATCAAAAATTGTCCTCCGGTCGAAAAAAAGGCAAGAGACCATTTTTATGAGAAGATAGACAATTACAAAAATGATATTTATTTAGAAAAAAGACAGTGGCGTATCATTATTTCGATAACAAATATGACAGGGCATATTAACAGGGACGCCACTGATGAAAAATATCAGGGAAAAATGTATTTTTATGCGTACTTTGCATGTACCAAAATTGAAAAAAAAGCCGAAGCGGTTTCAGAGATATTGGGAAAGAATTGATTTTTTTGTTTAATTTCAATATCCTGTATCTTAAAAATAAAGCGGTTGCGGACCTATGTTCTTATGAAGATTTTTTTTTAAATCATCCAAGGATTATCGCCTTTTACAATCAGCATTCACTTATGACATACCCTGTATAATTTAGTCAATACTTAATATGTGTATATAATCTTTGTATATTTCTTCTATATTTTGAGGTCTCTTACGACTGAAACCCTCTGTACAATAAAAATGCCACGTAATATAAAATCAACACATCAAATATAATTTTATTTGTTGCATTTTTCAGATTGTTTTGAGCGACTGGCCATCGGGGAGAGACTAAACCCTGACAGAGTTCTCAAAACGTTCAAACATAACACTGTGGCTGATTGCAAAAAAGTATGTTCAGAAGAGAAGAATTCATGTAGAGCATTTGCTTTTGGGTAAGTGATATGGTGTGCACCTTGTAACTAAATCTCAACATTCTCATTCCTTGGTTCGTGGGGATCTATTACGATGGTTCACTTCTTATGTATGATATTTCATAAATGGTAATTATAAATGAGTACAGCTGTAACGTTATGACTGGTGAAAGATAACATAAAGATATATGTTCAAGAGTTCATCTTGAGATTTAACTACTTACTTTAAAAAAATTAAATTCAATCTGGATCATATTAAGAACCATTTCCACAAAAAACACCTTGTGTAATGTTTCGCTGCACGAAAAACGGGTCATTTCTTATCAACCAACGAAAACTTAACGAGCAACCTCTCCTTATCGCACCAAACCCCAGTAATTATAATTTCTAGTGCCTCTAATATTTTTAATCGCCCTAGGGTAGCAATAGATTCGAGGAATAGTGGGGTGGCCTATGCGGAAGTGGTGCTCCATATAATCTTCCTTAAAGTAAGCTAATCAATCTTGGATTATATTCCATATGTTTATTGCAAATCAGTCGATCCGAAAATCTGGAGAATAGGAGAACTGGATAATTATCGATTTTTCGGTGTGACGTCAACCAGTCACGCTGCTTTCTTGGCTTTCAACATAACATAGAACATCAGTATGCATTCTTTAGAGGTTTTATAAATGTAAGCATTCTCGAAATTGTTTGAGGAAGCTGACTGGATTTCTAATAAATTTTGCATTCTTTGAGTCGCAACTGATTCCAAAGAGTAAATAAATAATTACATGTTAAATTTTATGACAGGGCCGAGTCGGAATGACATTATATTTGGGAAATTCTACTCTCCTCGTCTTCTAGAAGTGAAATTCACTTAAATGCCGATCGATGGGATATTTTGAGAATGATTCCGCTGATTCTGTGATATTAAAGCTGAAAGACTGCGGAGATTTAGACATAGGCACAATATTATTATTTTTTTCATTATTACTGAAGCATTAATGATAGTTAAGGCTAGTTTAGGAAGTCGCTAAGAATTAAAACATAGTCATTACTTTTACGAAAAAGTGACCCCAGGTATTATAGACTTCGAAAATGGAAAATTTAATAATAAATCCAAATGCTGTCAAACATGTTTTGAGGATTTGAGATTGTTATAAAAACTATGAATACCGTTTTGCAAACTATTCTGGACATGGCAACATGTTAAAAAAAATGAAAATTTTGCGCTGAAAATTATACTTTGCAAACCTAGGGATATATTGATTAGAAATTTTCTAATAATATATAGCATTTGCAAACCATTCGGCATCATGAAAAATTATTATATTTAAACGAAGGTCATTTTTTGAATCAATACTAAGTGAAAATGTCTGACATCTTCCAAATTGTACAGTTATGTTGGAAAAATAGAAGATATGTAAAGAATTGTAAAATCTTGATTGACACGATATACTATATATAGTTAAAACGTTTTCGCTTGGCGAAGTAGGCAATAAATCATTGGTGAGACGACATGTACATCTATTTCATTTCAACTTTATCTGCTTATGGTTAGAAAAATGTGTGACAGTTGTGGGCCAGCCCAAATAGGGTTTGCCTTAAGATATCTCAAACAAGTGGAAAGTGCTCAGACGTATATGTCAGGTCTCACCAATGATGTATTGCCTACTTCGCCATCTGTAAACGTTTTAAGTATAAATGAATAGATGCCAGTAAATTTTCAGATGGCAAATCCGGCACTCAACCAAAAATCACATTCGGATTAGTAATTTTAGATATGCAAAACCTCACGATGAACGTAAATTTTTGTAAAATAATTATCCTTTCAAATTTTTGTCATTTATAATTTTAAGAATATATTTTGCAAATTCAAGGAAATATCCATTGCCTATTTGATAAGTTATAGTAATGTATTGCATTTGCAAATATAGTGCTTCTCAAAAGTCCTCTCCCCCCTCTTATTTTTGGAACGATTGTACATAAACAAGTGAAATTTGGAAACTGAATATTAGAGGTTGTAAACTTCCCTACTAGTGATGATGGATGACGAAATCGTCAAAGATGACGTCACAAGGTCATTGTGACCAATAATTTTAAATGGAACCCTACGGCAAGCGACACCTCTTTTAAAAGGTATCGAAAAAACCTATTCAATGATACTAATTTTGTTTGTGTTTATGGCAGTTTTAATGGCTCATTGGTAAACAAGTTCAAATTCCATTCAGTGTGATATCAATTACAGATTTAAGAATCAGTATCTACTCAGAGAAATTGCTCGAAGTGACCTCCATTTACTTCCTGACAGTGAAAAATCCTATTTTTAAACTCTTCTCGTACTTTTGCAAATATGTCTGCGGAAACAGCCTCACATTCTGCAACAATACGTTGTTTTAAAACGACAATATTGTCAGGTTCAGTGGCGTCAACCTTCGATTTAAGGTACCCCCACAGAAAAAAAAAAAAACAAAGGTGTGAGGTCCGGTGATCGAGCTGGCCATTCCGTTGAACCTCGTCGTCCAATCGATCTACCACTCCTCATCCAAATACCGTCTTACTGCACCGTAATAGTGTGGAGGAGCACCATCCTGTTGGAATGTTATTTCCAAATTGCCGAATTCATCTGGATTATCTTCTAAAATTTCAAGGATTAACGGTTCTATTGCGTTTTGCAACAGCTCCAGATAAACCTCACCAGTTAAATTAGTATTTTTAAAAAAAGGCATAACGATGTGGTTTCCCATGATACCTGCCCAAACATTCACCTTTTGGGGAAATTGGGTATGTGTTTCACGAAACAGGTGAGGATTTGCGTCACTCCAATACCTCACATTCTGTGTATTTACACTGAAACAAATTGTTTTGACATAGTCTGGCTGTTGGTTAATTTTAGTCTCCATATTTTCACAAAATTCCAGTCTTCGGTCTGGGTCGTCGTCTGAGAGTTGATTTTTGATTTGTATGGATGAAATTTGTTTTTTTTCAACACACTGTGTACTGTACTTCGACTGACTTCACAGGTGGATGCAACGTGAGTTGTTGAAGAAGTAGGATTAACTATTACTTCTGCCAGTATATAATTTTTTTTCTCATCAGAAATTTGTGGTCTGCCAGATCGTTTCACATGATTAATACTACCCGTTGTTTCAAACTTACGAAGAAGCTCCCTCAAATAAGTCCTCGAAACGGGGCGATCGGCAAAACGGGGCGATCGGGAAACCTCTCATTAAAAATGCGTTCTGCTGCATGAATATTTTGTCCAGTTTCACCAAGAATTAGGATCGCTGCTACTTTATCACCTAAAGCACGTACCATTTTGCTTCTTGAAGCACTTAAACGTTCGGCTCACAACAGTTTAACAAATTATTAAAATGTAAAAAAATATTAAAAGTACCAAAAGCTGCTGAAACAGTTAAACGTTCGATCAACAATACACAACTTATTAAATGTACAAAAACTTGGACAATTACAAAAACGTCGAATTAGGGAGACTAACAAAAACGTCAGCTTATTTGACAACTATCCAGAGGCGGAGCTTGAATTGGAATTTTAGTATTAACTGATTTAATTCATCACAGCTTTGCGTTTTTTAAAAGCGAGTTGCCGAAACTGCCATAAACACAAACAAAATTAGTATCATTGAATAGGTTTTTTCGATACCTTTTAAAGAGGTATCGCTTGCCGTAGGGTTTCATTCAAAATTATTGGTCACAATGGCCTTGTGACGTCATCTTTGACGATTTCGTCATCTATCATCACCAGTAGGGAAGTTTACAACCTTTAATATTCAGTTTACAAATTTCACTTGTTAATGTATAATCGTTCCAAAAATAAGAGGGGACTTTTGAGAAGCACTGTATATTATCGAGAAAATGAATGAAGAATTCTTAACATAAGCATTGTCATTGTTGAAAATCGTTACAGTTCACCCTGTTAAAAATCGTTTTACATCGTCGTCGTGTTTCAGCTTCGAGTATTTTTTTTTTATCCCGATCGGAAACTTCGCTTCTGAACTTATTCTGGTTAAAACAAATAGCACACATTCGCAAAATAGGCCTCCATTCAATCCTCCATTGTATGAACCTGGGAAAGTTCAATGACAAACTACAATTTCAATTAGCCTAGTAGACCAATTAATAGAATTTTTTTCGTGACAAAAATACCACCAGGAAACCAATTGATACGAAAGTTATGTTATGTTTCCTACTCCTAACTGTCATTGCTTAATTTGTTATAAACATTTAAAAGCATGTTACTGAATTTTGTATGGTTTTTGGCTTGTAACTTGAAAACTAATAAAGCAAACGCGGTATTGTAGAGAATCAAAATGCAAAGGAAATGAGCCTCAGCACCACTCGGTCGAATGATTAGTAACGGAGAAAAACTGGAAAAAATCTGCGTTTTTTTTTAAATTCATAACACCACCATTTTTCAAGTTTTGAAGCAGGCTCTCCTCGAAATAGTAGTTATTGATATGTTCTTCATGTTTGAAAAACTCAAGGTACTGTTGGATTGTTAGTTTTGGCATAATTGCAATTTGATTTTTTTTAATGCACTTTATTGCAGCAGACCGGGATATGTCATGGGTGGTCCGATTTCAATTTTTTTGAAAGATTTTGGGAGTTGAAGTATAGTACTACAAAGTGACTTTTTTTATTTTGCGTTAAAATGCTGCGAAATAGGTGAGGAATACTTGCAAACATGAACGGAAACCGGCGAGTGCATGGAAGCGGCTCAGGATCAGATTCATAAGGGGCGCACGCTTGTATTACTATACATACGCTTTCCCGCGTTTGCTGCTCTAGCCCCACTACTCAGCCGCTTTCACGCACTCGCCCATTTTCGGTCATGTTCGCAAGTATTTTCCACCTGTTTAGCAGCATTTTAACGCAAAATGAGAATATACGTTTTGTAGTACTATACTTCTACTCTTGACCTCTTTTTGAAAAATTGTAATCGGACCACCTATGACGCATCCAGATCTGCTGCAATAAAGTACATTAAAAAATTCAGATTGCAATTATTTCAAAACTAATGATCCAGCACATAAAGTAAATATTAATCACTACTATGTCGTGGAAAGTTTGCACTACAACTCAAAAAGTGGCGGAGTGATGAATTTTTCAAAAAAGCTGATTTTCTCCATTTTTTCCGGTTTTTCTCCGTTACTAATAATCCAATCGGGTTGTGCTAGGGCTCATTTTCTTTTCAATTAGATTCTCTACAATTCGAGTATCGAGATTGCTTCATTAGTTATCAAGTTACAAGTCAAAAACGATAAATTTAAAAAAAATTGCTGTTGAATATTTATAATATATTAAGTAATGACAGTTGGGAGTAGGAAACATAACAGGATATAACTGCGGACCGTCTTTCGTATGATGGCACAGTCGGTTTCCTGGTGGTATTTTTGTCGCAGAAAATCTCTATTGATTGACCTATAGTTTATTAATATTTTGAATGAACTCGTTATAAACAAGAGCAAGAATATACTGAAATAGGCGTGAAGACATTTCATATCAATGCCTCGGATACGTTCGAAGATGGGCCAAATCGGTCCAGTAGTTTCAAAATGGCGACTGTTGAAAGATTTAAAAAAATTCTCAATCTTCCCTTTTTAATACCAATATTGGTCCTTTGATAGAGGTATATGTGCTCTACAACTTTCATTCTTTTTTATTTCATCTCTAAGATGTACACACAAATAAAAAAATAAAAAATCGCTGTAAATTACCATTCTTTTCATTTGAAGTTTTCGTTTCGCCAACAAACAGTACATCATTGTATTTTGACATTTCTCGATTTATTAGATATTATTTTTCCAAGTGATATTAGGATTGAAATCCAAGTAAGTACTGTCTATATCATTCTGTGCTGGTTATATTTTTCTTTTATATGATTCAGGTTTCATAGAAATATTAAGAAGAATTAGGGAGATTTGGATCCTTCACCAACTTTTGATTCAAAAGTTTCATGTTTATACAAACATTGAATTTCTGTTTTTTTATTTGAGCCAGAACTCTTTCTGTCTCTAATTTTTGATTGTAGAGTTTGAGGTTTATAGAAGAAAAGAAATGCTGTTTGGGTTCTTCAGTGAATAAATGTCCGATTTTTTCTGACACATGATTCTTTAGCTTCATTTAATGCTTTTTCAGAATAAATAATTGAATTCTGAAGTATACCTTTCCGACTAACCGCGCCATGGGTTTTTGGGATAGGTATAATAGATTACAAAAGATTGAAGTAATACTGTTTTTCAAACGGATTTGCAAATTTCACAACAATAATAAAATATAATTTTTGGGTTAGCATTGGATTTTCAAAAAGTTTGCGACTCTCAATCATTCATCCATTATTGCAATTTCTTTCATAACTTGTGTATTTTTTCAAAGTAACCGAATATGTTGCAAAATGTAAGAAGTTTTTACTGGGTATTTATTAAAAGAAAATATGATTATTCATAGTGTTTCACTTTGCTAATATCCGAATGCTCTACAAATGATACATATATATATATTATTGTTACGAATACACTACGCCACTGTCGTTGTTCGTGTCTAAACCGACGGAACACTCCCGAGCAGGTAGCGCCTACGACTTCACAGAAAGGTCAATGTTATGAATATGAAATATAATCAGATTATGTAAATGTCCAATCGGTCCAAGTCTAATAGATTATTTCTTGACTTCAATTAATTCTCGAAAATTTATTTTTAGAATATTTGAAATTTATCTGAGTTCAAGCAGTAATTAGGATGTTATTTCCGATACCAAAATGAATTTCAAGGAGATACACATTTTTCATACTTCAGTAAATGTCGGAATGTATTTTATCAGATTGTGAAAATATCCGAACCTTATATTATCCGACTATACAATTCAAAATGTATCGTGTCATGCTGTACTCAATCAGAATTTGAAGTGTTACTGTACCTATTCACAATATCGTTTTATCAGAAATGGAAATCATCCAATGTTATTTCATCAGAAACGTATTTTTTTTTATGTTCTGGTTCCCACGAAAAGGGATATCCTGTAATGTTCAGAGAACATCGTGGGAACCAAGGGAAAGAAGGTAGGAGTTGGTGTTCTTCTTAAATTTCTGGATGTTGTATGCCTCGGGGAACACCTCCCTAGGCAATGAGTTCCAAAGCCTCGCTGTTCGTTGGATGAACGAGTCTTTGGAAAGTGATGTTCTGCAGGTCTCCAAAGTGACCACGAAGGGGTGTGATGACTGAACTTGACGGGTTAGTCTCGAAGAGACTGCCAAAGCAGGAACGATTGTTGATATTTCAGAAGAGCATCGCCCATGAAAATATCTATAAAATAGAGACAAATCGCCAACTTTTCTACGGTGTTCCAGACAAGTGAGCGAGTTTGTAAGCGAGGCATCACCGACGAGACGAATTGCCCTTTTTTGGACAGAATCCAATAGCCTCAGGATATGTTTAGGTGCCGCGCTCCAAATATGGGAACAGTATTCCAGGACAGGTCGGATCTGTGCCTTATAGATCATAAGCAGCTGAGTGGGGTGAAATAGCTCTTGGCACGAAACAAAAACCAAGTTTTGGGATGCACTTTGGCAATGGACCTCACGTGATTTTCCCAGGAAAGGTTATTGCTGATAGTAATACCAAGCATCGATATGGATGACTTCAGTGGTATGGTTACTCCTGACAAAGTTATGTTAGGCACAGTGAGATCGGCTTTTCTAGAGAAAAGACATGCTTGTGTTTTGTTTGCATTGAATTCTACCAAGTTATTAGATCCCCACTCGAGAATTGTCCATATTTATATTATTAACATTTCTTCCTCGTTCATTTCTGGTTTCACGGGCTGATATAGGGGCCCTGGAAGAGAAAGCGGTATGGAGGGTACTATCATCGGCAAAGCTGTGTACTGGACATGAAGTTGCTTTCAACAGGTCGTTGATGTGAAGTAGAAATAGTGTTGGTGCGAGAATAGATCCTTGCGGAACACCAGCATTTATGAGTAGAGTGTCAGATGAAACTCCATCGACCACTACATGGAGATACCTGTTTGAGAGAAAACTAGCAAGCAGAGAACACAGCTGAGGGGGCAAGCCATAAGACGGAAGCTTGGCGAGGAGTCCCTGGTGCCAAACTCGATCGAACGCCTTGGAGATATCTAATGCCACAGCTAAAGTTTCTCCATACTTTTCAATAGATAGCTGCCATATATGTGAGACGGAACTGCAATTGAACATATTTTTAATTCGAAAAAATCGTTAATTTTTCAAATCGCATTCTAAAAACCATTACTTATTTATAATCTCAAAATTGAAAACACAGTTTGTAAAAAGAAAAACTAAAAGTACTCAAGAAAACGGGTACATTTCTATCTTCGAAATGTACCAAACATGTAATCAACTGAACCCGTACCTGAGCAGACCGTAAAGTGTCGGGACGATTTTCTCATACTTCTGAGATAACCAACGTATAAAGGTGGTTGCACATGTAACGGCACAAGCATGCTTGAATAAGCCCAGTTTGTGTTTCGTACAAAACCAGGGCTTAGAGTTCGCAGTCTTGAGGATTCTCTGTGGAAATATTTTTATAGAAAATTTAATTGGAAGATGATTTTATATTGGATTCATGATGATTCATCTGATTCTATAATATAAGCTAGGCTTCGGGAATTTCGAAATAAGCCGAAATACTACATTTTTTCGTTATTACTGAAGCATTGATGCCAGTTTAGACAGTCGCTAACAGACAATTATCAACATAGTAATTAATTATACAATGGTTTTATTCAAAAAAATCATACCAGGTATTACCCTATTTGAGCTTTTTGATGAAATATTCCCAGAGTGTGAAAACCCAAATATAATAGCTACATCCCTCAAATAATTATTTCAATGAAAAATGTCCGCTGAATAAGTAATAGATCTGGGAGATCTGGAGAGTGGGGTAGCGGCTTCCAAAGTGTGAGTAGAAGATGGGGTCAGGATTTGGGTCGACGTAAATTGAGTTAGGCATCTATTAATTGCCTTTCTATGTAGGTAAATTCAGTCCCGGGTATGTACCTGGTGATCAGGTCAGATAATTTACATGAAGTACCTGCTGCCTAGGCCAACCACCCTTCTTTTAGCAATAACCAATAATGATTGTTTATTGTGACCCTTTGTTTTGTATAAAACTATGCAGGCTATTATTCTTCCTATTTGGTGCTATTTAATATTTGTTTCTGTGCATCTGTGAGTTTAATATGGAACTCGTGAAGAGTGAAAGTGGCAGAAGCCTTCTAATAATACACTGCTTTAAATTTCGTTTCCATAAAACATTAGCCAATAATAGTGAACATTGGATGTTTATTAAAAGAACGTGCTAATTTTTTCTAAAACTAGGAAAAAATCAAGTTGTTTTGGAAGGCCCGTCACCTCACTTCCATGAACGATTGGAAGATAACAGGTTAAAATGGCAAAGGATAAGCAATTATTTAAAGCGAAAAGCCGCTGATGATATTTGTGCAAGACCTGCTAAACTTATACACTTGGCTTTACAAGAAGGTGATATCCATTCACTTACACGGAAGGATTTGGCGTTAACTAAAAGAAATATACAATCGAAACACTCGCAACCAAAATCCATTAAGGAAACTCAGTATATTGGCAAATATTGAAGTCAAAACGAACGCAAACGAAGACTTTGTAATCATCAATGATTCTCAATGCAAGATACTAGGATTTTCTACGAACAAGAAGTTAGAAGTACTATGTCGTCCACGTGACGTTTATGTAGATGGTACGTTTAAGAGTTGTCCTGAATATTGTTATCAATTGTTTAGCTTTCATGCCTTAAATAACAATTCATATGTGCCTCTTGCATTCTTCCTTCTCCCTACAAAAACTGTTGAATGTTATAGGAACTGAAAGAAAAGTGCCATGTGAAGTGGAATGAATAGAAAAATCGAATTAAACGGTTTTCTTCACATAAAGGATTCAATATAAAATTGAACCAGAAAATGGTAGATCTCAGGTGAAAAACAACTACTTTCCTGGCAAATACCACGCAGAACATTGAATGATATTCACCTGAAAATCCATGCATACTTCCATATAATATCAATGGACATTGAATGCAAATGTTTCTTTCTGATAAGCTCGATTATGTTTAATTTATGTCGTGTTCACCTAACAATCCGCATACCGGTTTCAGGCTTCTTGGCCCTCATCAGTACGGAGTAGTCAACCAGCCAAAGGTGCAAAGAACTCTGGCTGAAGTGAGACACAACGTAAACAAACCATCATCGATCTTGTAACACCTATAGGTACGCCGGAAAAGATAAACTTTAACTGGCGGTACCTAGTGACAGAAAGAAACACTCCGAAAATCTCCCACCTCGATAGGTTTCTAAATGAAAGATTCCTTCTCAGTAGGAGTGGCAAGCCCGTCTAGCATATAGTGAAAGAAAAGTGCCATGTGAAGTGGAATGAATAGAAAAATCGAATTAAACGGTTTTCTTCACATAAAGGATTCAATATAAAATTGAACCAGAAAATGGTAGATCTCAGGTGAAAAACAACTACTTTCCTGGCAAATACCACGCAGAACATTGAATGATATTCACCTGAAAATCCATGCATACTTCCATATAATATCAATGGACATTGAATGCAAATGTTTCTTTCTGATAAGCTCGATTATGTTTAATTTATGTCGTGTTCACCTAACAATCCGCATACCGGTTTCAGGCTTCTTTCAGGTGAATATCATTCAATGTTCTGCGTGGTATTTGCCAGGAAAGTAGTTGTTTTTCACCTGAGATCTACCATTTTCTGGTTCAATTTTATATTGAATCCTTTATGTGAAGAAAACCGTTTAATTCGATTTTTTCTGTTATAGGAACTGTTTTCAAAATGTTGTTAATAGCTGCATAAATGTGGGATTATCGTTTTCACCAATAGATAGTTCTATTGATTTTGAAAAGGCCATACATATAGCTCATCAATATCACCAAAAGCGAAAATTAAATAATGCCGTTTTTACTATGGCCAAAGTTGATATCACAAGATTCAGTCTCTTGGTTTATCCCAGGAATATAAATCAAAATCAGAAATAGCCACATTCTTTAAATCTTTCTATAGACTGCTTTTTTGAAGCCTGAAGATATTTCACATGTTTTTACCGATTATGTAATGGCAGCACTTCCTGATAACCAAAAAGTTACTGAGTTTTGTGACGTTAGAAAGTTATCCGAAGAGGCAACGGTTCCTCCGCAAACATGGTCCGAGTTTTGAAGTTCCTGGACTACAACTTCATGTGAATCCTTTCATGCTCGATTAAATAGATTATTGAATAGTCCACATCCTAATATTTTCATATTTATTGGGGTTTTAAAAGGGGATTCAATGTGAAACATATATTCAGCTTAGAAGTGAATCAACAAAAAAATCTCCCATTATAATTGAGAAAGAAAACATTTTAGGAGAAGCAATGAATGATTTGTGTAATGAGAAAATTTCCGTATTTGAATTGGTAAAAAAGTGTCTTTTAAATTTCTTCCCATTATAACCGTCAATTAAGCTTTAATGTATATTCTTATGTAAATAGAATGTATATTCTTATTATATTGGAATAAAGTTCCTCAAGCATTCAGGTATGTTTTATGAAAAATATAGTATAGTGTATCCCTGAGAATATCGTCACATGGCCGTAATAAACTTAACAAAATGCGAGAATAAATGTAAATATTGTCGATATAGAATGCAAATATTGTAATTGCGCAAATCTCACTCACACACAATTCTAAGAATATTCTGGCACTAAATTTACGTAGCTTATATTAAAACCCGGGACTCAATTTACGTGGTATGATTTTATCAGTGGGATTGAATTTACGTAGAAATATTTACGTTTTCCGCAGGATTTCTACCATCTACAAGCTGTTGTTATCATTCGGATGATCATGGTCATTTATTATCATAATATTTCCATCGAATTAACAAGGATATATATTATGTAGCATAAAATCGTCCACTATACGTTCATTTGACGTATGTACATGTTCAGTCACGTCATCCATTGGACGTCCATGAAAATCCCATAAGTTGTCCAAGGTTTTTTGGCTCCTCGAAAGTTTGCCCTGTAATATTCGTGTAATGCATCTATGTATATCGCGGGACCACTATTTGATTCTCCAATGGATGTCCATTGTGGACGTCCAATGACCTTACATTCGTTGATTATTTTCTTTGGTCCAATATTTCAATTTCACGTATGAAAATGCATGTCTGATTATTTGCTTTCTGATAAAGTACAGTCTGATATTCTACAATCTGAGTATTTTCATTCGGAAAACGCAAACTATAATTTACGTTCTGAAAAAAAAAACAGTATATGTTTCATTACGAATTCTACAAAATAAGATTATTTTGATGGTATTATAATTCAGGTTCTTATTAAATATTGTCGAATAAAATACTATTGTTACCATTGTGGAAATAAATATGCACCCAAATTTTCAGATGTATTGTCGATGTTACCTCAAATGTTCAGTGGACTACATTGGTTAGTTATTTTCTTAGGTCCAATATTTCAATATCACGTATGAAAATGCAAGTCTGATTATTTGCTTTCAATCCAAATCTCAGTTAGAATTCCAATGTTAAATCAATGAATAAAGACCTACTTTTAGGATGGCAGGTTTCTATTTCCGTTGAAAAAAAAATTTTCGGCTTTATTTACAAGCAAAGATGGACTTGGGCACGCAATCCTAAATTCCACTCCATTGCAACTTCAAATTATGGAATTCCCTGCTGAATAAAATAGTGTTCGAAAATTTACAATAACTTTTTCCGTTTTCGAAATATAAAAAAAAGGGTTCGGCGTATTTGTTTTTTTTGGGATACGGAGAAAATAGAAGCAAACTAACGCATACAATTTTGACAATGAATATTATATAAAACACTCGTTTGAAGTTACTAATAAATTTAATAATTTAACAAATCCAGACAATTATGTCCTGGAAAGTTTATACGTCGCCTCTCTTTTTAGCAATGTTTATTTGGATGCTTGTATTAGAGCAATACACAAAAATTGGGATCGTATTACTAATTATTGTAGCATTAACGAAGAGACATTTTTGGAATTGTTGACTTTCCTTTTTCATAATATATATTTGTCTTTCAATAATAAAATGTATAAACAAACCGTTGGTACCCTAATCGGGGCATCCATTTCACCCATTTTAGCAGCGTACGTCATGGTTGATTTGTTAGATAATGTTATTCCAGTTTTATCTTTCGTCTGAACTTCATAAAAAAATATGTTGATGTATTTTTACCGAATGATGGTATGGACGAGATTCTCGATACCTTCATAGCTACGATATTCATATCCAGTTCACAATAGAAACGTAAATTCCGTACCATTTCTTGATACCAAGCTCATTCGGACAACAGAAAACAAGCTACTAGTAGATTGGTATAGGAAACTATGCAGCTCAGGTAGATACCTGAATTACCATTCATACCACAAACACTGTATGAAACTGAACTTGGTAAAACAAATGAAATTAAGAGTAATGAAAATCTCAGATCCCAAATTCCATAAACAGACTTTAAATATTATCTTTAACCTTTTCTTAGAAAATTCATATTCAAAAACTTTACTTAATAACATTCTATATAATGCTTCGTCGCACTTAGAAGTACTAGCCTTAAACAGTAATAACTAGAACATTGTCTCAAACAACAATGAAACTAACACTACCCATACTCTACCTTTTTTCACTTCATTAGAATACATAAGACAGATCACTCCTAAACTCTCGAGATTATTTCACAATCCTGAAAAATTCAAAATATCATATAAAACAGTTCTAACAATCAGATCAATTAATTGTAAAGTTAAAGATGAAACTCCATTACTTTCAATGTCAAATGTAATTTATAGTATTCCTTGTCATGGTTGTAATAAACAATATATTGGTCAAACGCAAAGTTCATTATCGAACAGAATAATTTCTCATAAAAGTGAGCGCAGATTACATCCTGATATCAATAAAAACTGACAACAATGTCATATCAAATAATAGTTTTTTTTAACATTACCGCCACCTGGTAACATGAGTTGGTACAAATCTAACAGTTGGCACCACTGCAACAATTTTCAAGTGACACCCGTCAGGTGTCGTTGGCATAAATATATTTGCGGGATTTATTCCTAACCTGTTAGTTTCACTTGTCACAGCACATAGAGTACACATTTATATTTATATAATTTCAAACAAAGCTAATGTGGTTGAATTAACTTTGAACTTCGTTTTATTCCTTGATCTACGAATTAATCTTGTGAATCACTATGTTAGATGAATATGTTTAACAGCATTGAAACCAACCTTAAAAAAAGTTCTAAGTAGCATAATGTTTTGCACTTGAATATGTATTACTATTGTTTTTTTATCTATTGTAGTCTCCCTGATGATGGAAATAAACATTTCCGAAAGCTTGGATGAACCTTAAAGAGTTTACTTTTTCATTGCTGCTTACCCCAATAGCACTAGTCTTTATCTAACTAGTCAGAAAATACTACCCACTCATATATATATAATATATATATATATGTAATCGAAGCAGAATCAGCCGGTATATCACAGAATTCGTTCCGATGGATTTCATCGTATATAAGAACTACTAGAATTTCACACTTTTACACTACTTAATATTTTTCGAGCCATTCCCCCTTCATATCTGCCGTGAATCATCCATTGTTCTAGGTTCATAACCCAATAGCATTTTGCAAAATATATTTTTTTTCACCACTCACAATTCAATTTATTTTTCCAGTATTTCAGCCAAAGGAAATGCCACGTGTGAACTGAGCACGAATGTCATCAAGGAAACAGCCGACTTGAAACCAATTGGAACACTATCCGATACAGACTTCGACCTCTACATAAAAAAACATGACTGCACCCTAGTCATCGACAAATCCCCTCACCATAAGCCACCAGAGTTTCGACCTCCTCAGAAACCTATCACTCTTGGTAACGTTCGACCCGAGGAGGAAATATTCATCAAACCCCTTCAAGATACAAATGTCAATCAGAAGCCTTCGAAATTTTCCACTAAGCCTCTTCAATCGCCAGATCTGAGTCACAACTATCTACCTGTACCGGAAGAAGACGGGATCCATAATGTTCAAACTTTGGTGAGCATAGCCAGTGGTCCCCAAACAGTTCTGAATCCTGTACATGGAATATTGGTCGCAGAGAGCACAAGTGGAGGATATGATGGTAATTTTATATCTTTGGAAAAACCAGCTTCTTTGGAGCTCTATGGGTGCTGATATTGTGGGTCGAAGTTAAATTTTAAGTCGACTCAGTTTTTCTAACGAGTGTGAAGTTATCCACGTATGTCAACTTTCTGAAAACGATTTTGCAATCGAACGGATTTAGATCATGCAATTGTAAAAAATCTACATTGCCGTTTAAACGAAAGATAAACACAAAATTGTTTTTCTATTGAGTATTTTGTTTTTGTGGATTATTTCACCCAACTGTGTTTTTCTATATGTGACAATTCTCGCATAGTACGAATGTATAAGCTGGATTTATAGATTGAGACGCAGCCGCTGCTGCTGCAGTTGACGTCGCCGTAGCAGTTGGGACAATATGGTTCATTTTATATTTTTTCTCTCAGGCGGCGTAGTACTCGAATGGAAAATTATTTTTTGTGAAGTTTTGATTATTTGCGGGAATTCTGAAAAGATAGAAAGAAAAAACGGGAGAGACGCTTTAATTTTATTTTAAATAGGAGTGAAAACAATTCCTTTATACATTTCTTAAAAATGAAGGATTGGGACCACAAACAACTTTTAAAATTGAAATAATGACTTCCAATATTCAAATGGTACATCATTTCAAAAATACATGGTATATGTTCCCAACAAAGATTTTCAATTACATTACACTGAATTTGTCTGGATGGTTGTTATAATGCATTTAGTTATGTATTTTTCAGTTATATTTCCAAGGTGGAACCATATGGAATTTGGCTTGGGCATACCAGATGGGAGCGACCAAAAACCTAAGAGGAATATACTACGTTATTGATATTTCTGACTGCGGTCTAAGTACAATGTTTTAGTGTTGTTTGTCGGAACAAGGTTGCCAGTTGATAGATACAGCGCCCCCGTAAGGGCTACTGGCGCCTGTGTGCAAAAAAGGATTTTGGCGCCCCTTAAGGCATTTTGGATCATGTTTTTTTATTTATTTTTTTGAAGGTAGGTAGGTAGATGAGTGCTTGAAATAAAGCAAAAAACTGAACTTTAGAAGTCATATTTATTTGTAGACTAAAATATCAAAATGAAACAAACAGAATAAAATCATAACAAAATAAATTGAAATAAATTCTTGTTCACACCCATTTTAAAGCATTTACTTAACTGATGGGGTGCAGACACGTTGTTTATAAATACTAGAAAATAACCCAATACTAAAAATCACATCTTTTTAAGGAACAAATAACAGAAATATTGCCTAATGTCTACATATATATAAGTACTACTTTCTACTTATACTTAGATATTTTAAAAAATATGCAGATACTTCTGATTAAAAATACCTAGGTAATTTCGTTATAAAATAAAAAATGATAGCTAGGTATAATAGAAAAATTGAAAATAGCTATTGTAGTAGCGATATTTTCCGAGACTTTGCTGTTGCAAATTCATTAATTACATCGCAAAAATTTATACCATCAAAAATTTCTTGTTCAATTGCTAATATCGCTAGCCCAGACAATCTTTCTTGAAGCATTATCGATCTTAAATAATTTTCAATGATTTTCGCACCTGAAGGTCTCTTTCTTTTATCCTGAAAAAACAAATAAATAATTACTACTCATGGGAATTAGGAATTAACTTCTAAAGTAAGCACAATAATAAGCACCAAGTTTGCATATTTGAGTAAAAAGCAATTTGTTTGAGCCTTTCAGCTTGAACCCTTTCAAAAATAAAGGCAGAAAAAATATTAAGCTAATTTTATCTTGTAGCCCTCTAAAAACCCTACAAAATGGTTTTTTAAAAAGATCGATAGCATAAAAACTAAGCGAGTTATGGATCAAAAACCAATTACTTTGTTAAACTCGTACATGACATTTCAATTAATAAAAAGATATTTGGGTAAAAAAAAATAATTATAACCAGTATCCTATAAAGGGTTAATGTTGATAGTATAAAGTAGGGAACAATTACCATTTTATAAAAAATCAAACCATTGAAATTGCAGTCAGCAGGTATTCAGCATTTAATTTTTTAGAAAAGTAGTAAAAAAATATTATATAACACAACACTTGACAAAATAAAAATAACTTTAAATGTAAAAATTAATAGGATTACTTGTTACTTGTTTTTATGCACTTGTTGCACGGTCCAGTGAACTGACCGGTTTAAAAACGCCTCGCTTTTATAGTGCTCCAGGCATTATTCATGTCTGAATAGGAAAAATCAAGAAACTACCGCCTGACATGTTCTCGCAACATAGGAATCGGCAGTAACTGGATGATATACTAATAAAATTTCGTGTGTATTTATACCTAATCCTATTTAATTTCTCCACTTTCATTTTAAAATTAATTTTTGTTTTTTGTTTTTTTTGCAAATTTTTTTCGCAATTTTTGACCCTGGGTTTTCCTAAAGGATGGCGCCCGGTGTGCATTGCACACTTTGCACATATGTAGCGGGGGCCTGGATAGATAAGTCGGAAAAACATATTTTCTGCCTAACTATCTACTGACTTAACAAGCTCAACATAGGCAACATCAAGACTAGATGTGTACAAAATATAGGAATGATAATTCATTTTCCGATGCGTTATGAAAAATTTAGTCACCAGAAATTGTGGAATATACTACAGGAATCGTAAACAATTTATTACCTGCAAAATTAAAAAAATTATACTTTCAGTTTATGGTTTGGAGAGTTAACAATAAGCATACTATCATTCCAGGAATGTGTTAATTATATATTTTGATGAGTTATCTAAAAAAAATAAGTCCACAAGTTTATGGGTCCGTTAATAAATTTTAAAATCTACGTTATCTATTCAATCAATCAATCAATTTTCATTTCCATTTTTTCGACATAGTTACATGTATTAGAATTGTCATTGAGTACAATTACATTAGTATATCTAAATGAACAATAACACTTAAAAAAAAAGAAAAATGTATATATGAAAAAAGGACATGCATAGTACATACAGAAGCCTACAATAGAATAATAGATTATATTAAAAAATAAACACTTTTTCACACATAATTGATCATTGAGTCTAATTTTGTATAAAATCACCTATTATACTATAAAAACATTATTTCAATAAAAAATCATTAACTCATGTTTGAATGAAGACAATATGTTTACCCTTCAGTTCTTCCGGTAAGATTGTTGAATATTTTGAGTCAATATGATCGGAAGCACATGCATTTTTTTTTCAAACTAAATTTACATGAAAATGGTTCATTTTCCTTATTTCATAACCATGAATATCAGAATTGCGTATAAAAGTTCCCTTATTTTTGAAAGCTTGGACACAGGTTTCGAAAATAAAAAGGCATGGAAGTGTTGAAATACAAAATGTTTTGAAAAACATTCTACTTGATTCTCTGTTAGAAATTCTTGAGATACATCTTAAGATTCGTTTTTGTCCAATAAAGATATCTTTCGTACCAGGTGCATTGTCCCACAGGCAAATGCCATATCTGAGTCTAGATTCAACTTGAGCGTAGTAAACATTCAACATCTATTTCACTTCTAGTACAAATCGTAAATTGATTAATATAAATCTCAAAGAATTTAATTTGTGTTTTCACCGACATTAACTTCAAGATCAGCAATAGTTCTTTGACGGGAGTGAATTCCTAACAACTGATTTTTTTAATATTGCAAAATGAGTTTCTGTTATTGACAAAAGATGATACTGTATTGTAAAAAAAAAAAATTGTAAAATTGTTTTTAACTGCTTTAGGTTGAACCTCATTAATGAATGACAGTTAAGATCAGGACCTTACCTTTGTGATCGAACCTCTTGGACTTGAAAAATTTCACAGCGCGAATCGAACCCCGCCAGGTGAAACGTGACAACCGACCTGGTGCCACTGAGCCACAGGTATTGTTTCAATACATTGCGATATCAGGTGTTCACTATCTGTGGAGGACAAAACCAATGAAAAGTCATCTGCATACGCAGGATAATCTGCGGTACCAATGATAGCATCTAGGTGGTTTACATACAAAATGAATTAAATTGGGCCCAAGATGGAGCCTTGGGGAACACCCATTTCGACTTCCCTACTACTAGAACGTATGGTTCTGATTTGGCTTTCGTTTTTGAACTGCAGCTAGACAATTTGTTTCCTATGAAAGTATGAAATCAAGTTCAATGGTATTATGCCTAAACTCTCCAATATATCTAGCAGCTTCTGATGGTTCACACAATCAAAAGCTCTGCTCGAGTCGCAAAATATTGCTTGAGGGCATTCATCCTTATCGACAAACTGGGCATTGCGTTTATGGAACGAAACATTGTCGTAGATGTAGACATTTTATGATGAAAACCGTGATGACTGTTGAACATAAACTGGACATATCGGAATATCCCAAATCACAGAAATTATTTGAAAAATTATGAACCAAACGCATCGCAGTTGCATTTTGATAACTGTACCATCCACTATATACCTTTATATAAAAAAGGAAAAATATTAAATTTCATATTTTTTTTGTTGAACATTGATGTTATTACTGTATCAGTGCAGAATAATGTTAGTGGATAGCTAGTATCACAATTCACAGAATTTTCTATTCCATTCGCAATAGATTTTTGCTAGGTATGTTGACCTTCCACAATCTGAAAAATATATCTGTGGATTGGTGCTCAAAGTGCCAATATCAATATTTTGATGTTTTGAGTAAATCATATGATAAACGGCCATTGTCAAATCAACCAATGGCAGATCCATAGATGGCCAATGTCACTAAAAACTCATCCACATCGGTGGAAGCTCAAAACTTCAATTGCAATTTCCTCAAATGTGAAATTTTGACATTGGTCTTTCTAGCTCCAATCCACAGATATATAAGAGGCGTCAAAAGTATACTAGGTAGATTTCTAGTATCCACCATCAAGTTTCTGCAAAAATTCTGAATTTATTTCCATTCCTTGAAGGTAGTACAAATTACTGACCAATTGAATATTCTTTTCACAGCCGAAGAATAACTATTTTGGTGTACGCAGTAACATATCGGGGTAGTCTTCTACAATTGCATAGTTTTTATTGATTAATTTAAATTTTCAGATTTTGGAAGATTATTCTATCCAGAAAAACTAGTCACCAATAATAGACGGAGAGCGCTATATAAATAGAAAAGCATAAGGTACAAGGAACATTTTTAAATGGGAACCTTCCTTACTAGCTGTCAAGCGTGTAGCTCTTCAGGCAGAAGTCAGGCCGGGGCGGGAAGCAGGGGCGGGCGATCAAACGCGTCGAGCTTCATTCCTCAGCGCTTATACAGTGCCTTCATTTCAGAACTTCCCACCCCTAGTATTTCTTTTAGCAGGGAAAATTTCCTGTAGGGAAAAAACACGTAAATTGAGATATGGAGGGGGAAGTTTAAAACCAGTGCCAGTTGTATTTTAGGTTGAATCCCCCTACCCCTACTTAATAATTTTAAATGGCACCCCCACACTTGTAACACATCATTTTAAAGATCTTAAAAATCCTCACTCAACCCTGTTTAGAAAACTGAAATTGGTTGATCCGTTCTCGTAAAATAGGGCAAAAAGAAAATAAATGATAACAAAATGCAAAATAAATTAATGAAATTATGGAACCGCTACCACTGACTCAATAACGGTATGTGTATGTTTCTTTTTTACACAGAGTTTTTTGCGTTAGCTGAAAGTGAGATAAGGGCACACAGTTTCTGCTTGGCTTCAGTTAAAATTAAATGGTGAAAACACGTATCAGACTTAGTTATTCCTGATTTTAAACTGTTTGTCAAGTGGTGTCAGTTGCACTAGACAGTAATACAAATCCTAATGGTGTACACTTTACAAGAAAGAACTGAAATTATTTTTATTTATTGGGCTGAAAATAGGTATGCTCGTATGACAGCCCGGGTTTTTAATGAAATTTATGCAGGCCAAAATGTGAGTCATCGATATGTTCTAGACCTTGTTCAAAAATTTTAAGAGACCGGTTCTGTGTGCAACAAAGCAGTAAAGCAGCCGAGAGTTCTGAATGAAGCCGCACAGATTGAGATTTTAGGCCAATTCGCCATTGAGCCGACTACGTCAATTTCGAAAGTCGCTAAGTTAGTAAATATTTCAGTTGGTTCTATACACAAAGTTTTAAAACTAAACAAGTTCTTTCCTTACAACATGAGTATTCATCAGCAACTCAGTGAGGATGACTATGATAGGAGAATTGGATTTTGTGAACTAATGACTGCGAGAATTCAAAATGACCCGAATTTAATAAGAAATATTTGCTTCAGTGATGAATCAACTTTTTTTCTAAATGGCTTTGTAAATAAGCATAACTGTAGATACTTGGATAATGGAAATCCACACTTGTTTCGAGAGGATCATACGCAATATCCACAAAAAATAAACGTCTGGGCTGGAATTCTGGGAAACGAAATAATTGGCCCTATTTTTATTGAAGAAAATTCAACGGGTCAATTGTATTTAAACTTAGGGCCGATTTCATAATGAAATTAAATACTCCTTTAAATGATAAAGGACACTTTATGTTTCGCAACGATTTCATAATACAATTTTAAAGATAAAGGTGCCTTTAAATGATACTTTAGTTAAATACCGAATGTTGCGTATTTAATGGCTTAAAGGCCTCTTTAAGAAATGTCAAATGTCAACCTTCCTAACCTCAAAACAAGTATCATTTTGAATTTTGAGGCATTTTGTTAAGTGTGTTGATTTTGAGACTCATACATTTTTTATTTTATCATTATGGACCATCAGGCTTCATCTAGTTCTAGTTCGAGTGATTCTGACGACGATTATGTTTTTGTGAGACGTAGGAAAGTATATAGAGAACAGTGATTGATTATTATATTTTTAACACCAACTAAGGTTTTTAATTTCATGATTTTATTAATATAATTTTTTATAGGGGTGGAAGTATTAAACCAATGAACCAAGTCCTACTTACATTGAGATTTTATGCACTGGGTTGTATGCAGAAGGCAGTTGCCGATTTTACTGGTGTTTCAACTCCTTCAGCATGTAGGATCATTAGCAAAGTGTCAAATGCAATTGCTTCATTGCACAGACAACACATCAAAATGTATGAAACATATGAAGAGATGGAAAGTTCTGCAGCTAAGTTTTACCAAGTTGCAAGATTTCCTCGTGTAATAGGTGCAATAGACTGCACACTCATAAAAATTGATTCACCTGGAGGAGATGATGCTGAAATTTTTAGAACAAGAAAAAATTTTTTTGGTCTAAATGTGCAAACAGTTGCAGACAGTGATTTGAAAATCAGAGACATTGTGGCAAGGTGGCCTGGATCAAGTCATGACCAAACCATATTCAATAATAGTAGGTTGAAGCGACGATTTGGAGATGGTGAATTTGGCACATATATGCTGCTAGGAGATAGTGGCTATAACCTGAAGCCATATTTAATGACGAAACTGCAGGAAACTCATTCACCTGCAGAAAATTTATTCAATGAGTCCATCATTAGAACAAGATGTACCGTTGAAAGGCAGTATGGGGTGTGAAGCGAAGGTTTCCTATTTTGAAATTAGGAATGAGGGTGAAAGTGGAAACTGCTTTCAACATTATTATTGCAACTGCAATATTACACAATTTGGCCATTGAGGAGAATGAAGACATTCCAGAAGAATGGTTAAATGAGGAATATAATGATATTGACCTTGCTCCACAACACGATGATAACATTCATTTGGGACGTAACGTTAGACAGTTTTTGATTTTAAACCATTTTGCAAGGTTGTAAATACCTTTTATTAAGGGATTTTTCAATGAAAATAATACTTTTTGCTGAGTTACAGCCTTCTGAATCTAAATATCACACTATTTATATATCATTTTTCATAATAAAACATTTGAAAATACATCATTTTTTATTCATGTTCAGTTCTTGTTCCTTCAATTTCAAATCACAATTTAAAATGTTCATTTTGATTTCATGTTTCTCCTCCTCCCTCTGTCGTTTCTTTGACGATCTTCTCCTTCCATTTTTTTAGTTCTATCTCCTCCCTCAGTAACACAGTTTTCTTTTATAATACTCTTCTTTAGCCAGTTGTAAAGAACTCGAAATTGGCATTGTTGGCCGCAGTTTCTTATTTTTTGGCGTTCTCAGTTGTTTTGGTGTATACCTTGACCAATCAACTGGCAAAGTCTGAAAATATAAAATGATTCCATTATATAATACACTTTTAATTTAATACAATTGAATGAATGCAATAACTGAAAATCACAGTGATTATTTGATGTATGTGTTAGAAGGACAGATCAGTTGATCTGTCCAAGAGATGTCACTGCATATATAAAATGAAACTTTCAGGAACAAAGAGGAATTACTCAATACTTGTCAGCTACATCTTGGACAGATCAACTGATCTGTCTTAACAGATGCATTAAATACTCTCTGTAATTTTCAGAAACGAGAAGAGAAAACCCAAAAAATGAACATTGAACCTTCTCGAATATAGTTAGTAAACTGTGAAAAAAAGGCCATGAATCATCATGGTAGGTATTATTAGAATCTTTAATTTAATTAACCAATAGTTTGACTTAATTTTTGTTATTATGAAGTTGAGGAGTGTAAAACTGTGAAAAAAAGGCCATGAAATATGGTAGGTATTATTAGAAATTGTTTAGATATTCAATGATGAATGTTGCACTTCTCTATAGAATATAAATATCAACTTAATACTTCAATTTCAATATTACTGAAGTTCAAATATTTAATCACCTGAATATCAGCATTCTGGGTACTTGAGTTATCAATGTTCGTCACAGGTGGAACATCCAGTTTGGAAGAACTTGGAACAGCATTCTATAAACAAAAAAAAAATCAGGAAGAATTTTATATTTTGAATGATAATGTATTTTTATTACTGAAAATATGTAACATAATATAAATTAAACCATCAAAATAATCAGACAACTTACAAAATCTTCTGCTGCTGTAGACACTGCATTATCTTTATCATCCTCCATTAGCACAATGAACTGAAAAAAATTAGTCTTTCAATGTTGATAGATATTATGAAATATAGTTTAGTACCTCTTCACACTGGTCCTGATTTATAACTTCAATATTCTCCATATTTATCCCCTCAACTGGGTTGTAGACAGCATCAGAATCATTAGGATTATGAAAACCAATGACAGTTTTTTCATTTATGACTCTCAGAACTGCTTCAACCACAGGATCCCAATCAGGCTCATTTGTTGGTCCACCTCCTGTTCCTCGATAATAGCCTCTATTTCCAGCTGCACATTTCCTTGCCTTGGTTTTTAAATTTTCATATTTGGCTTTCAATTGTTCCATGGATCTTGCCTGTTGGATTGGTCCTTTGGCATTCAATTGGAAAGTCACTTTATTCCAAGCTTCAATCTTAAAAAAAAAGTTTGGACATTATTAAATACATAAAATGTTGATCAAATAGTAACAAACCTTATTGCTATTAGAGACTTTATCACTGGTCTTGCATTCAATGATATTTTTGAACTTCTCCACTTCCTCAACAAGGAGCATTTCTTCCTCTTTCGTAAAATTTGAAGATCGTTTTACTCGTTTTAAGATTTTACCTTCCATTATACTTAATAAACACCTATTCAAACAAAGCACATCCACTCCCAACTCACTACAACACAAGAATAACATGAGAATAAGAATAACCTAGCAGGAAAACCAAAACCACCCCAAAAAAACCCCATAGATAATATTTTTAATCCTGCCTAGGGTGTCTAGTATCCCAGTAACTGATGCAATTGTACCTGTTTCAGGTATACCAACATTGCTCATTTTCGTCAAATGGACATTTAGTTAAAATTCCATCATCATATGATTATAAAATCACCATTACTTCATACTGCATTTAAATGACACTTTAAATAAAAGGATCATTTTACAAAAGGAGCTATTAGCATTTCATTATGAAATCGGCCCTTATTGGAAAATGTAATCGATACACTCATAACACAGTCCTTGAAAAAACAAGTTGATGAAGGAGACAACCCGCTCTTGGATGAACAAAATTTACATTTACAACAGGACGGCGCACCGCCACACTACGCATTGCATGTCCGACAGTGGCTCGATCAACGGTATCCTGACAAATGGATTGGCAGAAGAGGCGCTCTGGAATGGCCGGCGAAATCTCCGGATTGGACGCCATTGGATTCTTTTCTCTGGGGTTATTTGAAGACAATGGTATACAAAACTCCCCCGCAGGACATTCAGGATCTAAGACACAGGATTACTGCCACATGCAGACAAATTACTAACGAAACATTTACAAACGTCCGACAGGAATTCGAGAATAGATTGTACTTTTGCTTAGCTACCAATGGTGCACATTTTGAACACCCAATGAAGTAAGGTACATTTATTCCATTCAAGTTAGCCCAGTAGCTCACGTAGCTGAACTCTCGCTTTCAAACTATAAGGATCCGGGTTCGATCCCGAGCTGGGTCACGCTTTTTGTTTCTATTACACTCTAATCAACCACAACACTTCTATACGTCACCAAAACATATTACCTCAGAGCAATCACCCTCAAAACACAAAACAGCATTTTCATATAACATGACTTACTCCACAGCGCTGAAGGCTGCTGAAAATTTCTCTGAACCTGGTTTTTTGGCGTATTTTTCCCAAGAAATTGCTCTAATTTGTCGAAAGAAAGTATTATGATGCGTAAATTTCAATTGTACTACCCTGATCAAATTACAGATCTTTCTCATAAGCGAATAGCAGGAAGAGATATAAAGCTTTATTTGACTTGAAATAATTTATTTTTATATTGGGTATCGCAAAACATCGCGAGGCGACCTCATACTGCCTTTTCACGGGGGACTTTTTTTATTAAAAATTTACGCGTTTGACTAAATTCAAATTATATATAAAATATACTTATCATCTATTCACTTTGGTACATCTCTCAATTTATTATTAACAAATGCGTTTAATTCCGTACTTCAATGATAAAATGGGGAAATGCCCCTGTGAAGAGGTAGTAGGAGGTCGCCTCGCGATGTTTAGCGATACCCTATGTAAAAATACATTATTTCAAGTCAAATAAAGCTTTATATCCCATCCTGCTATTCCCTTATAAGAAAGATCTGTAATTTGATCACGATAGAACGATTGAAATTTACGGATAAGACTTTTGTTTGACAAATTAGAGCTATTTCCTGGGAGAAGTACGCCGAAAAACCAGGTTTAGAGAAATTTTCAACAGCCCTCGGCCGCTGCGGAGCAAGTCAGGCTCTGTGAGAATGCTGTTTTGTCTTTTGAGGGTGATTGTTCTGGGATAATATGTCATGGTAACGTATAGAAGTATTATGGTTGATTTGAGTGTGATAAAAAAAAAGCATGACCAAGTCGGGATCGAACCTGGTTCCTTATAGTTTATAAGTGAGAGTTCAGCTACGTGATCTACGAGGCTAACTTGAATTGATAAAGTGTTTGATGTTATATGAGCGCTGGGAAAATGAAGCTCAAGTGTTTGCTCGCCCGTTCCCGCCTCGGGACTGACTTCTGCCTCAATAGCTACACGCTTGTCAGCTAGTAAGGGAGGTTTCTATGTGAACATTTCCCTTGTACCTTTTTTTTAATTTCCGTAGCCAGCTCTCAGACTATAATAATTCCTCCAAATATAAAGAAAAATATTGAAAGTTTGTTTTGTTTTCTCAATGTGACGTAATTTTCTCGAATTTTTTGTTTTTTCTTGTCGAGAGAATACCCTCTGTCGAGAGAAGGCACTCTTGTCTAGTACCCTCTCCTCTGAACTGACACATCCTCTTGTCTCGCCTTGTGTTGATTTTTTCGAAAGAAAAACTCTCTTTGTCGAACAAGACAAAATGAGACAAGAGGCGAGAATCTCTTCTCTTGGCGGTCAATTAGTTGGTTGGTCAGTATTTTTCTGCACGATGTATAGGCATCATTTAGCAAATTTTTGTCGCGGTACTAATAGTCATTTTGCTGGTTTTCCTGAAAATTTTTTTTTCTGCAGCTCCCGAAAAACGTCCTCCCTTCAGACCGGACTTGCTCAACCACCCATATAATGATCATGTAACCAGGCCCCGACCGGATGATTTCGACAGGCCAAACCATTATGACTTCAAACCCGTTTACGAGTCTAACTTAGAATACTCGCATGAAGGCTCGTTTGAAAAGCCCTATGGACCTATTGAGAGACCGGATTTGGATAGATTTGATGTTTTGAGGCCGGACAGCAGTAATTACTATTCAGACAGGTAATTTTTTCTGAATGATTCAACTTTTGCAGATTACGTTCCCTGCAACTGAGACTCGCTCGTCCTTCTGATTGAAAACATATTTTTCTGGTAGGGATGATTTTTCGTAGAGGATTTCTCAGGAGACTGTACCAAAGTAGAGATTCGTTTTTTCAAATGGAACACCCTAGGGGTATACTACTTTATAATTGAATGTATATTTTGATAGTCTAGAGTTTTGCTTTCAACGACGAATCACACCTAGTTTTTATAGTTTTGAATGAACAATATCATTAGAAAAATCGAATTAAACGGTTTTCTTCACATAAAGGATTCAATTTTTAATTAATTCGATAATTCGATAATTCGATTTTTCTATTCATTCCACTTCACATGGCACTTATCTTTCAACAATATCATTATTCGAAGAATTCTTCATGGATACCTTTTGATTCACTTCCTCTGAGTGTTGAAGTTTTTTCCAAAAACGCTTGTGAAAAGGAGCAATTCACTGAAATAACATCAAACAATCACATAATGTTAGATGTTACATAATCGGATAATTCAAAATCAAAACAGAATTTTTGGATTTTAATTTTCTCTCTCTGTATAGAATTAATAGAATGTTATGAATCATTCGGGAGGTTTGAAAAAGAATAGTCATATATCATATTTTTTCATTTGCATTTTTATAATAGTACGAGTATATCGTGAAAAACATATGCGTTTTATTTGGAATGGACAAAGTTATTTTTGTTTCAAATTCTGAATGATATATAGGGTGTTCCTTTTGGTATACATTTTCACATTGTGTCATTCAACTAAAATAAATCGGAGCAAAGTTGCAAAATCCTATGTGTCAACACAGGGCCGGATTAAAAAGAGTGGAGGCCCCTAATTATTTTTCAAACAATTTTTTTTTTATTTATTGCGGAACAAATCAAATTATTTCGACACGAGCATATGTAGGTATAATAAAGTACAAGAAATAAATTAAATTACAGCGTAAACGAATGGATTCTTTTTCGACGAAAAATCATTGATGATTTCGGTCAAATCCAGCATCCGGAGAAAATCATTCTCAATGCTCAGAAGCGATAACTTTGATAGGCGGCTTTGTCTCATCGTAATTCGCCTATTTTTTTCATTTTGGAAAATGAGCGCTTTCCAGTGCAATTTGACATCATCACATTCTCAATTGTAATATCACAAGAGAGTGAAAATAATTCGACAGATTTTCGAAAACTTGTTGCCAGGCAATAGACAAGAGAGACCAACTGGTTCGAGTGGTTATTGCCAAAAAGTTTGAGAAAGAAATCTAGATAATTATTTTCTACTATATCGACCTCTCGTGTCGTATTCTTTAGATTATTTATTTGATGTTACGATCATAAACACATTTCCTTGCAAAATTATATAATGTACTAAACCGGTTTTGATTCATTTCACACTTTTCATTCGAATTGATGACAGACGTCAAATTAAAAATATAGGTTGTCAGACAATAAAAACCAAATACCTCAAATTATTCCCGCGACAATTTTCTAGGTAGAATATTCCCACTATTGATTGGCCAAAACGTATATGAATTATTTGAATTGAACGTTTCCATTGGTTTCTAGCAATGTCAAAAAATAATCACTGTAATTTCAATGTTTGAGAATGTAGCTCTGAAATTTTGGTTTTCAAGAATTTGATAGTAGAACATCTTAGATTGGTCTTTTTGTTAGTCCTTTTTTAGAAGGATTTACATTTGTTGCGGAATGTCATCCTTCTCTCAGACTCACACTTTCAGATTTCGGGGTTTTTTCTGTTACAAGCGCGCCACTCAGCGGACACTTGTCAACGCCAATAAATAGGAAAAACAGGTATAGACGGGCAAAGTGTTTGTAGAATCGGCAGAAAAATAGTCAACAGAATTTGAACTCTTGTTCTATTATGGAATGCGCACAGGGCTCTTATAAATAATTTGATGCAATCATATTCATAAATTGAAATATTATTTTCTTTTGCTTATGATTATTGAATTTCTTTGTGTATCTAGATCGCTTGTGTCATTCGAAGAATACATCGACAGAAAATCCTTCATTTAATAAAAAAAAAAAAAAATTTTTTTAAATTCAATTGTTCTTGTTTTTACAGCTAATTTCGATACGATATAATATTTTGTATAATAGTATGATGTTTTACTTGGTGATTGTTTCTCGCATATACACATGATTCATCAGATCGAAGATTAATATTAACCATGGATTTTGACAACAAGAATACGAAACATGTTTTTGAATGTTTAAAACGAAAAATAGGAGGAAAAAGTGGGAGACCTGCTCTTTCGTTGTCAGATTTTTTATATATAATTTTGCATATCCTTCGGTATTTGTTAGGCAAATTTTACCTAAAAATTTATATTGTGGAGGCCCCTCTCTTGTGGGGGCCCCGGGGCTGCAGCCCCGTTTGCCCCCCTCTTAATCCGGCTCTGTGTCAACATCTCTGTCGGGTAGAATAATTGTCCCTCGAAAAGTGATGCTCTCACACGGTTTTTTTATCCAATGAATTGTATTTTAGTCAAACTATAGTGTTGTTTCAAAATGGCGCCATAAGCTCATTATTTCGAAGAATATATCAAATTATTTGATTTCAAATCAATATTTGTTGGGTTTGAAGTAGTACCTATCAGATTAAGTTTCCATCTAGCTTAGGCCTGTTGCTTTGTCCGCTTCCAGTTATTCCGTTTCCCGTTATCCAGTTATCCAGTTATCCAGTTATCCCGTTTCCAGTTATACCGTTATCCCATTATCTAGTTTGGGTGGTATAATAATTGATTTGACAGCGAAAGTAATGCTTTGTGACGACTATTACGAATTCACTTACCCCATGTTCGCCCGTTTAGGGACGGGATTTTCAGATAAAGTCAAACAGAGAGCCAAATACCAATTTTCATGACCCTAACTTAAAAACCAACGGAACCCCCATAAACATTTTCACCCCCCATTTCACCCCTTAAGGAATTTAATTCCTAGAAACACTGGAACACGTATTTGGTACTATATATATATATTACCAAAAGTAAGAATGCGGAATATATTTTCATTTTGACCTCGTCATACTTTAAACAATGATACAAACATATTTATTTTAATGGTGAGTAGCCATCAAAAGGGGAAAATTCAAATATGTTTTTGTAGACCATTATTATTTGATTGTTTCAAAGCAATCCAAGTTTGAAATGTTCATAATTTTTTTATTTGTGCGAATCAACGGGCCAGGCAATCATATGTCATGGGAAAGCCACCTGATTGTGTTAAACCCTCCAGTTACAGACAAACTATGTTTGAAAAATCCTTTTGTCCCTGAAATAATTGTTGAATTCCTGCCTTCCTTTAATGTAAAATTTGCAATCAAAATTTTTTTTTATTGAAGGAATAGAGATAAAAAAAATCACCTTATTTTTTTATAATTTAGTTTTTAGCTGAAAGTTCTCCCGAACAAAATTTCTGATCTCGATTCCTCAAAAATGGCACAGAACAAATCGCTAAGACTAGTGGTGTTTCCAAAATATCTTACTCTTGAATTGGTCTAATAGTACCTGAGAACACTCGTTACGAACACACTCGCAGTCCATCTTTATTTTTTTATAATCGAATGAGATCACTGATGATATACTATTCGAAATAGATATTTTTATATCTGGAACCAGTTTTTAAACTTCACCTAATGAAATCATCGAATAGCTAAACGTATTGTGTTCAATGTTATTTTCATTTTCATGAAATATGGATCGTATCTATTTTTTGGTGGCTCAAAATTTATAGAAAATTTAATCTGATCTATCGTGCATTGAAAACAGGTTGTAGTTTCCCAATTTGCTGCAAATGATATCGACAGATATTGTGTCACTTGCATGTCGTGTCTATTTTTTCTGAGCAAGGTCAAAGAGATGACTTAATTTTTGGGTGGAGGAAAGTTTGTTTTTCCAGGTGGTCATTTAAAAACTTTTATTGAGTATATGAGGTCAATCAAATATCAGACTCTGATTGTAAATATTTACTGGTTTGAAAAAATCGATCCTTGAATATCGAAGCACAAAAAATAAGTGGAATTAAAAATACAGTTATAAAAACATGTTATTGAGTATATTCTATATTCAAATCGTGATGAAGTTTATTAGAAGTATTAATCGAAAGAATAGTTGATTTATACAGGTCATCACTCGAAAAGTTGTAAAAAAATATGTAATGAGTGTGATTTTTGTTTTGTTTTGAAGGAAAATATTTTATATAATAGATGCTGGAATATGAATATCGTGTTCCATGTGGGGATATATGTAACCCCCATTGGGCGCAGCTACGACAAAGTCAGCCCTTTTGTTATTTCAAAGCAGTTGTTTAAATTGGCAGTATATTCGGAAAATATTAGAAAAAATGAAGATAGGATACTTATTGAAACGCTATTTGAAGCACAAACACTAATGCTTAGAAAATGGAAAACTTGGTGATTCTAGCGTAGAGGTGAAACCTTATCGAACTACCTACCGTAACTTTCCCAATTGTATGACAGAGGAAATCTTAGAAGTACTCAAAAATTAAGGAGTTACCAATAAAAAACGGAGGAAACCTCATAAAAACACAAAACTATATTCTAACTTACAAAAAAACTAAGCTTCCGATTAAAATTAAAGCACTCACCTGCTCGTCCCTACATTCCTAACTCATTAAGATTTCATCATTATGTCCGAATGAAGCTAAGTGCGTATGTGGAAGACCACACATAAACAATAACCTTGCAGAGATTCACTATATCAACTACAAAGCACAACAACTGGTCCGTATCACGAAACTGCCCAAAAATGAAAAGGAAAAATGGTTGAAAAACTGAAAAAGCTCTATTAAATTGAAGCCAAAAGAATAATGTCATCCAGCAAACCAGAGAATGCTTCATATTCTCAAGTGGCAGCATGCAGAAATAATGATTCATGGATGACCTGATACTCCAAATAGCCAAAATAATTGGAGAACAAGTGAAAAATCAATAAATGGAATACTCGGTAAAACTATAATGATATTTCCGAAAATACAAGCACCCAGAGATAATTATCGAAGCATATCTGTATTCGAAACTACTCTCCTATAAGATACCGCCTCTTATCAGTCAGAATGAAGAAATGTTTTGCTCAGATGAAAGCAACACATGCAGGTGGAGAGGAAAAACAACGGCAAAAGAAAGGAAGGTCTGCTGAAACTTCGAAAAAACCACCAGACCCTACCACAAAAACAGTTATCAAAAGTGAATGAAATAGAAAATGTAATTCAGTGGAATTGTAACGGGTCTTCACTGCACTATCCAGAAGTAAAAATGCTCATTGCCGAAAAAAAATCCTTCCTGTATCTGTTTACAATAACCCCACTTCAAACCAGAGAATAACTTCAATTCATATAACGTTTAGACAGGATATGATTGTCCAATATTGTACACACGGAGCTGTTGACATATTTCTTATGCGATACATACCAGCAGAAAACGTAGCACTTCACTGAAATGCAGGGCATAGAAATACAAATACATTACCCTCTTGTTATCATAATCTGTAACGTATATCTCCATAACAATGACTGGAATTTGGATGATTTAGAAAAACTTTTCAATAAACTTTGGTGTTAGAAGATTTTAATGCGTGCAAACCAATTTGGGGCTCAGATAAACTGGATACACGAGGGCGCATAATAGAACAATGTATTGATAACATGAATTTGATAGTATTGAATAATGCAGAAGTAACATACATCAATACTCGATCAAGTTACTTATCTGCAATAGGCCTAGCTCTATGTAGCCCGAGGATTGCCCCGAAATTGCAATGGACATGTCTGGGTG
This sequence comes from Gonioctena quinquepunctata, assembly GCA_018342105.1. Classification (NCBI taxonomy): domain Eukaryota; kingdom Metazoa; phylum Arthropoda; class Insecta; order Coleoptera; family Chrysomelidae; genus Gonioctena; species Gonioctena quinquepunctata. The sequence goes on from JAFIRS010000199.1 coordinate 170,396, forward strand.
ACCACCCGTATACAGACCATTTACCAATCTCAATAGCATTTGCAGACTTCTTCATGAACATAGATATGCTTCCGTTTCGACAAAGCAGATTGGAAAGTATACAAATCTGAATTGTAGTGTTTTCAACTTTCGAAAGGAAACTCCAATGAACTGTTTTGGGTTTTATGCAATGCCATCTCGTCAGCAGCTTAAAAATCCATTCCCCAGACTCTAGTCTGGGAAATGGACGAAAATTTCGAAAATTTCGAAAAATTCCGCCTGGTTTGTTGAATAAATAAAAAAAAATCCACCCAGTTCTCTCAGCTACATACGTTTTTTTTTTCAATCCACTTCGTAAATCAAAAGGTTTAGAAAGTTCAAATTGCTCAACCAGTAAATGAGAAATTTTGAAGACAATCCGTCGAATTAGCAAAAAGTTTGGAAAACATTATTATGTGAATTAAGAAGTTTGGATATATCACCCTGTGTATGCGAGAAAGCTGAAAATATAAGTTCAAATTGCTCAAGCAGAAAAAATTTTAAAATCCGTCAAATTCACAAAAAGTTTGGAAAAAATTAACATGTGAATTAGGAAGTTTGGATATACATCACCATGTATATACGAGGAAGCTGAAAATATCACCTCGATTCACGAAAAATCCGTAAATACCGCCCTAATTTCACCTGTGAAGTTTAAAAAAACAAAAGTCAACCGCACTATCTCAAGCTCTGTCTTTGAGCACTGTATCAGGAAAAAACTTGGAAAAACTTTGTCTTAGAAATATTTGAAAAACAAAATCTGTTCAGTTCAGATATATTTTTGATGGAAAAAAACAAATAGATGACAAAATAACCCCTTCAAAACGTGAAAAAATACCACCCATTTGGAAAAATTTGAAGCCCACCCCCCCTCTAAATATGAATGATGTTTGAAACAAAAAAAATAAAAATCAAAGTACCCTTTCGGCATACGAAAAAAAGGTTTTTGAAAAAAAGTATTCACTTGAAACAAAATAATGAAATAAACTTACGTTTTTAGATGTTTGGATTCACAAAAACACACAGACACAGAGAGAGAGACAAAGCGGGATCACTGAATAGAACGATTCATAGAGTTCAAAGTACAGCAAGAGAATGAGCCTGACGTCACTGATCAGTCACGTAAACCAATTCTCTGGTGCGCCATTAAAAAACCGCTGACTCAGCAGTATTCTTGGAACTGACGTAATATTGCGCAATGTAATGCAATAGTCTCTGACTTGAACGTTGAGAATTGAGAATTTTCTCATGATGACGTCATATGCACTCAAACAGATCTGCTAAACTAAACTTGTTCAAACTTGACGCTCGCTGGCTCGTCAGAATTATCGATAAGCATACGGAAATATTGCAATGCAATATTTCGATCTCTTAGAACAGTGGAAATTATTAGCTGATTTTCAATGAATTCATATTTGTGTGTATGAAATTGTATACTCAGGTGATTTAAATTTTTCATTAAATTATTATTTATGGTTCACGCTGTAAAATCTCAATAATGCATACCTATTTTGCGAGTGTAAGATATTCAATCAATCATTTTAAGTTAACATCAATTGTTTGTTTGTATTTAGTGATATCTGCAATCGAACTCGAGTTCCTATTATATAATAAGGGATCCCAACTTCGAAAAGAACAACAATATCGGTTTCCGAACGGAATCGTAGGTATTTTGTTTATGGGAAGATTTGTTTCGCTGAATCTATTTTCGAACTGCACATTTCACTAATTCATATTCAAAAGATGGCATATAGTATGTATTATTGAATGATATGATCGGAGAATGGTTTGTTTTACTAACGTATCTTTCAGTATGATGGAGCTCCATCAATTTTTGTATGTGTAAACAGGATGCGATCTATGAAAATGTATTTGGTTTTCAACATATCAGTCTGATATTTTATTTATGGTATTTACAATGACTTTTTAGTGTACTTATACAGGAAATCCTAGACGTCTACCGTCATTGCAGCATTGGACAATCTATGGGAAATGGAATGAGAATGAATGCGAGACTGAGAATTCCGAGGAATTCCAATGAATGATGCATATTCTCGAGGAACTAGATACTTGAAACTTCATACATAGCTCAGAACTGGATGGCAATGCCTTATTGATCTGCTTTCTTGTCTGTCTGTTTTTGTTTGTTTTATTTATGATAATAATAATATTGAAAAGTAATCGTTTTCAAAATAACTTCCCGATAAACTAGATACTTAAAACTTCAGACATATCTCATAACTGGATGACAATGCATTCTCAATCTGCTTTCTTGTCTGTCTCTTTGTTCGTTTGTCTGTAACAATTATAATAGTAGTATTGAGAAGAGATCGATTTCAAACTAACTTCCCGATGAGCTAGAGACTTGAAACTTTCAATATAACTCAGAACTGGATGACAATGCAATATTAATTCATTTTGATAATAATAATAGTATTGAGAAGCAATCGATTCCAAACTAACTTCCCGATGAACCAGATATTCGGAACTTTAGACATAACTCAGAACTGTTTGTTCGGTTGTCTGTAATAATGTTCGAAACGGTTGATGGGATAGGGATTTTCCCTACAATGTGCCGTATACTTTTCTTTCTATTTATGATTGAGACCCAGGCCCCCATGAATGCGTCAGAATCAGTGGCAATAACGTTGAACGCCTCAGGCGGGTGCCCCCCAATATTGACATTAGTGAATTCTTACCTAAACGTAATTTTTCTATGAATGATTGGGCCCCAATGCGGCTTCCACACACGATAACCTCACATATCTCAGACCTCCGTGGTAGTATCCAGAGACCGTTAAACGCTCCAGGCGGGTCGGCCCCACAACGGATATGTAATGAATTCTAACCTTAAACCGTCATACTTTTTTTTCTATCAATGATTGAGTCCCAAAGCTTCACACATATCCAGAACCCCAACCGGCGGAGGTTGACCCCCAAACAGATATATGAATTCCTATTATTTTTAATGAATATAAATTTTTTTCTTCTAAATGAATGACTGAGCTCCAATACGGTCCCCATATACTGAACTCACAGGTTTCTCAGACCTAATGGCAACCTCCAGAGGCTGCTAACATCCTCCAGGCGAGCTCGGCCCCCATAACAACATTTTTTTTACACTTAACCTATAACCAATATATTTTTGTTGTCTATATATGGTTGGACATCCATAATGTCTATATAACGTTCCCAGCTCTCTCAACTCTGTAGTAAGATAAACACCCCAGGCGGACCGGCCGGCCCCCCCCATGACGGACATCTTGATATTCCTAACCTACAGCCGTCATATTTTTTCTTATATATGGTTGGGGGTCCCCATAATGTCCCGAAACATCTCACACCTCTGTGGCAGCCTCAGATACCGCTGGAGAACCCAGTCGTTGCCCCCATAACGCACATCTTGAAATTCCCAACCTATAGCCGTCATATTTTTTTCCTATGGACGATTGGGCCTCCATAACGTCCTCAGACATCTCAGACCTCCGTGGTAGTCTATCGAGTCCCCAGAAGGACCATCCTCCATAACAGACATTTCGAAATTCCCAACCTAAAGCCACAATATTTTTCCCTATATATATATATATATATATATATATATATATATATGGTTGGGGCCCCCATATTGCCTCCAGCTATCTCCAACCTCAGTGACAACACTCAGAGCCGTCACACACCCCAGGCGTGGGCCTCCAAAACTTACATCTTGAAATTCCTAACCCCGGCGCCATTTTTTTTAAAACAACCTCCATAATGTCCCGAAACTCCTTAGACCATTGTGACAGTCCTAGAGACCACTTAACACCCCAGACGTGGCCCCCAGAGCCGATATTTTTTCTCACTCAACCTACGGTGGCCATATTTTTTTCTATTGTAACGTAAATAAACTTAACTTGGTTTTACTAATTTATTTCACACTTAAATTCACAACTAATTCATATTACTAACTACGCCACTGTATCGCTCGATTCTATCGGCTCGCTGAGACTGTCCTGCCCTCTTGAGTGCTGCCTATTTATCTCCGTTACAGAATTCTCGATCTTTCCAATTCTGGCGGTTGGCAACCAGCATGTTCCAGTTGCTTCCAATATTGACCGTTGTTATCCGCGGCGGCGCGACTGGATTGTTCTCGAATATCTCCGGGGATGACATCATCGTTGTCGATGGCAATGAATGAGGCGACAGGTCCGGCCTAGGTTCGTTACACTATATATGGTTGGGCCCCAAAACGACCCCCATAACGTTCCCAGCTGTCTCAGACCTTCGTACAGCCCCAGAGAGAGCAATGCCGATACGAGCGCAGTATAATTGTGGGATAAAAGCTCATGAAATGTGATTATAATTTTGTGAAATTTTTTATTTCGTCCAGTTGGAGTTATGGACCAACGTATATCCACAGAATAACAGTCTTATTTGGGTATTTGAATGATGGACCAGAAGGATGGAAAAACGTTACTTTATCTCCATCAGTGTTTCTCCATCACATAACCTAGCTATCAGTCACAAACAATAGTTATATATCCGTTTAAGCTACGGCGCTGTTTTTAAAACCCAATCGGCAAAATATGCACATACAACACAAACATATTTAGAATTTTTAATGCTACTATTGGTAAATATTGTCTCAGTATGTCTGGAATTTAGTAGCATATGCTTATTACGATTACGTGAGGAATTTTTAGGGATAGTGAAACTAGTTTCTTACGTATAAGGAGGACTATCCAATGTCAAAATTTTGTGAGTGAGTTAAGCGTGTGCATTTTCTTCCAGTAATTTTATTTCATCCATCCCGAATCCTTTAAGGATGTGATCATACTTACGGACACCGTAAGAAAATCTAATGCAGTTATTTTGAATTTTTTGCAGTCGCGTTGCATCAGTTTGTTGATGGACAGGTTCATAAATGCTGTCGCAGTACAGCAATCTAGAGTAAATGAGAGATTCGCATATATTCAACTTCATATTTCCCGATAGTAAGTCTCTACTCGATAAAGTTGGTCTTAGTACATTCAAATATGTTTTACATAAATGGTTGATATATTTGGTGAATCTCAAGTCGGTGTCGAACCAAAGATCCAAATTTGTAGCTTCACAACGTCATTGTTGAATCGGATTGAAAGAGAGTCACACACATATTTTCTCTCGATTTTGGGACCAAAAAGCATGACTTGTGATTTCTTCGGATTGAGTCTCAAGTTCGGACACACACACACACACAGCAATTGAAGATGTCTATTAATGTCAGCTTCGGCGAGTTTAGACACATAGGAACAGAAAAACTATAGAGTTGTGTGTCATCGGCGCAAATATGTAGTCTAATAAGGAGTGGCCCCAGGCTGGAACCCTGTGGGACGCCGAAAGGCTTTACAAGGGAATTATTCATTAGATCTAAGATGACAATCTGAGTCAGATTAGATGAATAACTGTCTAGTAACAATATAGCTGTGTCTGAGAAACCAAAACAACGGAATTTCTCACATAAAACCAAGGATCAAGTGTGTCGAAAGACAGGGGAAGTGGTCCTCATCCAGAGATTTGAGTATATCATCTGTTATTAAACTTGGTAGTGCTAAATTCGTTATCAGTTTTTTTTCATCAACGAAGTTCGTCATCTGTTTTTTAATAACCAATTCGAAGGCTCTCGGTAGGGCTGGCAGAATGCTGACCGGTCTTAAGTCAGAATATTGCTCAGGATTATTACATTCTGACAGAGGGAGCACTCAAGCATACTTCTACCGCGAAGGGAAGGTGGATAATGTAATAGCATAATTGAAAATGAAGGTTATATGTTGTAATAAGCTGCAGCATTCTGAGGGAGATGTCATCAGAGCCTAAAGCGTTGCTCTTAACAGATCAGTTCTATCTGAAATCGACACGTGATGGGCTTATTCATCAAATTTACATTTTGAAGATGATCAGGTATGGCCGGTGCAATTTTATCCTGAGGAACTTATAGATATCTGAAAGAGTTTCAAGAGGCATTGAAATTTTTTGGTCGCAGAATGTAATTGAGATGGCACCGCATACATAGTTTCGAAGGTCTTTGTAATAAATCCAGGATCCGGATGTTCTCAGTCTTTCAAACCATAATTGGGCTTTGTGTTTCAGTGCCAGCATATGTTTTATATTATGGGTGATCCGTGGTTTTGGTGGCTTGCTCGTGTCCCGAACTTTTGCACTATTCCAACCCCATCACATGCCCCTTTACCATCACTCAGCTTCATCACCGAAGTTTCCTCATGTAATTAAAAAAACATTTTAATATTGTGCCAGATATATGTTGGAGAAGTAGAATATTTTCATGACTTCTGAACAGAACACAGCCACACTGTTGTATGCTAAGGCAGTCAGAAACCACAATAGAATTCACGTGTAATTTTTTTCTTTCATACTACACAACAAATAAGATATCTATATTTATACCCAGATATACAATGTTTCCTATCCATCCACCATTTGAAAACCACTCTATAAGTCCTGTTCTGTTCCTATTAATATCACATTTGGTATATTATTCGGGTAGTTACTAAGCAAGTTCCTTTGCATTATATATCATGAGAAACGTTTTCAGAAATTGCTTAAAAATTAACTTATAACTCTTCGACCCAATTCGATCAATCAGGTGACCTGAAACGGCTATTCAAAAATATAATACTCTATTGAACAAAAGCCTGTAGTTTAGAAATGAATTTTATCTTAATTTTGATCATATCAAGAAGTTTACAAAATTCCATCCAAATCCGATATGGTCGATTCAAAAGAGTATGTTATCTGGCACGAAAAGAATAAATGAAAACCCGAAACGTTGTATACAGTCAGCAAATGTGTTAGTGAATATGAGACCGTGGGTTACTTTCTACCTTCCATTGCCTTGGTTATGTAGTAAAAATAATATAGTCTCCAACCTGGCAATTCACTTTATCCACATGAAATTTATCCGGTTGTCCAATTGCCCAAGGAGAAACTGTTTCAAATTTCAAGGTTCTCACAACGTCTAGTTCTGCTTCCTTGCTCGATTATTTCCCATAAACATTATTCAGATGAGGAACAGATACGATTATGTTTGCAAGCACTCATCTATTCTCAATACACATTCATTTACTCAGTTTAATTTTCAGATATGGCGAGAGGCCTTCAAAAGTCCCTTTTCGGCCAGAGCCCAGCTATTCAAAGCGCCCTGTTCCACACAGATATGGGTCCCTGATTACCCACCCTGATGATTACAACAGACCGCCAGTAGATGGTGAATATTTATTTCAACATGAACATCAGCACCAAGAATTTCATAGCGAATATTCGCAATATTCTAATGCAGATTATACCAATCATCGACCACCTATACCTTCGTTAGACTACAGTAACGTAGGACGACCTCCAGGAGGTGACTATATAAATGGAAAACCATTTTTTGAATCACATTATGACGAGAAACCACCTAGTGACAAGTATGGCAGTTACCACTATGACAAGCCAACCAGACCTGTTTCATTATCTGAAACCTATGATGATGAGCGACCTTCGAAACCTAACAGACCACTGTACAATGAACCAGATCGGTATGAAAGACCACAGTACCCCTTTTCAGATGAAAGACCAATAAGACCCCAACAAAAACCATCGAATGATTATGATGCACACCCTGATAGACCTGATAGATATCCGACAAATGGAAATGAGCCATATAGGGATCCAAGACCAAGTGAAGAGACTTACGGTGACTCAAGACCTGTTAAATAGCCGAACATTGACAAACCTTATGGGGCCACCAGATAGCACTAGACCAAATCCTGATAGACCTTATGGGGACTCAAGACCAGACGTTAATAGACCGAATAACGACAGACCCTATGGAGATTCAAGACCAGATAGCAATAGACCAAATCATGATAGACCCTATGGGGATTCAAGACCACCTAGCAATAGACCAAATCATGATAGATCTTATGGGGACTCAAGACCAGATAGCAATAGACCAAACAATGACATACCCAATGGAGACTCAAGACCAGATAGTAATAGACCTAATCATAATAGACCTTATGGAGACTCAAGACCAGATAGCAATAGACCAAACAATGACAGACCTTATGAAGACAACAAAACAGAAAGATGACGACCAAATCATGATAGACCTTATGGGGACTCAAGACCAGATAGCAATAGACCAAACAATGACAGACCTTATGAAGATAAGAAACCCTATGATGACGAAAGACCGCATAGACCGAGGCCCAGTGGATCAAATTCATACTTCGAAGAGGACGAGAGAAAACAATCAGTGGACTCTAAGCCTATAATTACTCACAGTACTGGATATGATGGGGAGCAGATAACTTCTGTTATAACTGAGCTCAAAGATGGTGAGTTATCCACTTTTCAATATGTTTTCTGATCGATGTTTCGATTTCTCAAATTTCTCGCAAAGTTCGTATTATACTCTTCACGATAATGTACGAACTGTATACGATGAAGCGTGAATATTCCTGAACATTTGTGTGATTCAGAATGGGAGGAGGTGGGGATTGGAAGGTTCAAAAGTGCGTTTATAACCCCTATTGCAGTTGCCTTTCTGATCCTCGGAAGTTTCGATGAAAACTTATACGAGTTAAAATAACAAGGCTATTGTAACCCACCCTCAGGAACTTGAAAAACTCACGTCAAATGGGGCAGTGATTAGAAAACGAACACCTTTATGACTAAGTCATTGATCCCGGCAGTTATTCTTTAACATTCTTGCTTGGAGGTGTTAATTGTAAAAAACCTACAGAAAGCCAATAGTAAGTTCACCCGTAGTGAGCTTTATAAAGTATGAGATGTTCTTGCAGCGTGAAATAACTTTCGGCGTGGAAGTTTTTATGAAGCCATTTCCACAATTTGCCTGTCGTTCGCAGGATTCACCCTTGTTTCACCTCATGCATAGATATTAGAAAGTACTTGGTACCAACGACTTCGTCCGCGTATGATTTGTATTCCTCCCAGTTTTCCTTTGTTTGGTTTCATCTAGCTTATGCCCGTTATCCCGTGATCCCTTTTCCCGTTATCCCGTTATTTCGTTTAGGCGGCCTAATTGATTTGAAGTAATGCTTTGTAATCACTATTACGAATTCACTAACCGCTTTTCACCCCTGAAGGAATGGAATTCTCAAATGAGATTTAACACGATTTGTTTATTTGAGAGAGCCAATACACCAATGTTTATGATTATAATTCAAAAAATAACGGGACCCCTATAAAAATGTTAATCCCCCATTTCTAAAAACACTTCAACACCTATTCCTTTATTTGTAACAAAGACCTCTAATATCAATTTTCATTACCCTAACTCAAAAATTCATGAAAATGTTCACCCCCCATTTCACCCCTTTGAGGGTTGAATTCCTAAAAACCCTGTAAATGTATTTTTTAACAGTAACAGGGACCTCAAATACCAATTTTTATGACCCTAACTTAAAAACTAACGGATTCCCCATAAAAAATGTCACCCCTTCAGTGGTTGAATTCCTAAAAAAACGGAAAAATGTATTCCTTTATTTGTAAGAAAGACTTCAAATAACAATTTTCATGATCCAAACTTGAAAACTAACGGATATACTTCCAATCCCCATTTCAACCTTTTAGGTGTTGAATTTCTAAAAACACTTGAAAAATATATTTCTTTATTTGTAATGAAGACCACTTGGTGTCCATCACGAGCCAATACTGCCGGACTCATATACCGGCGGCTAAAAACACCCCTTGCCCTCTCTTGCAAGGGACATATGACCGGCATCTGCACGCTTCTCTTCATCTCATTTTGTCCTTGTCGCAATCTTCCATTTGCTTGAAAATTTGCAATTCTATCATAGTAGCCTCTGCTGTGAGTCATAATTCGGATAATGCTACCTGGTAAAATGACTCTGTTGGTCTCCGTTTCTAGTTGGCTTCTGTACCTATGCCATCTGTCACAAGTAACAAAGACCTCAAATATAATTTTTATGAACTCAACTTAAAAAAACCTAACGGTACTGCTATGCAAACTTTCAATCCCCATTTGAACCCTTTTGGGGTTGAATTTTCAAAACCCCTGGAATAAGTGTTTCTTCATTTGAAATAAAAAGCCCAAATACCAATTTTCATGACTTAAATTTCAAAACAACTTTCACTTTCACCCCCCTTCTCACCCCCTTTGACTATCAAAGAAACCGTTTTTAGTGTTTACTTTTGACATCATAGGAATACGCTGTCAAAATTTCAGCTCTTTAGGTCCATCGGTTTGGTCTGGGCGTTGACCGTAAGTGAATCAGTCAGTCAGTCATTATATAGTGCTTCTCAAAAGTCCTCTCCCCCCCTCTTATTTTTGGAACGATTATACATAAACAAGTGAAATTTGGAAACTGAATATTAAAGGTTGTAAACTTCCCTACTAGTGATGATAGATGACGAAATCGTCAAAGATGACGTCACAAGGCCATTGTGACAAATCATTTTGAATGGAACCCTACGGCAAGCGACACCTCTTTAAAAGGTATCAAAAAACCTATTCAATGATACTAATTTTGTTTGTGTTTATGGCAGTTTTGGCAACTCGCTTTTGAAAAACGCAAAGCTGTGATGAATTAAATCAGTTAATACTAAAATTCCAAATTCAAGCTCCGCCTCTGGATAGTTGTCAAATAAGCTGACGTTTTGGTTAGTCTCCCTAAATCGACGTTCTTGTAATTGTCCAAGTTTTTGTACATTTAATAATTTGTGTATTGTTGATCGAACGTTTAACTGTTTCAGCAGCTTTTGGTAATTTTAATATTTTTGTACATTTTAATAATTTGTTAAACTGTTGTTAGCCGAACGTTTAAGTGCTTCAAGAAGAGAAATGGTACGTGCTTCAGGTGATGAAGTAGCAGCGATCCTAATTCTTGGTGATACTGGACAAAATATTCATGCAGCAGAACGCATTTTTAATGGGAGGTTTCCCGATCGCCCCGTTTCGAGGACTTATTTAAGGGAGCTTCTCCGTGAGTTTGAAACAACGGGTAGTATTGATGATGCGAAACGATCTGGCAGACCACAAATTTCTGATGAGAAAAAAATTTATATACTGGCAGAAGTAATAGTTAATCCTACTTCTCCAACAACTCACGTTGCATCTACCTGTGAAGTCAGTCGAAGTACAGTACACAGGGTGTTGAAAAAAAAACAAATTTCATCCATACAAATTAAAAATGGTTCATCAACTCTCAGAAGACGACCCAGACCGAAGACTAGAATTTTGTGAAAATATGGTAACTAAAATTAACCAACAGCCAGACTATGTCAAAACCATTTGTTTTAGTGACGAAAGTACTTTCTATCTAAATGGAAATGTAAATAGACAGAATGTGAGGTATTGGAGTGACGCAAATCCTCACCTGTTTCGTGAAACACATACCCATTTTCCCCAGAAGGTGAATGTTTGGGCAGGTATCCTGGGAAACCACATCGTTGGGCTTCTTTTTTTAAATACAATAGAATAGAACCGTTAATCCTTGAAATTTTGGAAGATAATCCAGATGAATTCGGCAATTTGGAAATAACATTCCAACAGGATAGTGCTCTTCCACACTATTACGGTGCAGTGAGACGGTATTTGGATGAGGAGTATCGTGGTAGATGGATTGGACGACGAGGTTCAACGGAATGGCCAGCTCGATCACCGGACCTCACCTTTGGATTTAATGTTTACTAATGAGCCATTAAAACTGCCATAAACACAAACAAAATTAGTATCATTGAATAGGTTTTTTCGATACCTTTCAAATGAGGTGTCGCTTGCCGTAGGGTTCCATTTAAAATGATTGGTCACAATGGCCTTGTGACGTCATCTTTGACGATTTCGTCATCTATCATCACTAGTAGGGAAGTTTACAACCTTTAATATTCAGTTTCCAAATTTGTCCAGGGCCGGATTAAAAGGTGTGGAGGCCCTGGGGCAACAAAGGAGTGGAGGCCCCTAATTATTTTTCAAACAAGTTTTTTTTTTATTTATTGCGGAACAAATCAAATTATTTCGACACGAGCATATGTAGGTATAATAAAATACAAGAAATAAATTAAATTACAGCGTAGACAAAGGGATTCTTGCGAGCTTCTTTCGACGAAAAATAATTGATGATTTCGGTCCAATCCAGCATCCGGAGAAAATCATTCTCAATGCTAAGAAGCGATAACTTTGATAGGCGGCTTTGTCTCATCGTAATTCGCATATTTTTTTCATTTTGGAAAATGAGCGCTTTCCAGTGCAATTTGACATCATCACATTCTCAGTTGTAATATCACAAGAGAGTGAAAATAATTCGACAGATTTTCGAAAACTTGTTGCCAGGCAATAGACAAGAGAGACCAACTGGCTCGAGTGGCTATTGCCAACAAGTTTGAGAAAGAAATCTAGATAGTTATTTTCTACTATATCGAACTCTCGTGTGGTATTCTTTAGATTATTTTTTGATGTTATGATCATAAACACATTTCCTTGCAAAATTATATAATGTACTAAACCGGATTCGATTCATTTCACACTTTTCATGCGAATTGATGACAGACGTCAAATTAAAAATATAGGTTGTCAGACAATAAAAACAAAATACCTCAAATTATTCCCGCGACAATTTTCTAGATAGAATATCCCCACTATTGATTGGCCAAAACGTATATGAATTATTTGAATTGAACGTTTCCATTGGTTTCTAGCAATGTCAAAAAATAATAACTGTAATTTCAATGTTTGAGAATGTAGCACTGAAATTTTGGTTTTCAGGAATTTGATAGTAGAACATCTTATAATAGATAGATAGATAGTCCTTTTCATTTCATTTACATTTGTTGCGGAATGTCATCTTTCTCTTAGACTCACACTTTCAGATTTCGGGGATTTCTCTGTTACAAGCGCGCCACTCAGCGGACACTTGTCAACGCCAATAAATAGGAAAAACAGGTATAGACGGGCAAAGTGTTTGTAGAATCGGCAGAAAAATAGTCAACAGAATTTGAACTTTTGTTCTATTATGGAATGCGCACAGGGCACTTATAAATAATTTGATGCAATCATATTCATAAATTGAAATATTATTTTATTTTGCTTATGAGTATTGAATTTTATTGTGTATCTATCATTCGAAGAATACATCGACAGAAAATCCTTCATTTAATAAAAAAAATGTATTTTTTATTCAATTGTTCTTGTTTTTACAGCTAATTTCGATACGATATAATATTTTGTATAATAGTATGATGTTTTACTTAGTGATTGTTTCTCGCATATACACATCGAAGATTAATATTAACCATGGATTTTGACAAGAATACGAAACATGTTTTTGAATGTTTAAAACGAAAAATGAGAGGAAAAAGTGGGAGAACTGCTCGTTTGTTGTCAGATTTTGTATATATAATTTTGCACATCCTTCGGTATTTGTTAGGAAATTTTACCTAAAAATTTATATTGTGGAGGCCCTCTCTTGTGGAGGCCCCTCTCTTGTGGAGGCCCCGGGGCTGCCGCCCCGTTTGCCCCCCTCTTAATCCGGCTCTGTGATTGTCTCCGGAATTATGAACACCTGCCAAAGGTAATCGGACGACTAGAAGTGGATTATAATTCATTTGTAAAATTTGACCCGACGCACAAATCGAGAAATAAATAATAATCACAGAGAAACAAACAAGGCAAGGTGGATAAAAGCTTGTGAAAATATCAGCGTCTTGCGACAAAACACAATTTTCGAAATATTGAAATTAACCGGCAAAGAGGTGCACTACCCTCAGAAGGAAGTTTAGAAAAATTATTTCTCGTGTGCCTATTATCGGTCAGGAAAAGCTTCGTTATATTATATACATTGAACCTCCGGACCCCGTCACTGATTGTTGATTTTCATTTATCCTTCCCCAAATTACTCTCCATGATTCTATTATGAATAATCTCCGAATCCGAAACTTTCATTTTCCCTGTCTTGCAACTTCCAAAGTTGACATACCCCTCTTCTGGTTTCATTGTATCGTCAGACATTTTGCTGCTCACGATTTGTTGTTCGTTTCATTTCAGAATAGTTTACACATGATAGAGTTACTCATATATGATAATGTTTCACAAAATTCAGTTCTTCTATAAACTTTACTTTCTGTAAAATTCTGACAAGTGAGTTGAATTTTTTATCACATGTCTCTTAGGTTACCAGAGAACAGCATTTTTATTTTTCATCTAATTATATTCCTTTCACTTTTCAGAATTCTCCTGATGATGATCTGATGATCGAAAACGTTCGAGAATAGCTAGTAATTTTTATTTTTATGCACTATAGCCCAGGCTTCTCCGCCTCAACCAATAAATAAACGTATTTTTACATTCTATATTTATTGAATCCAAATCTAAAAGTGCATACAACTCTCTCTTTCCATTAGTTATAAAAATGATTGATGTTATCTTAGTAAAACTTCATTAAAAAAAGATAGAATGAGACGTAATGTCAAAATAGACAAAGGGGTTTGGTCTTTTCACAATATGTTGTACCTCCACTTGAAGAAGCTATTCTATAGCAAAACACGTGGCCTGGTTTTGTAAATCCAATTCAGTGATAATGATTTAGTGAATGGTCTTTTGTAGTCTTTAATATTGATACCAAACTGGGGTTCGTTTTTATTGAAAAACTCGAATGAATTATTGTTCGTTTATTACTCTTCAATATAAAACACAACACAACAATGACAATGTCCTTTGTCAATAAAATTCTCAATCACAGTTACTACTTAAATATAGCGCGTACCATTTCTTGAATAACTCACTGATCGTACACTCGAATTATATGTCCTCGTTCTTGGCTTTCAGAATTTTAGGGCCGTTTGTGGAAACACTTACATGATTCTATGTTTGTCATGGGCATGGGCGTGCTGTACTCATTTTCGTAAGAATATCAAGTATAGGTGGACTAGTAGAAATGTTAGTAAGAATGCACGTCTGTTAATTGTCTTATTTCGCTTCCGATATACTGGAGAATCCCAACGCTGTTCACCCTGAGAGTTATTCAGCAAAAATCGAGGTCTGGTGGGTTCTTACAGTATATATTGATGTGGCATACTCTACATAAGTTAATATACTTGGTCACGTCATTTTTCATTCCCTGCCATTGATATTGATTGATTGACAGAGTCAGTGGCTCAGTGGTGGAACCATCAGTCTTGTACTCACTGTATCCCACCGGAAGGGAATCAGATTCCCACTGCCAGAAATTTTTTTTTCAAGGCCTTAGGAGTGGTTTTGGATTCCACTCTAATAGTTAAGGCCACCGTGATCTTAACTCGTACAAATTTTCATTGAAACTTCTGAGGGTTAATAAAACAACTTGGAAAACGTTTAAAAACCCTTTCAAAATTTATAATTCCACCATAGTTTTTTTTGCCCTTGTGATACTTGGTATGTTCCTCTATGTCTTCTTCCTGATCTTTTTAACCGACGAAACCAAAAAGGAGGAGGTTCTCTATTCGACCCGTATATTTTATGTTTTTCCATCATATTTTTTTATGTATGATCACGCATAACTTTTTACTGAGGCGTCCGATTCCGATAATTCTTTTTTCAGTGGATAGGGTGTACTTCGAATTTGGTCCCATTCGAATTCAAAAAATTAAATCCACCCCTAAGGGTAGATAAATGAAGGATATTGATCATTCACCCTCTGAATTCTGTACTGGGTTCTTGGATTTGGATGATTCTTTTTTTAATAGATAGGGTATACCTTATATTTGGATTTGAAAAGAATTAGCCACCCTTACGGGTGGAAAAATAGGGGATAACTGATTTTTCACTAGTGAACACTGGCACACTGATCGCTACTGACATTATTCTTGTTCCGTCAAAATCAGTATATTTTATGAGAGGATGGAATGATATACAAAGTAATGAAATAAACTAACCAGAACAATGAAAATAATTTATATTACAACAAATAGTAAAAGTAGATAATCATATTATTTAACTGGTAATAGTTGAAGTAAGGTGGGTAAGTAAGTATTTTGAAAGTAATCAAAAAACAAGTAGGTAGTAATTGGTAGATTTTAGCCACAAAAAAATAAAAACCTTTCAACAAAAAATTAAACCGACGAAATACGGAACTGAAAAGTTAAAAATAAAAACTTTTTAACAAAAAATTAAACCGACGAAAAAATCAACTGAAAAGCAAAAAATAAAATAAACCTTCTTAGTCTAAATGATAATTGAGCTCCTAAACTAATGTAAATAACTGATTTTGAGTCGGCGCCAAACAAACTAGCAATTGAATTAGGTGAAGCGTAAAATGATGGCAGCGAGATGCACGGCTGCGTTTTGATGACTTCTTTCATAGATAATGATCTTCGATAATTGTTTGTTTGGCGCCGACTCAAAATTAGTTACTTACATTAGTTTAGGAGCTCAATTATCATTTAGACTAAGAAGGTTTATTTTATTTTTTGCTTTTCAGTTGATTTTTTCGTCGGTTTAATTTTTTGTTAAATTTTTTTTTCTAGAACTGAATTATATTTTATCAACTTGAATGCGGAGTTCTTGGAAGTTGTTCGCATGATGGTGATGATACGAGGGCTGTATGCATTGTAGTCGTAATAAATTACGTCCACGTGAATTTAGGGTAAATATTATTTTCTGAAATATTGATCATATCAATTTTAAGGTTGACGATCGATACTTCGGCCGTGATGCATTTTTTGTTGGAAATTTCTGTTGGTTTTCTAGGCAGATAGAATATGCCAACCCTCCACTGCCCTATATGAATATTAAAAACAATTAACTATTTTCATCGAATTCATGTACATAAAATTATAGATAGTGTGCTAATCAAATTCGCACTTTTTCAATTTGCTATTCTTACGTCCCACCCCGTAGACCTTCGTGTTGACAGTGAATGATGCATTGCACTTGCATCACTCGATCGAAATCTTTCAATGGTGTTGCGCGATGAATAATAGTGGAAGGTCTGCAGAGTACAATAATGGTCACTTATTGTTGTTACTGTGCATAACTAATGTTGGTACGCCATTTATCATATCAGACCAACAACTGATGTTGAATGCCCGGTGATATGCAGATTTTCAACAGTTATGCAATGCGTTTCCTTCAGTGCGTTCCGTGCGTTACGACACATTCTCTTTATTCTGAAGTAGTCTTGAGAAGAGGTGCGTTTTTAACCGAAGAAAAAATGGAGGAGGTTCGCTAGTCGACGGGTATACTTTTTTATGAATGATCACGCATAACTTTTTACAGAGTATTCCAATTTTGATAATTATTTCTTATTGGATAGGGTATACCTCTAAGTTGGTCCATTTAAATTTGAAAATCTAATCCACCGCTGAGGGTAGGAAAATAAGGCATCATTGATTGTACCTGTTAACCGATTCCAATTTGGTCCCATTTGAATTAAAAAAGAAACACCTCGAAGGGTTGGAAAATAGGGGATGATTTATTTTTCACCTGTGAACCGATTCTGTTGAAACTTGATACACAAATGTAGTTCTGATGACACTACAACATAATGGAGACCTGGAGTTAATTTAATAATGGAAATGGAACAGTCGAAGGAACTGCTCCTCGCGTTTGGGATAATTATTTGCTTCTAACTTTTTTTTTCTCATTATTAGATCCTTACACGTTTCACTGTCGATCAATGAAGAATATCACCAACTTTTGATTTTTACCTTATAATATACTCTATATTAAAAATGAAAAAATACCGTGAAAATATTTTTTTGATACGTCTTATAGTTTCCAAGATTTTTAATTGTTTAGCAGGCGTGCGACGACGCGGAATCATCGGCCGCTGTGACGTCACTTTACAACGGTCGGTCAGTGCGTGCTCTGCTTCCGAGCTGTGTGTATGAAGTTTGCGTCGAAAATTAATGAAAATGTTGAATCCAGAAACTAGAAAATAGTGTATTGTGCCAAAGTGTTTAAATAAAACTACTAATGCACCCGAAAAGTTGTTTTTTATTGTTGCTTTCGAACCTAAAAGTCGAAAGAAATGGATGCAAATCATGATGTTCTGGGGTGATTCGGCATTTCACTGTACAAATATCTCTTTTGTCTTTTGCATATCCAATAGCGTCGTCGCCGGAGCTGTTTCTAGCCGATCTAAAATAAAATAAACGTAAGTTGATCTAATATATAAAAAATAAAATACATAAAAATGCACTTATCCAGGATTACATGAAAGAGGAAATTAATATGAGAGGTTTTTCATCTTAGCTTAATAATATTTAGTAGGTGTAGTCGCGTGCATCCTAATAATAACCTACTTATGAAAAAATTATTTCATGGGTTCAAATTTTAAAAAGTTTTGTACCTCTGGTACATAATGTTCAGGTTAGGTTTGCTATGTAAATTTTTTTGTTACAATATATATTAAAAAAATATAAAATGTAAGTCATGATCCAAACTATGTAGGTACAATAACACAATATTGTTTTTAATAAGTCCCACCATTTTACGAATACCTACGCATTCTTCCTTCTCAGGAACTTAATGTCAAGTAAGATGTTCATAGTATCAATATGACGTATGACGTACATTTATAAAACACTGGTAATGAGAAATATGTACTTATAGGATCAAAGATTCATGATAAATGTAAAATGTATTCAAGTAATACTTACTTTTGCATTTTACTCCTCGTATCTCGGCCCAAGAAATCGGAGTTATTTGAAAAATTGTGGGCAACCATTAACCCGTCTATTTCAGGCAAGTTATCAGATTGTCCTTTTTCAAAACCGTCATCCATATCTACTATTATACTTATAACACTATTGTAACACTGATTCACATAAAAACTTGTGTTAAAAACGTTATTATGGTCGTACATCCGATACCAAAGCAATGATTTAGTGTACGGTGAGAACATTGCGTTGTAAAATGACGTCACGCAGGCATGGCGCGCTCGCCCGAAATATTTGAATAGAACGGAAACAAAATTGTATGACTTCAACACTACTCGCTTGATTGAAATGAAACAAAAACCGGTGTATTTCTATACACTTAGCCTACACGGTCATGAAGTTTCAAGTCATTTGACAGACCCAGTGACATTCTTCATTTGGTATAAAAAGGTTGTTTTATAAGAATTTATAGTATATAACAATCAATAGTTAAAGTAAGGTAGGTAAGTAAGTATTTTGAAACTAATCAAACATCAAGTAAATTTCAGCCACAAAAAAAACTTTCTAAACAAAAAAAAATTAACCGACGAAAAAATAAACTGAAAAGCGAAAAATGAAATAAACCTCTATCTTAATAACTAAGCTCCTACACCAATTTGAGTAATTAATTTTGAGTCGGTGCCAAACAAACAATCCACGAAAATAACCAAAACAAAATAACATAAAAATGCAACTTGAAATCTCCAGCAATAAACAATAACATTCCAAAAATGCGCTCTCCGCACGACCATTCGCAACGACGTGTGCTCTCGGCAATTTCCGGCGAAAGGACGCGTCGCCGCCGCACACCCGCTGCTATTAGTTTACGCTTTACGTAATTTATTTGCTCGTTTGTTAGTTTGTCGCCGACTGAAAATTAGTTACTTACATTAGTTTGAGAGCTTAGTTATAAGACTAAAAAGGTTTCTTTTTTCGTCGGTTAAATTTTTTGTTAAAAAATTTGTATTGATAAAATCGACCCACTTGCTCCTAATGAAATTATTATAGCTTTCTAATCTTTAGTTATGTAGCGATCATAAACTATTACAAAGGTAAATGAACACGCATTTCGGACAGATTTACTCTGTTTTTAACCGACTAAACCAAAAAGGAAGAGGTTCTCTATTCGACGCGTATATTTTTTTTTTATGTATGATCACGCACAACTTTTTACAGAGCGGTTTGATACCGATGATTCTTTTTTCATTGGATAGGGTGTACTTTGAAGTTGGTCCCATTTCAATTTGAACAACAGAATCCATCCCTAAGGGTGGCAAAATGAAAGATATTGATCGTTCACCCTCTGAATTTTGGTCCGTTAACCGATTCTACCAGGCATAACTTTGTACTGGGTTCTTCGATTTGGATGATTATTTTTTTATTAGAAAGGGTATACCTCATAGTTGATCATATTCTAATTTGAAATGAAATGATCCACCCCTATGGGTAGCAAAATAGGGGATGATTGATTTTTCACTTGTGAACTTTGGCACACGTATGTAGTTGACATTGACAGACCCTCCTACATCCGTCAAAATGATTACATTCTATGAAAGGATGGAATTATATACAAAGTGATGAAATCAACTGACCAGAACTTTCAAAAAATTTATATTATACAATGCTTCTCAAAAGTCCTCTCCCCCCCTCTTATTTTTGGAACGATTATACATAAACAAGTGAAATTTGGAAACTGAATAATAAAGGTTGTAAACTTCCCTACTAGTGATGATAGATGACGAAATCGTCAAAGATGACGTCAGAAGGCCATTGTGACCAATAATTTTAAATGGAACCCTACGGCAAGCGACACCTCTTTTGAAAGGTATCGAAAAAACCTATTCAATGATAGCAATTTTGTTTGTGTTTATGGCAGTTTTAATGGCTCATTAGTAAACATTAAAATTTAAATTCCATTCAGTATGATAATAATTACAGATTTAAAAATCAGTATCTATTCATAAATTGCTCGAAGTGACCCCCATTTACTTCCTGACAGTGAAATATCCTATTTTTAAACTCTTCTCGTGTGTCTGCGGAAACAGCCTCACATTCTGCAACAATACGTTGTTTTAAAACGTTAATATTGTCAGGTTCAATGGCGCAAACCTTCGATTTGAGGTCCTCCCACAGAAAATATCCAAAGGTGTGAGGTCCGGTGATCGAGCTGGCTATTCCGTTGAACCTCGCCGTCCAATCCATCTACCACGATACTCCTCATCCAAATACCGTCTTACTGCACCGTAATAGTGTGGAGGAGCACCATCCTGTTGGAATGTTATTTCCAAATTGCCGAATTCATCTGGATTATCTTCCAAAATTTCAAGGATTAACGGTTCTATTGCGTTTTGCAACAGCTCCAGATAAACCTCATCAGGTAAATTAGTATTTAAAAAAAGAGGCCCAACGATGTGGTTTCCCAGGATGCCTGCCCAAACATTCACCTTCTGGGGAAATGGGGTATGTGTTTCGCGAAACAGGTGAGGATTTGCGCCACTCCAATACCTCACATTCTGTGTATTTACATTTCCATTCAGATAGAAAGTACTTTCGTCACTAAAACAAATTGTTTTGACATAGTCTGGCTGTTGTTTAATTTTAGTTTCCATATTTTCACAAAATTCTATTTTTGGTCTGGGTCGTCGTCTGAGAGTTGATAAACCATTTTTAATTTGTATGGATGACATTTTTTTTCAACATTTTGTGTACTGTACTTCGACTGACTTCACAGGTAGATGCAACGTGAGTTGTTGAAGAAATAGGATTAACTATTACTTCTGCCAGTATATCAATTTTTTTCTCATCAGAAATTTGTGGTCTGCCAGATCGTTTCGCATCATTAATACTACCCGTTGTTCCAAACTTCGAAGAAGCTCCCTTAAATAAGTCCTCGAAACGGGGCGATCGAGAAACCTCTCATTAAAAACGCGTTCTGCTGCATGAATATTTTGTCCAGTTTCACCAAGAATTAGGATCGCTGCTACTTTATCACCTAAAGCACGTACCATTTCGCTTCTTGAAGCACCCAAACGTTCGGCTCACAACAGTTTAACAAATTATTAAAATGTACAAAAATATTAAAAGTACCAAAAGCTGCTAAAACAGTTAAACGTTCGATCAACAATACACAAATTATTAAATGTACAAAAACTTGGACAATTACAAAAACGTCGAATTAGGGAGACTAACAAAAACGTCAGCTTATTTGACAACTATCCAGAGCCGGAGCTTGAATTTTAGTATTAACTGATTCAATTCATCACAGCTTTGCGTTTTTTAAAACTGCCATAAACACAAACAAAATTAGTATAATTGAATAGGTTTTTCCGATACCTTTTAAAAGAGGTGTCGCTTGCCGTAAGGTTCCATTTAAATTTATCGGTCACAATGGCCTTGTGACGTCATCTTTGACGATTTCGTCATCTATCATCACTAGTAGGGAAGTTTACAACCTTTAATATTCAGTTTCCAAATTTCACTTGTTTATGTATATTCGTTTCAAAAATAAGAGGGGGGAGCGGACTTTTGAGAAGCACTGTATAACAATAAATAGTCAAAATAGAAAATCATATTATTTAATAGTTAATAGTTGAAGTAAGCTAGGTAAGTAAGTATTTTGGAAGTAATCAAAAATTAAGTAGGTAGTAATTAGTAGATTTCAGCCACAAAAAATTTAAAAACAAAAACTTTTTAACAAAAAATTAAACCGACGAAAAGCGGAACTGAAAATTAAAAAATAAAATAAACCTTTTTAGTCTCAATAATAAGCTCCCAAACTAATGTAAGTAACTGATTTTGAGTCGGCGCTGAAACGAACAATTAACGAAGATCATTAAATTAGTCCAAAAAAATTATCAGAATGTCACCGCGCAACTCGATGCCATCATTTTAAGCCTTACCTAATTCATTTGCTTGTTTGTTTGGCGCCGACTCAAAATTAGTTACTTACATTAGTTCAGGAGCTTAGTTATTTAGAGTAAAAAGGTTTATTTTATTTTTTAATTTTCAGTTCCGTTTTTCGCCGGTTCAATTTTTTGTTAAAAAGTTTTTATTCATTTTGGAAACACATATACTGAACTGAGCTTGAACTTAAACTGTTAAGGTGGGTCGATTTTTTTGCCCATAAGTGTATATTGGTTAGCTAGCGTGTAATAGTTTACTGAGTGAACCGTAGGCTACCGTCATAAATAACCATTTTCGTTCCCCACCAAATGAAAAAAAAGGAATTATTTTGTATTCAGTGATAAACAGGGAATCGTGTGGGTGTTTTCCTTTGGGGAGAATTTCAATAGGAAAAATTTAGTTTGAAATTTTCTTTTCCTTGGGGAATTTTTGGATGTTAAATTAATGCGTATAGATAGCCACTAGTAGAATAAATCAAGATATGGCATCCTAGTGTCGGGTGGACTATACAACAATTCGTTGAAAACTCTGTGTTCTACAAAACTATATATTGAAAATTATATTGAGGAAGTCTAGAAATTATCCTTCTAGATTACTGTATAGTATTGATTTATGCCACATTAGAACATTATATTTCCACACATTATGTACATATACCTTCGAAAATGTTCGTCTGAAAAATATGGGATCCAATGAAAGTATTGTCACAAGAAGTATGACCGATATTCGTCTGAAAATACCTGCTGGTAAGTAAGAACCAAAGGTTTGTCAAAAATATTCAGCCCCTAATATTAATAATTCGCTACCATTAGATATAAAAAATATTAAAAAGTTCTCATATAAATGTAAAAGTTATATAAACAAAAATTTCTACCTATTCATAAATCTAACATATATATGAGACCAATTAATATTAACCATGGCATTTCAATCTCCGTCTATTCCACTTTATAGATCAATCACAAATTTTGTTTTGTGTTTATATTTGTCTTTATAATTGTATTTGCACAAAACAGGGGTTAAATCACTGAGGTTCAAATTCTAGTAGTAACAATTTGTAATTAATATAAGTTTAATGTTTGTAATATTATATTACTCTCTCGCTATTAAATAAATTAAATTAATGAGGAAATTCCTGAAGCCAAAATACGTTCTATTTTTAACCGACGAAACCAAAAAGGAGGAGGTTCTCTAGTCGACGCATATATTTATTTTTTTTTATCATATTTTTTTATGTATGATCACGCATGACCTTTTACTGAGATGTCCGATTCCGATAATCCTTTCTTCAGTGGATAGGGTGTACTTCGAAGTTGGTCCCATTTGAATTTCAAAGATGAAATCCAGCCCTAAGGGTAGCAAAATGAAGGATATTGATCACTCACCCTCTGAATTCTGGTCCGTTAACCGATTCTATCAGGCATAACTTTGTACTGGGATCTTCGATTTGGATAATTCTTTTTTTATCAGATAGGGTATACCTCATATTGATCATATTCCAATTTGAAATGAATTGATCCACCCCTATGGGTTGAAGAATAGAGGATGATTGATTTTTCACTTGTGAACAGTGGCACACATATGTAGTTGGTATTGACAGATCCTCCTACATCCGTCACAATAATTACATTCTATGAAAGGATGGAATTATATACAAAGTGATAAAATAACTAACCAGAACTTTCAAAAATAATTTATATTATATAACAATAAATAGTTAAAGTGATAATCATATTATTTAACAGTCAATAGTTGAAGTAAGCTAGGTAAGTAAGTATTTTGGACGTGATCAAAAATTAAGTAGGTAGTAATGTAGATTTCAGCCAACATACCACGCATATCTTTCCACAGAGTAGTCCGATTTTGATGATTATTTATTTTTTCAATGGATAGGGTGTACTTCAAAGTTAGTTTCATCTCAAATTGAAAAAAAATGCCACCCCTAAGGGTAGCAAAATGGTGGATATCGATCGTTCACCCTCTGAATGTTGGCCCATTAACCGTTTCTATCAGGCATAACTTTGTACTGGGTTATCCGATTTGGATGAATCTTTTTTTTATTCTAGAGGGTATACCTCGAAGTTGGTCATATATGAATTTGAAAAATAATTATTCACCCCTAAGGTTAAAAAAACGGGGGATGATTGATTTTCCACGTGTGAACCGATTCTCTTGAAACTTGGCACACATATGTAGTTCTGATAACACTACAACATAATGGATACTTTAATTGTTGATTGAGTAAATAGTAATTGGTAGATTTCTGCCACAAAAAATTAGGAAATACAACTCAATTTTTTATTTATTATTGAACACTGTAACATAATGAATACCTTAATTGTTGATTGAGTAAATAGTATTAGTAAACTTAAAAGAAAATTAGGAAATACAACTAAATTTTTTATTTCTTATTGCAGGAACAAAATATGAAGTACAAACTGTGCAAAAACTAATATATAATGAATGTTCAAGATATCGACTACCCTGTTCAGAGTCTAGAGCGCTTCCTCTTCAAGACCCTATTGTGGCTGCCCAGTTTGCTCAACGTGATAAGTCAGTCCCACTGTCGGAGTAAATTATTTTATCTCGACTTTTTTATTAATTTATCATTCAGGTTGTATCGAAACTAGTATTCAAGCCTATTACTGAGTTGTGAGTAGACTTCTCAGTCTCTGCATTTCTGCTAAAGCTCGTTCATCGTGAGGTTTTTTTAATACCTTATTTGCCTTTTCAACTTATTAAATACCCAACTCGTACTTTTTGAATAATATTATTTAGTAGTTGTCAAAACATTGACATATCGCAATCGTCATTATTTTTGTTCTATATCTGTCAAAATAATATCATTCTATAAAATAATGAAATTATATACAAAGTGATAAATAAACTAACCAGAACTATCAAAAACAATTTATATTATATATTATTTAACTGCCAATAGTTGAAGTAAGGTGAGTAAGTAAGTATTTTTGAAGTTATGAAAAAATAAGTAGGTAAAAATAATAACTTTTTAACAAAAAATTGAACCGACGAAATACGGAACTGAAAAGTAAAAAATAAAATAAACCTTTTTAGTCTCAAAAACTAAGCTCCTAAACTAATGTAAGTAACTAATTTTGAGTCGGCGCCAAACGAAAAATCAACGAAGATCATTAAATTACTTCAAAAAAATTATCAGAATGTCTCCGCGTAACTCGATGCCATCATTTTATGCCTCTCCTAATTCTTTTACTTGTTTGTCTGGCGCCGACTCAAAATTAGTTAGTTACATTAGTTTAGGAGCTTAGTTATTGAGACAAAGAAGATTTATTTTATTTTTTACTTTTCAGTTCCGTATTTCGTCGGTTCAATTTTTTGTTAGAATGTTATTATATAATTGTGGCTTGATGGTACTTCGGGTCGAAGTACAATTAGTAAAATTCTAGAACTGCAGTGTAGGTACACATGAAAAGTGGTTCATAAAACAGCACACTTTGTGAATTTTTTCTTGGGATCTGCACGTCTGAAAACCGGTGTTGAACGGATGAGTAATTGGTGGCGGTGACGGCTGTTCATCAGTTTTGAATCAAACCCCTTCTTCATGGTATTTTTGCCTTTTCCATACATATTTAATAATGATTGTCTTCATTTTGATTCTTTTACATGTATAAACAGCTCCTAATTGAAGGGATCATTGAACTATTGAATAGGTAGTATACAATGAAGAAACATATTTTAAATTTGAATTCAGAGTTGTTTAGTTCGGTCAGAATTATTAACAATAAACACTCAATTGAATATGCATGAAAAAAATGAAATTTTTGTAAAGAGTCGTTGAAAGAATTGGAGTACTGGTTAGTTTGACTCGAAAACCATCGAATGTTGAAATAGAGTTATTATGTTTGTATCTCTGATGTCGACTGAATACACTTGCAGCCGGTCAACTAAGGTAGGTGCGGTGAATATGCCCATGTTAAGCGATATCCTTGATAAAAATTAAAAATGCAAAATATTCTATTCGTTTTTTTATAGAAAGCGTACCTTCAAAACCAAAGAAGTGATGTTTGGACAGTAATGGATGATTTGATCTTTGATATTTTTTTCATACCATTTTTTTTTAAATTAGTCTTACTGGGAATATTTTTTTTTTTTTTTTTTTTTGTTTGGTTCCCACGAAAAGGGATATCCTGTAATGTTCAGAGAACATCGTGGGAACCTAGGGAAAGAAGGTAGGGTTGGTGTTCTTCTTAAATTTCTGAAGGTTGTATGCCTCGGGGAACACCTCCCTAGGCAATGAGTTCCAAAGCCTCGCTGTTCGTTGGATGAACGAGTCATTGGAAAGTGATGTTCTGCAGGTTTCCAAAGTGACCACGAAGGGGTGTGATGACTGAACTTGACGGGTTAATCTCGAAGAGACTGCCAAAGCAGGAACGACTGTTGATATTTCAGAAGAGCATCGCCCATGAAAATATCTATAAAATAGAGACAAATCGCCAACTTTTCTACGGTGTTCCAGACAAGTGAGCGAGTTTGTAAGCGAGGCATCACCGACGAGACGAATTGCCCTTTTTTGGACAGAATCCAATAGCCTCAGGATATGTTTAGGTGCCGCACTCCAAATATGGGAACAGTATTCCAGGACAGGTCGGATCTGTGCCTTATAGATCATAAGCAGCTGACTGGGGGTGAAATAGCTCTTGGCACGAAACAGAAAACCAAGTTTTGGGATGCACTTTGGCAATGGACCTCACGTGATTTTCCCAGGAAAGGTTATTGCTGATAGTAATACCAAGCATCGATATGGATGGCTTCAGTGGTATGGTTACTCCTGACAAAGTTATGTTAGGCACAGTGAGATTGGCTTTTCTAGAGAAAAGACATGCTTGTGTTTTGTTTGCATTAAATTCTACCAAGTTATTATATCCCCATTCGAGAATTGTTGCCAAGTCCATATTTATATTATTAACATTTCTTCCTCGTTCATTTCTGGTTTCACGGGCTGATATAGGGGCCCTGGAAGAGAAAGCGGTATGGAGGGTACTATCATCGGCAAAGCTGTGTACTGGACATGAAGTTGCTTTCAACAGGTCGTTGATGTGAAGTAGAAATAGTGTTGGTGCGAGAATGGATCCTTGCGGAACACCAGCATTTATGAGTAGAGTGTCAGATGAAACTCCATCGACCACTACATGGAGAGACCTGTTTGAGAGAAAACTAGCAAGCAGAGAACACAGCTGAGGGGGCAAGCCATAAGACGCAAGCTTGGCGAGGAGTCCCTGGTGCCAAACTCGATCGAACGCCTTGGAGATATCTAATGCCACAGCTAAAGTTTCTCCATGCTTTTCAATAGATAGCTGCCATATATGTGAGACGTAAGCGAGCAGGTCACCAGTTGATCTCTGATGGCGGAAGCCATATTGCCTATCGTTGACAATTCCTGAGTCTTCCAGATATTTCATGAGCTCGATGTTGATGGCTTTTTCCATGACCTTTGAAATAATAGATAGCAGTGCGATAGGTCTGTAGTTGCTAGGGGGTTTTTAGGGACTGGCTGTACTCTTGCAATTTTCCAATTGGACGGAAATACCCCCAAATTGTAAGAGTGGTTGAACAACTTGCAAAGAACAGGTGTTAGTTCGGGGGCACATTTCTTGAGAACAATCGGCGGGATTCCGTCAGATCCACAGGCTTTGTTGGTGTTGAGACCCAGCAAAATCTTTCTGATAGTACGTTGGCGAAAGGTGATCTCGGGCATGTGACTGTCAATAGGTGTAATGTTCGGGGGTTGTTTTCCCGATGAATCTAGAGTGGAATTTCCAGCAAATAGGTGCGCAAAGATATTGGCTTTTCCTGGGCAGTCGTTGCTAGTGTTCCATCTTCTTTGGTTAGGGGAGGAAATGAGCTGGAAGTGAAATTTCTTCCCACAGCTTTGCGAAAGACCAAAATGAACGGGATCCGTTAGGACATTCAGCAAGTTTTGATCTTATTTTGGCTTTGTGGGCATCTTTTGAGCATTCTATTGTCTCTTTACATATGCCTCTAGCCTCGACATATGCTGCTCTGGTCTCAGGGCCCGGATTTTTTAGCCATCGATGGTATGCTGCCTGTTTGGAAGCCACAGCTCTAGAGCAGTTTCTGTTAAACCAGGTCTTATCGGATGATGTTCTTCTTTCGGTATTCGGTATGTAAGTTTGCATCCCCAACATGATGATTTCAGAAATTGTCTCAGCACATCGTGTTGGATCTACTGAAGAGAAACAAACTCTCTTCCATGGAAACGCTGAGAAAAACATACGAAGACCTTCCCAGTCGGCCGAATTGTAATGCCACATGAGACGGGGTGGTATTGTGCAGCTCGATGGTAAATGGAAAGAGCATGTTGTGGAGATGAGGGTGTGGTCAGAGTTTCCAAGTGGGGCACAAACTTCTATTCTATACGGGTCAGGATTGGTGGTGAGGAAAAGATCTAGTGTATTGGCAGACTGGTTGTTGACATCAGGGATGCGGGTTGGTAGCTCGACCAGTTGTTCTAGACCATGAGTGATGGCGAAGGCCTCGGCTTGACGACCTGCATCATCTGTTTTGTTAGAGAATTTGAGCCAGGCAGCGTTATGTACATTAAAATCTCCCATGATTATGGTTTCAGCCGTTGGATGGTTCTCCTCCTCCTGAATGAATATCACCAACCCTGTCGTTGATATGCCCATGGCATGTTCCTAATGTGCCCAATGATTAATGTTATCAAGAGCAAAACAAGATATTTATATGGCAAGTATATTTTTTTGGAAAAACAAATTGAATGATGACAACAAACTAAACAAACCCAAAATTCTAATTTAACTGGAAAACTAAGCTTGAAACTTTACACTGGTAGGTAGACATCACTTAGTACTGAGAGTACAAAAAGTAATTATCAAAATAATAACAAAGTCTATTTTAAAAATATATAAATTATTCTTAAACTAAGGAAACTCTTCGAAAAACAAAACAAAAAAACCCATATAATGTCTCTGCCATAGGGCATATTAACTCCCCATAACGATGGGCGTATTAGCGACAGAAACAGAAAATGCATCTTAAAAGTTGTTAACTGGTAATTTATTGAAAATTTTATTGAAGGTAGTATACTTAAACAATGGTAAAAATGCGTATTTTGAAATGCTGTACTTACAGTTATTGTAAACAAACATACACAATATTTACACTCGATATAATCGATAGCGCTGAAAACGTAGGTCTTCCAGTCAACCTCTCTGGAGAGACTAACAAACACAGATTTGGCTCACAGTGCTGTAAGTACGAAATTTCGAAGTGTTGACCGCCCTCTATTAGCAAATAAGCTGAACTTTTTAAAATTGCACCGGGTGAGCATATTACCAGCATGTGCATATTCACCGCACTTACCTTAGTTTATTTTCCATGTCTTCTGGACCGTTCATGATAACATTATGCAAGTAGGTTGCCAGATGTAACAGTCTGCAATCCACCATTTTAGCGAATTGAGTTATTATTCGTTAATGATGTGATCGTATTTACCGAACACTACTACTTGTATTTTGTTTTTGTAAGTATATTCAAGAAATGGGCTGTAGAGGAAATCACAATATGTAAACTGAGACAAAACTGTGGTTTCAACTAACTCTATACGTAAGTCGAAGTCGAGTGTTATTGACATATACAAGTTTCAGGAAAGTGAATTTCTACAGAACATTGCTTACGTGAATTTCAAACTAAGTTTGTCATATAATGTTAGATTTAAATTTCTTGTCCGATATTTACTTGCGTTCCAGTGATATTAACAAAATACATTTGTTTCGAAAACTAGTATATCAAGATCATGATCATGATCATGAGGGGGCATGGTGCGGTGACAGAGCGTCCGGTTTCGGAACCAGGAGTCCCGTGATCGATGCTCGGCCTGGGCAGAGATTGAAAAAAAAAATCTCGGAGCCTTAGCCAAGGAGAGTCCTCCACGATTCAGTGTTGCGTTTCAATTACCACTGCTGCTCCTAAGGTGGCATATATAAAGTTAGTAACAAAACCTCAAGAATACCACATAACCAACTATGTTTATTTTTGTTTTCCATTAATAAAATATCATTGGATTAATAGTAGTGCCTCCCTAGAGAAAATATTGACTTTCAATTTGGTCAATCAAAGTTTGTTAGTTATGGTATCGATACAAGTTTGTGATCTCTGGTATCGAAAGCTTTCAAAAAATCTTAAAGCGCGAGAACTATATATTCTTTTTTGTCCAAATTTGAAACTATATCATCTGTCAGCCTTATGAGTATATCAGTAGAACTTGAATTTTTATGAAAGCCTGTTTGACAGAATGGAATGAATTGGATATTTCTAGCAAAATCGGTCATTTCTAAGCACATGAGCTTCTCAAGAATCTTCAACAAACACGCTGTAGGATACTGATAATCCTCAAGTCAGAATAATAAATGAGGTTAGATATTTTAGGCAGAGGCCGACCAAGAGATATTTTTCACAAATAATTTAAAGTATTATTTCAGTTTCTATTGATCACGCGGGTTATGCAGATAATTATAGATGTGATTGAAACATCGATTCAATATACTGAGGATTTAATCTCGTGGATTTGCTGAACAAATGCCATAATGAGCAATACCAAATTATAATACGAAAATTATATACGAAAGATCTTCTGGAATCAGATTATATCTATCCCGAATAACTTGGAGATTTCTCAATATTCTTAAATTACGTTTTCAAGCAGTATTTCTTCTGATATTACTAAATGTAGAGTAAAGTGGGGGTTTATATTCATTTCATTCAAACTACTCTCATTCAATCAGATACCTCAAATTTTTGTGAATCTGAAAGTAAGTTTTTTTTTACTTTGAAAGAATAAAATAGAAGGTCATGTCTCCCTCAAAAAATAGAATTCCTGTAGAGCAAATGCATGCGAATCAACAGCAGAGGTTGACCAGCTTTCAATAATTCCCACTATCCATGTCAATGTTTAATAGTAATTCTATAAAAATTGAGTATAAGTTCAAACAGGCAATCGCTATCAGACACAGAACGAAAAACGTTACCTGATTTTAATGAATACACGGATGACTAAAATGTATTTGGACATTATTTTTCAACCGATGCCCTATGTGATCACTATAATGTTGATTGCCTGATGAGGTGTTTATATGTTCACTATTGCTTAAGGACCACGTTCATTGATACAATCCCCTTGAACATCGACTGTCGATCCTGGACTCAATGTATATTGTACATTAACCAATCAATTTTATTTCTTATAGTAATAAAAAAAAATTATCACCGAAAGTTTTTTGTTTAACCCCTAATTGGCATAGGTACAATGTTCAATAGAATTATTTCAACGATTAGGGACATTGTTTCATGACCTACAATTATTATTCAATCACAAGAGTGTATTACCATTAATGTTTTTTGTGCATTCTTCTTGCCATGAAATGTTTGTATAAACGTGTAAACATATATCGCAAAAATAAAATTGAATCAGTGAAATCGTTATATAAGATTGTCACTTTTTCATTTTTACAGCAACTATCCATTTCTTTCTTTCTCCAATTTCCAGCCCGATTTTGTAAATGTGAAATTTACACAATTTACTTTTCGATTATTTGTACAGAATCGATATATTTCAAATTTCTGCCAAAGCGTGCGCTGCGATCGTTTTTACTTTCCCCACCAAGCACCAAGCACACATAGCCAAAATAAATCATCATTGGTTTATCATTTTTCGAATTGAGTGAGATTGAAGCCCAAGTACGTACTGCCCATATCATTGTGTGCTTTTGTTTAATAGTTTAATAGCGGAACCCTTGTGTCTGGATCTGAGTTTTTAATTTTTTGATATCTTTATGGAATTATAGAGTAAACTCAAACCAGAAGCAAAGTAGTTTGGTTATACTTCTTTCCTTTTATTTGAGTCAGATTACATAGGAGTATTAGGAACTGTTTAGGGGGATTTGAATCCTTCTCTAACTTTTTATCGAAAAGTTTAAGCCTTATACAAAAATAGAAATGCTGTTTGTATTTTCAAATGAAAATATGCATCATTATTTCTGTTACAAGATTTATTTGCTTGATTCCGGAATCAATCAATACATTCTGAAATCTACCTGTCCGACTGGCCGCGTTATAGAGGTTTTCAATTGTAGACTGTCCCAAAAATAGGTAGAATGGGGATGTTTGATTACTGGTAGAAAAATATTTCGATGAATCCAAAAGTGGTCTTCAATAAAGCTATCAAATCCATTTTCTATGTTATTACCATTATATATATATATATATATATATATATATATATATATACAAATTTAGTGTCATTAAAATTCCACGATAACAGGTCTAAGCTTCACCGCACAGATTATAGGTGTCACTATCTATAATTTGATGCTTTTCAAATTTTTGTACTTGCCGATAGGTATTAGTACTACGAGATATCTGAGAATTTGAAAGAGACCACAAGCCGTCCTGATGATTGGGAAACCATGAAACAGGCTGCAGGCGGATGGTGGGCTCTCTTGGATTCGTAACAGATTCCTCTTATTCTCGTTGTTTTGCGTTACTCAGAACGCACTAGGAGTACGACTATTGGTGTCGTGGATTGGCCTATGCTGCCATCTTTGGTGACCTATTAATGTGCACGTAATTTCGTGTCATTAAAATTCCACGATAACAGGTCTAAGCTCCACCGCACAGATTATAGGTGTCACTATCTATAATTTGATGCTTTTCATATATATATATATATATATATATATATATATATATATATATATATATATATATATATATATATATATATATATATTATATATATATAGAGAGAGAGAGAGAGCGAGAGAGTTTTTCCATCAAAACATAAATTATTATACATCTACACAATAAGGGTGACTTAACAAATCGCAAATTACAGGGAACCTTGTGCCCATGTTTTGATAAAGCTTTTGAGGCTAGTGTAGTCTTAGAATTTTCGAAGGATAATGGCAGACTTTCAAATTTTCAAATTGTCAACACGCTTGTCTTGGAAAATAAGAGTACATTATGTGATCTTCTTGATGAGGTTATCAAAGCCTTGGACAAGAAAAAAGTGAAGTATGACTTGATTGTGTCTACCATGAAATTATTTAAGACAAGCCACAGAGATATTGTTAGAGATCACGCTCTCCAATGGTAGATAGATATCAAGTCAAAGCTGATATATGTTGGTACATAGGAATCCATTTAGGGCCCAACACGGTTTTTGATGTACATTAACGATGTACTGAAAATAATTAATACGCCACAACTCGACTGATAGCTTATGCATATGACACGAGTTTTCTCATTTCCTTGGAAAAAATAAACAATCATTGGCAATAATTGGCTCAAAATGTTGAAGATTTCATTTTCAAGAGAGCCTGAGAAATAGGTGATTGAAACATGATTTCAGAAAAAAATGGATTCATTATCTTAGGATAGTCTATGAAACTATTGCACGTAATTATTATTGAGTTCGACGAATTTCCACTAGAAAAGATAAACTTACATGCTTTTGAAATTCGCAATTTTTCTCTTGGGTTTTATAGACATTTCAAAGAAAGAATTGCTCACTTAGTTGAACTATTTCAATTTTCCTTATGACATCTCTTATGAAATATTTTCAAATGTCACTTTGTGTTCTCGAACAATTTGATAATGAGTATTTTTAACCGACGAAACCAAAAAGGAGGAGGTTCTCTAGTCGGCCCGTATATTTTTTTTTCCATAATTTTTTTTATGTATGATCGCCCATAACTTTTTACTGAGGCGTCCGATTCCGATAATTCTTTTTTCAGTGGATAGGATGTACTTCGAATTTGGTCCCATTTGGATTTAAAAGATGAAATCCACCCCTAAGGGTGGTACTCGTCTTAACCGACCATATTTCACGTTGAGCATTTTGCGTTATCGAAGGCAATTCGTTCAATTCCCATTTTCGGAACGGTTTCACTATCGGTCTGTCTGTCTGTATAGACCTCATTAATTTTTCATTTATTTCCGCATTAGGAAAAATGTGTTTGACTTTCAATTCAATACTATCAATCACAATTCGAGCCGTAGTCGTTCCCACCGCATTATTACCTGCCTCACGTATAATGACACAATCATTATCATTTCGGGCTCTGACAAATCGTAGAGTTTGACGTCCACACGTAATCAGGGATAATCGTTGAAAACATTGAGAATATGACGGACGGTACGAGAAGCTGAAAGAATTGTCATCTTCATTCAAAAGGCAAATTGGGGTAATTCCAACCGCCTATAGCCAAATGCTGAGAATCCGTAGGTTCTAATAATAGACTCTCTGATGAAATATTTTCAAATTCCTTGGATCTCGAACATTGATATCAATTTACCCGAGACTCTGCTATAAGTGCAAGTTAATCAAAATGATGCACCGCACTATTAGGGGCCACAGTGATAAGTGTACCTTCCCATTTATTTAATAATCACCTTTAATCAGTAGCAGAGGATGAAGGATATTGATCACTCACCCTCTGAATTCTGGCCCGTTAACCGATTCTATCAGGCATAACTTTGTAGTGGGTTCTTCGATTTGGATGATTCTGTTTTCAATAGATAGGGTATACCTTATATTTAGATTTCAAATGAAATTATATATCCTTACGGGTAGAAAAATAGGGGATAATTGATTTTTCATTCATGAACATTGGCACACACATACGTAGTTGACAATGACAGATCGCTACTGACATTACTTCTGTTCCACATCCGTCAAAACAATTATATTCAATGAGAGGATGGAATGATATACAAAGTAATGAAATGAACTAACCAGAACAACAAAAATAATTTATACTACAACAAATAGTAAAAGTAGATAATCATATTATTTAACTGGTAATAGTTGAAGTAAGGTGGGTAAGTAAGTATTTTGGAAGTAATCGAAAAACAAGTAGGTAGTAATTATTAGATTTCAGCCACTAAAAATTGAAAAATAAAAACTTTTTAACAAAAAAGTAAACCGACGAAATACGGAACTAAAAAGTAAAAAATAAAATGAACCTTTTTAGTCTCAATAACTAAGCTCCTAAACGAATGTAAGTAACTAATTTTGAGTCCGCGCCAAACGAACAATCAACGAAGATCTTTGAATTACTTCAAAAAAATTATCAGACTCTCACCGCGCAACTCGATGCCATCATTTTACGCCCTACCTAATTCATTTGCTTGTTTGTTTGGCGCCGACTCAAAATTAGTTACTTACATTAGTTTAGGAGCTCAGTTACTGAGACTAAGAAGGTTTATTTTATTTTTTACTTTTCAGTTCCGTATTTCGTCGGTTTAATTTTTTGTTAAAAAGTTTTTATCAAGAACAATGAACAAAAACAATGTTACCAAGAAGCAATAGTATTCTTACAAATAATGTTCGAAAATAAGGTGGACGTCGACACAGAAGTTAAATTCCGAATAGTTTACAATATTCCAGAGGTACAATACCAAAGCGAAATGGATTTTTTTAAATTTTTGGTAGTGCCTCACTTTATTCCAACTGAACTTAGCCTCCCCTAAGTAGTGCATGCAGGCATCTAGAGTGAGCAAATGTTCGCAAGCCGGATAATATAATAAGACCACGTATTGTCCCATTATCCATGTAAAAATTGTCCATGAATTATCCAATGCAACGAACCGAAATGCAACGACTGACCGTTGAGCAAGAGCGTGAAACAATTGAATCGTTAGTAATAATAACGATAATTTGAAAAATTCCAAACCACATGAAAATGATAATTATTTTTCATTCTTGTCTGCGAAGTGCACGCATCCTGTTTTTTTTTTTCGAGAATGTAATTCATTCGAAATGATTGGCAGACCAAGTAAAGGATTGCTCAGATTCAAGGAAATCGTTCACAATGCACGACTGACTAGGTAATTGACCAATTTACTCTAGGATCATCTTCGACAACCTTGAAACTTTTTGGTTGGTTACCCACTGGCAATGTACTACATTAAAGATATCGTGTTCCAAGAAAGATTGTGCCTTTTAAATTCAACGGTATTTTTTTTAATTTGGCATTACACAACAAATGTCCACTATATCTATCTCTATCTTGTTATTGAAGTTTGTGTAGGTATATACTTTGTTGTGGAGCATATTCTATTAAAATAGCGTTGACAAATCGAATTAGAATAAAAGTTATACATTGAATCATGAAAATATAGTGCGAATATAGAGTAATTCAAAAGAGGTGTTAATATGACTTCCTTAGTATATAGTACTTGTCAAATGAGACAAACAGTTCCTTTAATTGATGACAATTTTCAGTTATAACTGATTTTGGTGCACTGATTGAAATTCTGGCATCAAAACACTCTTCTTTCTATGGCAGCAGCCAGAAAGCCTATGGTCGAATCAATGAAGCTCAAAAATCATTGGAACTTCTAAATCCACCAAAGGATTTTGAAGATTTTTATTTGATTATTCAAAATCAGATGAGCAGATGTTTTTCTGAACTCCAAATTTTTTTTTGGAAATATTTGGTAAAATTTTATTTTACTTATTATAAGTGCGATTTAAAAAAAAACTGATAGCATTGCCTATCGGAAAAGTTGATTCTAAATTTAATTGGTTATTCTGAAAAAGCTATCAATCATGTGTCGGAAAAATAGGACATTTATTCACTGGAAAATATACGAAGGCGTAGAAGAGCCAACAACAAATTATTTTTCAAAAATATTTGGAATTACCACTTTTAACTGACAATTGTCACTTTGAAATGACACTTGTCCCTTTGAACTGACAATTGTCACTTTGAACTGACAATTGTCACTTTGAACTGACAATTGTCACTTTGAACTGACAATTGTCACTTTGAACTGACAATTGTCACTTTGAACTGACAATTGTCACTTTGAACTGACAATTGTCACTTTGAATGACAATTCACTTAATAACTGACAATTGTCCCTTCAAATTGTCAGTTCAAAGTGACAATTTCAGTTCAAAATGGCAATTCCAAATGTTTTTGAAAAATATTTTGTTGTTGGCCCTTCTACGCCTTCGTAAAAAAACAAACCGCATTTCTATTTTTCTATAAACTCTATAAACTCTACAATAAAAAATTGGGGAACGCTTTTAATATTATTATGTAATCTGACTAAAAAATAGCGAAATTCCATTTGTGTATAAACCTTAAACTTATCAATCAAAAGTTGGTGAAGGATCCAAATCTCCCCAACTTATTCCTGATATTTTTCTGTGATCTGACTCAATTCAAAAGAAAGAAGTAAAATCAGCACACAAGTAAATAGACAATACTTACTTGGGTTTCAATCTCAATACCACTTACCAAAATAATATCTGATATTTAACTTTAAAATCCAGAGATGTCAAAATATAGATGTTGTTTGTCGCCGAAGGAAACCTCATATAGTATCTGATTGACGAGCGAATAAGCTCCAAATGAAAGGAGCATACAGGGTGAATAAAAATTATTAATTCTCATGTATGGTAATTCACAACGATTTTTGATTTGTGTACACATCTCAGAGAAAAAATAAAAAATTAATGAAAGATGTAGAGCTCATAAAGCTCTATCAAAAGACTTATAGTTTGCCAATATTGGTATAAAATGAAAAATTGAGTTTTTTTTAATCTTTCAACAGCCGCCATTTAGAAACTACCTGACCGATTTGGCCCATCTTCAAACTTATCCGAGCATTGATTGAAAATATTTTCGCGGCCAATTTATATATATATATATATATTTATATATATATATATATATAGTGTCCGCCAAAAACTTGGAACCATATGGGAAATTGTTTTATTAGTAGTTTCTCAGGAAATTTCATTCTTCATAAAAGTTGGTGCATTCAATTTGACTAAATACGCGCATAGCCGTTATTATCAGTATGGTGCGGTTAAGCGGGAATCGGCCGATATTCTAAATTCACTTTAGAGTGAAGTTACATTACTATGGAAAATATCATCATGGAGAAATCAACTCATCAAGCAGTTATTAAAATTAGTAATTGGTATACTTAACTGGATAACTGGGAATATCTTTCAATTGCAAAAAAGTTTCGATATTTTCCATAGTAATGTCACTTTACTCTATAGTTAATTTTGAATATGGCCGATTCCCGCTTAACCGCACGCATTTGTCTGATATGCCACAATTTTTTCTTTCATATATATATATATATATATATATATATATATATATGTATATGTGCGTGTGTGTGAGTGTGTGTGTGTGTGGCTTAGTTTCTTAAACTTTTCGATTTTTTTAAAGATGAGGTTCGTTTTTTTTTCTTAAAAAATTACAAAAAGTTTTGGTTTGGTTTCCTTGCATTTATTTGATGGTAAGAACATCAAAATTACCTAGGCATACGAAAAATATGTTCGAAAATATTATTTTCTTTCTTTTATATATATTTATATATATATATATATATATATATATATACATATATATATATATATATATATATATATATATATATCATTTCAATTGATGGCATTTTTGGATTTTGGGGACCATAATCGGTAAAGATATATCAAAATTAATTGAAAGTCTTATTGTGATTACGGACCAATAGGTAGTATTTCTATTGAAATCTACCTAATTAGGTCACAGAAGACGAATTTTCTAGAAATCATTGTTTTTGAACTTCTTCGTAACATTTGTGAATCACCAGTATACTTAAGAGAATTTTCTTTGGATATTTTTCGTTATATTTCATGGTAATTCCATTACGCTTATATGGAATTGAGTTACAGAAAAAAAACTTTCCAAAATTATACTGAAATTTTAAAATTGTGAGTAATAATATTTTTCCCCGAGAAAATGAGGTTTGTTGAGTTCTAGAGGTCGCTGATCACGAATTTTCTATCAGAATTAATATTTTATTTTGCTAAAATGTGGAAGTCTTCATTCTTTTAGAAATCAAATTTTTTTGTAAATTTGTAAGCTAAGAATACTGCTGCTTGATGATGATGATTTGAATATTCCATATCATCAAGATTGGCTGGATTATCAGACTTCAATGATGACGATAATGAAGATTGAAGAACCACAACATACTTATCAATAAATGATAATTAAAATTTTCATGAATCTTTTTTTAATTTTCTCCGTACAAATTCCTTTGTTGCTTGTAGAATAGAAATGCGAATAACTACTTATTTATGAAATTAAATGCTGGTAAAAAACATTGAATTTATGTATTGAATTTATGTATGTTGAGAATATTCAAAATTCCCCGGCTACTACCTCGTGTCAATGAGTCTATTTAATCTACACGGAATCGATCGTTGATGACCCCTATCAACCTTCTATTCATCATTCAATGCATGACTGTGATATATGCAACCAAATATATACCGGAATCGACTATTTATATCCTGTAAATGGTCGATTTCTTCATTAATTTGAAATTGAATTGAATTTGGGTACAATATTTTTCAGTAGTCATAAACATTTGTTACGAAAAAATTCAAAAATACAGAAAATCCTTAAACTAACAATTTCGGGTTAAATAACATTTAAAATAATTCGAAGCAGGGAATAAATTGGCTCTAATTTTAATTTGACATTTATGACTTGGGAGTTTCCATTGTCGTCTATCTAACTATAGTCTTTTCCACTGCGAACAATACATGCTAGAGAACAATGAAGAATATTTCTACATCTACATGCTGGACCTCGTACAGTTTTGCAAGAGCAGAACATGATTTTCAAGATATTGTCCGGTGCCTCGGACTGCCTATGCCAACGGCAATAAAAAATGTGTTAAATTTGTTGCTGTTCCTGTATCATTGAAAAAAAAAAACGAATATTAAACAAAAATTAGTTACATTCAAAGAATAATTCAACAAGTATTTCTTTGGCAATTAACAACAAATGAGACTCGAGAAAAATTCAGTGAAGAAAGTACTATAAAATTAAAAACATTACAAATTACCGGACTGCAACTATCGGAATCAATGAATAAATACGTTTCAAATAGGCAACATAATTTAGTTGAGATTGAGTAAATATTTGTTAAATGAGAAATATCTTCTAACTTTTATACGCAAGCTAGTTTGCTGTAATGCAAGTAACGGCAATATGATAAAAAGAAAAATGATTTTACAGCACGTCAATGTTTCGAAATAACTCAGGTCTTCGAAATATATGAACAAACTTAAAAACAAATTAAATCCGATCATTTTTACTACAAACTAAGAACAAATGATATATAATTATATCTTCCTTTTTGTTTTCACTATGTGATGAATTGTAATCGATTATTAACTGTTTTTGCAACAATTTTAACTCATAAGTTAAATAATCAATGTTGAAAAGGTCTTTTAAAGCATAAATAAAATCAAAACACGTTCGTTCACTTCTCAAATCATAAGTATATATCGTGTGTATTTAGCAGAAAGACAGGAGAAACGGTAAATCATCTGGAGTTTGACCTTGAATTCTTCTACCAGGTAGAGTCTATCTGCACTGCAAAAAGTTCTATAAGGCATGTTTGTAAATTCTCCTGAAATATTGATTTTATTCAGTGAAAATATTCCTATTTCTATATTTTTAATGATTCAATAATGAACATTTCAATATTCTTCGACATTTATCAATTATTAGAAATATAGACTTTTTCTTCAATACTATAAAAAAAAAACTCAAATATCCTAGCTGATATGTTTCTGATTTTGAATAAATATTTTTCAAAAAGTCATCGCAATCGGTGCTGTTTTAGTGGTTCATGAAATAACTGAAAAAAGAAGTGAGAAACTTATTCAATTCTCCGTTGAAGTTAACAACATTCTTTCATTTAGGGAAATAAATGTTTAAAAATATGTTAAATCAATTTTTCTGCTTTTTTTTCAACTTTTTCACCCACTTTAATTTTATTTTATCAAAAATTTCACTAACCAAATCTCTAATCAAATATGGACTTCCCATTGAGTTCATTCGTAGTTTCTATAGTTGCAACAAAGTTGTTTTTCAGCATATTTCCTTCCAGAATTGGCAATTGTTTATTTTTGGAATATTCATTTCGATAATAAAATCTAGACTTCCAAATTGAAGTTGCGAAGTTTCAATTACCAAATAAATATTTTTTCAGCGCCAGCATCATTTCCGATACACTTGATTTTGCCTCTCCTATTGATGAAACCACACAACTTCAATATTTCCTGGTAGTGTTGATGAAAAAGTGGACAAATATTGGTGTTGCATTTGAACCATGGTACTAACTTCTATGGGTTTATCATTTTCAAACGATTACCGTTCCTACTCCATCTCGACGGGAAATCGTTTTCTTTGTATGCTCATCAGAGAATTATGTGAACATCTGTTAGACATTTTAGAATTTGCAGTCGAAGTTCTTCGCCAAAGTTTTCATGCCATATGAAGTTAGCAGGTAGATTATTCTGAGGCTCGAAAAATCAAACGCAATTCTCTTCCTAGTTTTTCCGTTATTCAGGTGACTAAATATTGTTTTTAATCTTTCGTTCGTTGATTTGTGGGGATTTGACGCGATTATTATCGCTGTAGTCAGAGGTAGTTTAGTTAAATCACATATTTCAGTCACAGCAGCACTAGCTGTTATGTAGAAAACAATAAACGTAAATTAATTAATCGAAGCAGAAGTCCTAACAAACCAGAAGGTACCCCATTTAACCACAACAAAAATACAAAAAGTTAGGTTATTTCTCAATATTTCGAAAAATATTATATGAAAAAGTTGTTTATTTTTCGGTTTCCAACCACCTACCAAATTTTTTCTGTTTTAATTTTTTAAATTGGAATAAAAAAAAATTGCTAAAAAAATATGTCATCATGATGGCTCTAATTCTGAATTTTAGAATCCATTTCCAAATCTATAGACCTGAAGTTCTTGCTAATTCAATCTTTCAAAATCATTCTCCGAAGTAATACTTACAAATTAATCAAGTTGCTCTTGGAATGCTGTGAAAATAATTATAATGCGGCAATAGAAAAAGAAATACTATTTTGCACTGAAACCTTCCATTTGAACTTTGAGATAATCCTGTTCATAGTAGTCTGTTGGATATTTTTTTCAGGATGTTCGTGCATTGAAAATATCTGCAACTTGTCGATGGGTTGTATTTTCTCCGTAAATGTGTAAACTTTCAATTTTTTAAGTCGGCATTTTTATTCTACTACTTGATAAAAAAGACTCCATCATAATATTAGAGAAACTATAAATTTCCATGACATTCAATTATGTTGTTTCCGTAGCATATTAGTTCGGAAAACAATTGTTTAAAATGGAATTAGCAAGAGTTAGATTTAAAAAAATGTCCAAATTGGTTCAAATTTGGTAGGTGGGTAGGAAACCAAAAAATAAACAACTTTTTCATATAATATTTTTTGAAAGCAAAAACCCTTCATGAACTCTAAATTTGCGGAAACTGATAAATAAAAATAATAAAAGAATGGGGTCTTCAACGGTGCCACTATATATATATTGTGTTGTCCAATGAAAAATATTTTCCATGATATGTTAACTTGATTGATGATAATTTAATGAATGCTAGTGCTTGTACATCTTCCATTTTAAAATCCAATTCGCCCCCTTTTAAAGTCAATTCAATTCAAGTTTATTCATCTGAAGACCACAAGTGGTATAAACATGTCAAGAAGTTGGAGTATAGAGACAATACAAAATTACAGAGTAAAAAATTAAATATTACAAGAATGAGTACAAGTGCACACAGAGCACACTAGAATTGAAATATTATGATAAAAAACAATTTCACATAGAGTACGACAGAATACACTAACATTAAATTATATCTTAAAGAATTCTTCCAAAGTATAGAATGCACCCTCCATTAGTACTTTTTTCAGTGACTTCTTGAATCTGAAATAGGTAGGTTCATCTCTAATGTTTTGGGGAATTTTATTGAAAATTCGAATTCCGTTACTTAGAGGTCCGTTTTGCGCTAGGTTTAAAGTATTAACTATTGCAAAATATGTGGATTAATAAAATGTATTACTTTGCCAAATTGCAAGTTTTATACGCTACATGAATAAATTAAATTAAATTCATTTGATATGCCCTTTTCATTCATTAAAATTTGTCCGTCTCTTTTTAGTTCTGGGATAACATTTTGTTTATTTTTCCTATTCAGCAGCTCATTGGTTATTGACCAGATTCTCGAAGGGTTTTGATTATTTTCGTCTACT
The DNA here is from genome assembly GCA_018342105.1 of Gonioctena quinquepunctata. NCBI lineage: Eukaryota > Metazoa > Arthropoda > Insecta > Coleoptera > Chrysomelidae > Gonioctena > Gonioctena quinquepunctata. Next base: position 214,189 of record JAFIRS010000199.1, read on the forward strand.
TTTTGTTTGTAGTAGGATTGTTTACCTTTTGTTGTTAGTTTGTTTGCAGTATTCCTATAAACTGTACATTGTTTTTTCAGTTGCATGGCATTTGGGTATTTTTGTACTCTTGATGTAAATTATCTCTATGGTTTATGGATATTATGAGGCCAGTAGTGATCCAAAACTTCTATTTAAGTTTTTGTGTTTAATGGTTTTTTATTCACTGTATTTTCAATTGCAACAAGTATTGTCCTGGTAAAAATGAAAGCGGCATTTTCTGCATTTGTGGTCGGTATTATTTCACACAATTATTAAGTTAGTCAGTTTTTGGTGATTTATCACTTTGATAGTGGGCCCAGTGATTCCGGGGGCTTTGTTATTCTGTGTTTTTTGATTTGTTATAAGTTTGAGTAATTGTGGATAATGGTCGCTTATTTCACTATGCAGTATAACTGGGTTTTTTTTTTGGGTTTGATATTAATTTTTAGGAGTATGTGGTCTATACACGACCTTTTTTCATTTTCAATTCGGCTAAAATCATTCATATAAGATAAAAATTATGCGTTCAAATAATGTTCACTCATATCATTGGTTTTCAATATATTTATGTTCATTTCTTGACATGTTTTTTGGGTAACCTTCCACAGTCAAGAAACGGGATAACGGGATAACTGGATAGTTGGATAACGAGATAACGAAAAAACGGGAAAACGGGATAATGGGATGACAGGATAAGGGAATAATGGGAAAACGGAATAACGGGATAAATAAAAAACGGGATAACAGGAAATATATATATATATATATATATATATATATATATATATATATATACAGGGTGTAACTGAATAAGTGTAAAACATTTAAGGAGGTGATTCCTCATCGAAAAAAAGATAGGATCTTTCATATAAAGAAACTTCATTGGAGCATCCCTTGTTAAGATACAGCCCCTTAAAGGGGATACATAAAATTTGTATAACAATTTTTTTCACAAGCACTGAAAAAGTTACAATATTGAAATTAACCTGACGTTTTGTACTACCAAAAAGACACTTAGCCAGTAATTTATTTGGTTTACCCCATGGTTGTAAGGGGTGAAATACGCAACCCCTAAAATTTATTTCCAATGTAACTTTTTGTCTTATTATTTGTTTACCATTTAAAAATTTATTTCCGAGAGCCTGTTTCATTCTAAACAAAAAATGTCTCTTGGGTTTTTTGCCCAAAATAAACCAGTAAGCAGCAAAACATTATTTTACGAACAACTACAGAGATACATCGTCATAAATGCGAAAATACGAAACTAATCTATCTAGTAGGTCGCTATTAGCGATAGTGACAATTAAATTGGTATGACGCTGTCAGTTTGGGAATTTTCGAAATTGAATTAATACTAATTGTGTGTTGTTGTTCTGTTCTTAATTTGTTACTTTAATAATTCACTTGTTAATAAAATGGCATACACAAATGAGGAAATGGCTGATATGCATTACGTTTACGGTCTGTCGCAGGGAATGGGTTAGAAGCTTCTAGAAGATATGCTGAAATGTATCCTCAACGGCAGCATCCTTCACATAGAATATTTGCTCGACTTCATCAACGATTACGAGAATATGGTTCATTCGACAAAAGAACGCAGGATTGTGGTCGCCATCGAGAAATACGAACACCACAGCTTGAGGAAGCAGTACTTAATTTGATTGAAGAACAACCTACTACCAGTACTAGAAAGATTGCTTTCCAGCTAAATGTTGATCATATGACGGTATTTCGAATTTTAAAGGAACAACTCTTATACCCTTACCATCTGCAACGAGTACAGGCACTGTTACCGCGAGACTTTCGAACCGTCTTGAATTTTGCAATTGGATGCTGGAAATGATTAGAAGAAATTGTGACTTTCTGAAGACGATAGAATTCACAGACGAATGTAGTTTTTCTCGGGACAAGATTATTAATTTTCATAATTACCACATATGGGCTGATGAAACCCTCACGCTATTGTCGAAACTAGCCATCAAGAACAGTTTTCTCTTAACGTGTGGCTCGGTTATTGGGATGATTTAATTGGGCCTCATTTTCTACCTCCTCGATTAAATGGTGAGGCATACGTTCAATTTTAAGAGAAGTGCATCCAGTACTGCTGGAGGAAGTTCCTTTGGGCGTCAGAAGGGGTATGTTTTTATGCATGATGGGGCTCCCGCCCATTTTAGTCAAGTAGCACGTCAGCATTTAACTGAAACATTTGCAAATCAGTGGATAGGTCGAGGAGGACCACATAAATGGCCCGCTCGATCCCCGGATCTCAATCCTCTCGATTTCTATTTGGGGCCATTCACAGCATTTGGTATATCGTATTCCTGTTCGCGATGTAGAGGACTTAAGAAACCGCATCATCGATGCGTGCAGGGTAATCAGAGAGACTCCAGGAATATTTGAGCGAATACGTGGCAAAATGCGCCGACGTCTAGACGCATGCGTAATGTTTGAAGGTAGACATATTGAACATTCACTATGATTTCTACATGTTGTGTGTTTTGTTATTAATAACTTAGTTTTGTTTATTACCCTTTAATCGTTTAATGCAGGTACTAACTACAAAATAACAATAAATCCAGTTCGCATTTATGACGATGTATCTCTGTAGTTGTTCGTAAAATAATGTTTTGCTGCTTACTGGTTTATTTTGGGCAAAAAACCCAAGAGACATTTTTTGTTTAGAATGAAACAGGCTATCGGAAATAAATCTTTAAATGGTAAACAAATAATAAGACAAAAAGTTACATTGGAAATAAATTTTAGGGGTTGCGTTTTTCACCCCTTACAACCATGGGGTAAACCAAATAAATTACTGGCTAAGTGTCTTTTTGGTAGTACAAAACGTCAGGTTAATTTCAATATTGTAACTTTTTCAGTGCTTGTGAAAAAAATTGTTATACAAATTTTATGTACCCCCTTTAAGGGGCTGTATCTTAACAAGGGATGCTCCAATGAAGTTTCTTTATATGAAAGATCCTATCTTTTTTTCGATGAGGAATCACCTCCTTGAATGTTTTACACTTATTCAGTTACACCCTGTATATATATATATATATACTAGCGGACCCGACAGACGTTGTCCTGTCCAAATTTTTATGTTCCCTAAAATGTTTTTCCCGAAAACTCTCGTCCGCGTAGAATTTCTTTTTTTTATGTTTTCCTTTATGTTGTTCCATCTAGATCACGCTTTTGACTCTTTTCGCTTCCTGTTGTCCCGTTATCTCGTTTTCCCGTTATCCCGTTATCCCATTTTCCTGTTACCCCTCTTTTTCTTTATCCCGTTATCCCGTTTTCCCGTTATCCCCTTATCCTGTCATCCCGTTATCCCGTTTTGTCGTTATCCCGTTATTCCCGTTATCCCGTTATCCCATTATCCTTTTATCCCGTTTTCCTGTTATCCCATTTTTTCTTTATTCCGTCATCCCGTTTTCCCCCTATCTCCTTATCCTGTCATCCCATTATCCCGTTTTCCCGTTTTTTCGTTATCGCGTTATTCCCGTTATCCCGTTTTCCTGTTATCCCGTTTTTTATTTTCCCGTTATTCCGTTTTCCCGTTATTCCCTTATCCTGTCATCCCATTATCCCGTTTTCCCGTTTTTTCGTTATCCAACTATCCAGTTATCCCGTTATCCCGTTTCTTGACTGTGGAAGGTTACCCAAAAAACATGTCAAGAAATGAACATAAATATATTGAAAACCAATGATATGAGTGAACATTATTTGAACGCATAATTTTCATCTTATATGAATGATTTTAGCCGAATTGAAAATGAAAAAAGGTCGTGTATAGACCACATACTCCTAAAAATTAATATCAAACCCAAAAAAAAAACCCAGTTATACTGCATAGTGAAATAAGCGACCATTATCCACAATTACTCAAACTTATAACAAATCAAAAAACACAGAATAACAAAGCCCCCGGAATCACTGGGCCCACTATCAAAGTGATAAATCACCAAAAACTGACTAACTTAATAATTGTGTGAAATAATACCGACCACAAATGCAGAAAATGCCGCTTTCATTTTTACCAGGACAATACTTGTTGCAATTGAAAATACAGTGAACAAAAAACCATTAAACACAAAAACTTAAATAGAAGTTTTGGATCACCACTACTGGCCTCATAATCTCCATAAACCATAGAGATAATTTACATCAAGAGTACAAAAATACCCAAATGCCATGCAACTGAAAAAACAATATACAGTTTATAGGAATACTGCAAACAAACTAACAACAAAAGGTAAACAATCCTACTACAAACAAAAAGTAGACGAAAATAATCAAAACCCTTCGAGAATCTGGTCAATAACCAATGATCTGCTGAATAGGAAAAATAAACAAAACTAAAAAGAGACGGACAAATTTTAATGAATGAAAAGGGCATATCAAATGAATGTAATTTAATTTAATCATGTAACGTATAAAACTTGCAATTTGGCAAAGTAATACATTTTATTAATCCACATATTTTGCAATAGTTAATACTTTAAAAGGGGGCGAATTGGATTTTAAAATGGAAGATGTATACAAGCACTAGCATTCATTAAATTATTATCAATCAAGTTAACATATCATGGGAGATATTTTTCATTGGACAACACAATATATATATATATATATATATATATATATATAATTCTTTCATTATTTTTATTTATCAGTTTCCGCAAATTTAGAGTTCATGAAGAGTTTTTGCTTTAAAAAAATATTATATGAAAAAGTTGTTTATTTTTTGGTTTCCTACCCACCTACCAAATTTGAACCAATTTGGACATTTTTTTAAATCTAACTCTTGCTAATTCCATTTCAAACAATTGTTTCCCGAACTAATATGCTACGGAAACAACATAATTGAATGTCATGGAAATTTATAGTTTCTCTAATATTATGATGGAGTCATTTTTATCAAGTAGTAGAATAAAAATGCTGACTTAAAAAATAGAAAGTTTACACATTTACGGAGAAAATACAACCCATCGACAAGTTGCAGATATTTTCAATGCACGAACATCCTGAAAAAAATATCCAACAGACTACTATGAGCAGGATTATCTCAAAGTTCAAATGGAAGGTTTCAGTGCAAAATAGTATTTATTTTTCTATTGCCACATTATAATTATTTTCACAGCATTCCAAGAGCAACTTGATTAATTTGTAAGTATTACTTCGAAGAATGATTTTGAAGGATTGAATTAGCAAGAACTTCAGGTCTATACATTTGGAAATGGATTCTAAAATTCAGAATTAGAGCCATCATGATGACATAATTTTTTAGTAATTTTTTGTTATTATCCAATTTAAAAAAAAATTAATACAGAAAAAAATTTGGTAGGTGGTCGGAAACCGAAAAATACACAACTTTTTCATATAATATTTTTCGAAATATTGAGAAATAACCTAACTTTTTGTATTTTTGTTGTGGTTTAATGGGGTACCTTCTGGTTTGTTAGGACTTCTGCTTTGATTAATTAATTTACGTTTATTGTTTTCTACATAACAGCTAGTGCTGCTGTGACTGAAATATGTGATTTAACTAAACTACCTCTGACTACAGCGATAATAATCGCGTCAAATCCCCTCAAATCAACGAACGAAAGATTAAAAACAATATTTAGTCACCTGAATAACGGAATAACTAGGAAGAGAATTTACGTTTGTTTTTTCGAGCCTCAGAATAATCTACCTGCTAACTTCATATGGCATGAAAAGTTTGGCGAAGAACTTCCACTGCAAATTCTAAAATGTCTAACAGATGTTCACATAATTCTCTGATGAGCATACACAGAAAACGATTTCCCGTCGAGATGGAGTAGGAACGGTAATCGTTTGAAAAAGATAAACCCATAGAAGTTAGTACCATGGTTCAAATTCAACACCAATATTTATACTCAGCAGTGTCCACTTTTTCATCAACACTATCAGGAAATATTGAAGTTGTGTGGTTTAATCAACGAGGAAAAAATGGCATTCAACCAGAACTAACATTTGTTTTCCTAAATGAAACAATGTTGTTAACTTCAACGGAGAATTGAATAAGTTTCCTACTTCTTTTTTCAGTTATTTCATGAACCTCTAAAACAGTACCGATTGCGATGACTTTTTAACCGACGAAACCAAAAAGGAGGAGGTTCTCTATTCGACCCGCATATTTTTTTTTCCATCATATTTTTTTATGTATGATCACGCATAACTTTTTACTGAGGCGTCCAATTCCGATAATTCTTTCTTCAGTGGATAGGGTGTACTTCGATTTCGGTCCCATTTGAATTTAAAAGATGAAATCCACCCCTAAGGGTAGCAAAATGAAGGATATTGACAACGTCTGTCGGGTCCGCTAGTATATATATATATATATATATATATATATATATATATATATATATATATACATATATATGTTAATTAATGTCTCCTTTCCATTTCCCATCCCTAATATTCTCTTCCGAACACTTATCCCGTCTATATAATTTTCTTTTAAGAACTTCACATGTCTCAAGTTTTCCCAAAAATATGTGGCTACTACGGTATTCTCCAAACATTTAGTAAAGCAAAAACTACGCAAAATAAAAATTATAATTTTGCTTCATTATTTTCTCAATTCATTAATTCCAAGACTTTTTTTTCGATTTTTCTGTATATATCCCTTACCTCATTTGGAAAATACATTGTAAAGTCATCATTTTTACGTTTTTTAAAACCGTACGTAAATGTGTTATACATTTTATTTAAATAATTCAGCCGACTTCAATCTTGGACCCCCAACTTTAATCTCGGGAGGTCCGACTTTAATCTTGGGGGTCCGAGAAACTATATAAATAAATATTAGTTATTGTTTTTCTAAGTGATTTCAAGATTGACACCCAAGTAAGTAGTTTATTTTGATTTGAGTCAGATTATATAGAAATAGCTAAATGCTTCTATTCGATTTTATACAAAAATTAAAATTGTTTCCAATGGAAATGTTCCATTCTTCCTGACACATAATTCGTTAGCTCGATTGATGATAATTTTAGAATCAATAAATAAATTCTGACATCTACCTTTCCGACTGGCCGCACAGGTTTTTTCACATCAAGACTGGGAAGTCAACATTAATCACGTTCCAAGGCCCTTCCCTCGATAAAATAGAGCTGTTGAATTCGTAAAATATAATCGTTTCCCAAATTCTGGAAACAGAAATGATTAAATTTGTTCAAAATGGATGACATTAGATAACTTTTATGTTTTGAATATAAAGAATCATTCATATGGTTCTGTACCGAAGATAAAAAAAACACAAATTATTTCTCCCTGGTGTATGTAGCAGTCTTCTCAAATCTGAAACTTGTAACCTAGAGATATGAAAGGCCTGGTTATAGAGTCTGACGACCTAAGATTATTTCCGAAACTGAACATATGATAGGCTTCGTTTCCAAATGAAAATTTTGGAGTGCAACATTGTAAACGCGATAACTCCTCAAATGAATCCAAAATAAATATGTTGGTAACAAAAAAACAATATAAAAATTTCACTCTAAGAAAAAAAAAATTGAATAGACTGAGTAACCTAAAAAATGCAAAAGATTTTTGGCATACCTTGAAGCAATTTCGCAACAGACAAAATCAGCCGTACATACAGATATATGTTTGGGAGGAATTTTATGAGAACAGACTTCCTGCAAGGAACATCGGTACTACACCTTTTTTTGATGAGTGTAATGAGTTATTAGCTAGTGATATTACTTTAAATGAATTGAAAATTTGCTTACTGAACTGCAAAAATAATAAAGCCACGGTGAGGATGGTATCCCGTACAAGTTTTTTAAATACCTACCGGAAAATTGGCTCATATATTTTTGCGCACTTTTCAATCGAATTGTTGAGTCTGGCTTGATGCCCTCTTCCTGGGGTGACATCAACCTAACCATGTTGCACAAAAGGGGACCTGTTGACGATCCAGAAAATTACAGGGTAAAGTATTAGTAGATTGTATTGTGAAACTTTTTTCGGATGTTCTCTCAAACCTTCGTTCTCAACAGTAATATACAACTCCAGCTTCGTGTCAGGAACCGTTAACTTTTCGTGGCATTCATTGATTTTAAAACGGGCATTTGACTCCATTGATCATGAAAAACTGTGGCAAAAACTGTACGCGACTGGAGTCAGTTTGAAATGAATTTCTGTTGTTCGAAATCTATATAACAGCCAGGAAAAAGTAGGATATTCATCTCTCGAAAAAATGTCTCTTCTGGAGTCTTACAAGGTGAAAGCCAAAGTCCTTCACTTTTCTCATTGTTTATTTCCGATGTGGATTTATATTTCCGTGCAAATGGAGCTCGCGGTATAAGTATTGATCAAACAACTGACATCGTTTCGCTCTTGTATAGAAAGGTACGCCTCTGAAAATCACTTTGAAATAAACACTTTGAAATCGAAGATAATGCGTTTTTCCGAAAGCGGTTTCAAAACAAACTACAACTAACATTTTTACATAAATCGCACCAAAATACAGATAGTGAATGAATACATATATTTGGGGGTTACCTTCGTTTCATCAGCGCTCTTCAGAGAAATGGATTATTTCTCTGTTTCTAAGGCAAACCAAGCAATTTGAGCCTTCATCTCATTACTCTCAAAGTCGGGAACTAATTCCTGGAGAGCGCGAATCAAATTTTACAATGCCATAATTATAAGTACTTCTTCTTCATGCCTAATTGTTTGGGGTGCTAACTACTCTGATATTTTGGAGAGGGTGCAAGTCAAATTTTTCAAGAGACTCCTTCTGCTCCCTACCAATTCTCCAGATTACTTAATATGCCTAGAAACCGGATCTACTCAGCTTGAATACACTGTTTTCAAGCACACTCTGAACTGGTTATTGAAATTGTTATCCATGGACAATGATAGGTACCCTCGAAAATGTTTCTTAAGGTTGTTGAAACTGGGTGGGGAAGACGTTAGATATAATTGGGTCAGCAAGGTGAAACTCTAGTTCGAGTCAACAAATTCAATAGGTGTACTGAACCAACTCAACCATCGACTTTTGAGATCGAAAGAGGGCGAAATACTCGAAAAATTCGCAACAAAATGCCACGCTCAAGATCTAAACAAACTGTCGTTGTCTAGGTATATTATTTTCAAGCCGATATATCCAACAGTTAGTTACCTCACTTTTCGCACCCCCATTCATGTTATCCGCTTAGTCGTCCAGATTCGCTTATCATATAAACATACATTGAGATTAGCATGCAATGGTATGACCTACACTATTGAATTTGGTGAAATTTGCTCTATATGCAATAGATATGAGTGCCCTATAGTTGCTGCTGTAAGGCCCAAAGGGCATTCTTTTCTAGCAAATTATGGTTCCTTCGTAAATTCCTTGTACAACCTAAGCCATGATAACGCCAAGGCGCTATATGATTTTATAATCGAATTTTTCAACCTACGAGCCTTTGTAGTTAACGAATGATGGAACTGGGTAATCGTTCAATGTTCTGTGCATACCTTTCTTCTTTTCTCTCTCTTACTGTTGGACCAAATTACTTGTTATGATATATATATATATATATATATATATATATATATATCTTGGGAAACAATGAAGAATTGAATTGAATTCAACATATGATAGGCTTAATTTCGAAATGAAAATTTTGGAGTGCAAATTGTGCGAACAAAATGGAATTTGATAAGTGGGATGTTATGAAGAATTTATTCATTTACAGAAAAATCAGAAATGAAAAAAGGGCTTGCATAAAAAACTTGTACATACATTTGTTGTCCAAGCTCTTTCTTCAATGAAGTATCAATTGAAAATGTTTCTTAAATATTGTATACATAGGTCAATATTTTCGTCAAACCCCGAGATTGGAGTCAGACCACCGAGATTGAGGGCAGGAGCCCAACTTTAAAATCGGACCCCCGAAATTAAAGTTGGATCCCCGAGATTAATGTCGGGCAGCCCAATATTTTTTACATGCAATAGACATATATTCAGAAAGTATCAAGATTTCTCGACAATTATTGACACATTAATATCAATGATAATATGAAGCCTGCCTACCCTTTTGAATCTGAATTCTCGATTTCTGGCCGATTTTTGCCTATTCATACGATGGCGTCCCTGAAGACGTCTTCTTGCTTTCCTTGCATTCTGATTATTGACCCACGGAAATCCATGAGATTCAAACAACTAACTACTAAAGATAATCATGAATTAAAGTTTTTGCTACGAATAAATAAATCTTAATTAGTATTACACAAGATCTCACCTCAACAATGAAAGCTATATCGGGTATCAAAATCAAGATGTCTGATTATATCGAATCGTCCTTCTGAAATAACAAAATTGTTGAAGATATAAGCTAGTTAATATGTCACAAATAGAGGTCGTATAGTTTTGATAATTGTTTGTTCTGGTTACGACCTTGCAAACAATGTTTTCAATTTTTGCGGAAGTTCTTTAAACGAGAGCAGAAATGTTCGTTTCCAACTGTATTAATTTGCTGCAGTTTGAGCATGAAGCCGTTTCTGTACATCAGATGTCCCCCGAGACACGTTCTTCAAAGTTGAGTCATTTCAGATAGGCCTGTATACAAATACGAAATCATTGTTCTAAAATTCGAAATAATTTATATCTTTCATTTTGGGCGCTCTCAATATGTAACCATTTATATTTTTTTTCAAATTGAAGCAAATTCACTACTTCAGTACAACTTTGGCTAGGGGTCGTTCATAAAATACGTTATCATACAAGGGGGGAAGGTTATCGCTTGGTGTAACAAAATGTGACAAGGGGGAGGGTGATCTAAGGAAACGTGACGTTCGCAGTTCATCACACAATTCTATTTTTTTTTTCTCGACTTTTTTTTTTTTTTTCTGTTACGATAGAAAGTCATTCGTTTCGTATTTGTGAATATATTTTCGTCTCGATATTTCTGGAAGCCCTATGACGTCACCCATATAGGACATGTAAGAATGTGGATAGTGGATAGATGAAGTGAACTAAATTGTAGTTTCAGGATGAAGGGGAAGATACTAGATATTGCTGAGCATTAAAAAATTCTTGGACTGACTGGATTTAAATTTTATGATAGAAAAAATCAATATTTCAATATACCAATATTTGTGTTCTATTAATCGCAATGAATCATGTACCGGGGGGAGGGGGTTAGCTTTCGTGACGTGATAATTATAGGGGGGCTCACAGAAAGTGTGACGCAGCGTGACGGGAGGGGGGGGAAGTCCAAAAGACAAAATTTAGTTTGCAGGCAAACCTCTTGCCTCGAATATAGTTTCTTTTAATATTGTTAAGAATCTGGGGTTCGTGGCTATTGAAATACTGAACTGATTATTGTCAGTTTATTAACACTTCACAAACATAAAATAATAATTCACTCTGACAATTAAATAAATCAATCAAAATTCACTACTGAAATATCGCGTATGCCACTGTAGTTGAATGACTTCGCTCAGATTATTCTGAATGGACTGTATTTTCGCTCATGTACGCTGTATTATAAAGTCACCAGTTACGCGGTAGAAAGTACTGTAGAAGTCGGAAACAGTTTCAAGCACCCTACCTCTCAGTGACGTCAGCCGGTCTGCCACGCTACATTCTCGCATTGGCCAGACATTAACAACATGCAGTAGCGTATTGGATTCGTTTTCGTAATAATATCATAAAAAATCGTTAAACCAGATATTTTTTTTACTATTTCACTCATTATTTTTGGTCGAACCAAATGGTCGAAATTTCAAACAGAGATTGGATCAGTTTTATAGTGATAAAACTTCTCGCTGTTTTATACTGTAAAACCACCAGTACATTAGATATTGTTTTGCGATAAAACTAACTTGGTCCTGTCAGAATTGAATGTCAACGCATTCAATTCCTATATAAAGTGATTTGATATTTGAATACAAATATACCTTCGATTCCATACCGAGGAACATTTTTTTTAGTCGGATCCAGATACATATCCAGATACATATTTGATCAGTGGAAAATTTATATACAGTGCTAGTCAAAAGTCCCCTCCCCCCCTCGTATCTTTTGAACGGGTATACTTATAATAATGAAATTTGGAGGGTGGAAATAAACGGATGTAGGCTTCTCAACTGGTCATAACAGGTGACGCAATAGTCATAAATGACGTCACAAGGCCACTGTGACCAATAATTTTAAATGGGACTCTATGGCAAGTGACAGCTCGTTTGAAAGGTATTGAAAATACCTATTCAGTCATACCAATTTTGTTTGGGTTTCGGCTGATTTTGATTGATAAATTGAAGAAATACGAAAATTATAGTTTCGCATTTAATTAATAAAGATTTAAGAACCAGTTCTTATAATAAGTGTTCAAAATGTGCTCCATCTACTTTCTGGCAGTAATGCATCCTATTGCTAAACTCTTGTCGTACTCGTCCCAGTGTGTCAGCGGAAATTGCCTACATTCTTCAACAATTCGTTGTTTCCAGAATGGCAATACTATCAGGTGCTGTAGCGTAAACCTTAGATTTCAAGTACCCCCTTAGAAAAAAATCTAATGGTGTAAGGTCCGGTGACCGAGCTGGCCATTCGATCGAACCTCGTCGTCCAATCCATCTACCACGATATTCTTCATCTAGGTAACGTCTTACTGCACCGTAATAGTGTGCAGGAGCACCATCTTGTTGAAACGTTATTTCCAAGTTGTCGAATTCATCTGGATTATCTTCTAGAATTTCAAGAATTAACGACTCAATATCATTTTGTAACATCTCCAGATACAATTCACCGGTTAAGTTAGCATTGAGAAAAAGAGGCCCAACTATGTGGTTTCCCAAAATACCTGCCCAAACATTAACTTTTTCTGAAATTGAGTATGTTTTTCACGAAAGATGTGAGGATTTGTGTCACCCAATACCTCACATTTTGAGTGTTAACATTTCCATTGAGAAAGAAAGTACTTTCGTCACTAAAACAAATTGTCTGTATGTAGCCTGGTTGTTGGTTCATTTTATTGGACATAGTTTCACAGAATTCTAGTCTTCGGTCGGGGTCATCATCTGAAAGTTGGTGCACCATTTTAATTTGTATAGATGAAATTTGTTTTAGCCAACACCCTATGTACTGTCCTTTGACTGACTTCACAGATAGACGCAACTTGGGCTGTGGAAGAAGTAGGGTTTACTACCATTTCTCCAATTATGTCAATTTTTTTGTCATCACTAATTGTTGGTCGACCAGATCGTTTGGCATCTTGAACACTACCTGATGCTTCAAACTTCCGAAGAAGCTCCCTCAAATAAACCCTCGATATTGGGCGATCGGGGTACCTCTTATTAAACAGTCGTTCCGCTGCATGGAAATTGTTTCTACATTCACCAATTATTAAGATAGCTGCTACTTTGTCGGCTACAGTACGTACCATTTTGCCTATGTAAACACTTAAACGTCTCGTTAAACAATAGCTTAGGTAAATTTTCAAGGTATAAACACTTTTGACAAGTAGAGAATTCAAAAACGTCAACCTTTTTGACAATTAACCAGAGGCGTACTTTAAAATCTTTATTAATTAAATGCGAAACTATAATTTTCGTATTTCTTCAATTTATCAATCAAAATCAGCCGAAACCCAAACAAAATTGGTATGACTGAATAGGTATTGTCAATACCTTTCAAACGAGCTGTCACTTGCCATAGGGTCCCATTTAAAATTATTGGTCACAGTGGCCTTGTGACGTCATTTATGACTATTGCGTCACCTGTTATGACCAGTTGAGAAGCCTACATCCGTTTATTTCCACCCTCCAAATTTCATTATTATAAGTATACCCGTTCAAAAGATACGAGGGGGGGAGGGGACTTTTGACTAGCACTGTATATTTCAGGTTTTTGGGTGAGTTCAAGAGCAGTGAATGATCATTGTGAATGAATGAATCTACAACCCCCTGGTTTTAAGGGGATATTCGATGTTGATACACCAACTTAAATGTAATAATTGTTACTATTATTATTTCTAATAAACATTATTATTATTATTATAAAACGAAGCATTCAGAAATGGTAATTATTCGGAACGATTCTCTCGATTTTGGATCGAAAAGAATTGTTGTAACTTTTCCAGTTGGAAATTATAATATAACATTAATTTTGATAATTTTATCCAGTTTTAAATGTGATTCGGGAAATATTCTCATCAAATATCATTCGTGTTAGAGGATTTTATCGCAAGCATTTTGCCTCTAGGAAATGTAACTCGTGCAATTATCAAGGAATAAACCACTCAAGCTTCGCATTCCGTGAAATTTCCAGGCAATATGCTTCCTCGAAAATTTCGAAAAAAATTGAGCGATAAAACCCCTAGCACTTATGATATTACCCTCTATTAAAAAAGTAGCTGCCATCTTGAATTCACGAATTATAGCCAGAAGTTCATAATCTACCCCAAAAACCATCGAATACCAATCAGAGCATGAATGACAAAACTCATTCGCCATCTTGTAAACGTCATCTTCGTCAAAAATGTTAAAATGTGTTGGCATAAGCCACGTACATGTAACGGATTTCAAGTCAGTTGGATTAACGGAAGTGAACCAAAAGCTTTCAGTGGATTCAGGGTTGACATCTTCAGTGTCTTCATTTAACATGACAACATTCCTTAATTTGTTTGATGATATGAGCAGGATGTTCAAAGTGTCATTACAGAAGGATTGTTTCTAACATTTTTCCACCATTGAATAGTGAAATTGCTTCTAGAAAATGTGTTTCCAATTCTTACTCCGTGATCGTGGAACGTAAATAGATTTGTCGAAAATGTATTGAGACCTAGTGATGCGATGCCACTCCTGCATCAATGTTATAAATGATTTCGGGTGAGTGTTCTTCTTAGAAAACACTCTTCTTTGCCTCAATCATCTATATGAGTCCTTAATCAAGACTGGAATGAAAAATCAAATGACTATCTGAATAAAAATGCAAATTTTCACTCTCAGATTTTTTCTTTGGAGTTAGGGTCCTTTCACAATATCTATCAGATGAAGTTCAATGTCCAGCGTGGCTTTATTCGGGGAAGTAGTTGGTTTTCTCGGATATTACGAAAAATAACTTCATAATTGTCGTAGGTTTTTCAATTTTCAGAAAAATATTCCTTTTTAATTTTTAATTGAGATTGTTTCCTTCTTCAACATAAAAATTCCTATTACCTGAGAAATTAAATTGTGAGAGATTTACAGGTCGAGTAGATACTGTAACCAAAACGAAGGGAGTATAAAAATAAGAGAAACAATACGCATCCCACTTTCGGAAACAAGAATATACTTATCCAATGACTTCATTCTAACTACAGGCTTACATAGTTTCGGAATATGCAAAAAGCAGTATGAAAACATTTTCAAAAGCTGAATATTTCAATGAATGAAACTTTTAAATCCGAATACGATGATTTTCGCTTCCATTTAATAGCCTATCAATCAGTTCAATGAATCCAGAACTCGTGAAAATGAGTACGCGAAACATAGCTCAATACAAAACGAATCAATTGCCCATATAATCGCACATACACAAATTCAATGAAATAAATGAACATTTCCGGATACCCTAAATCCCACAGTTACTCACGAATTCGGTCAAATCCAGTGGCATCACTTTTAAATATATACCTAGTAGAGTATAATAAAAATACGGAAATTAAAATAAGGCACATATATTGTTGAACACTAGTTCAACTTTACAAGTACAATCGTATTTTTATTTCTATCGAGTTTCATTCATTTTGTAATAATAGTATTATTTGTGTTCTCTAAATATATTTGAACGTTGGATGATTCCGTAACTTGAATATATCTTCTTGGCCTCATTGGATTACTGAATGGATTGATTGTAATTACCACATCTAAAAGAGTTTTTTCTATTTTCGAATATAATTTTTTACACCATGCGTGCGTAATTTGTTTTCTGGTTCTCGTTCCATTCCATATCAGCTTATCAAACAATTTTATAATCTTCTGTTATTATCTAACGGTACATATATTAGATCATCAGGGTGTTTTACGGATTTTAATATATTCTTCTAATTGAATATATTTGGGATCCTGGGTCTCCTAGGAAAATGGTAGATTATTCACCTCTGATTTTATGAACATCCTGTTCATGATTTCGAACAAATCGCGATTCAAATTGTCATTGAAATACTCTAATGAAAACGAAAACTGCTCTCCGACAATAAAATACTCAATCACAGTTTACTACTGAAATGTAAAGCGTACCGCACTGCACTAAAATAACCTTGAACTCACTATGACTGAATTACTACTCCTTGAATGAATGACTTATCTTCCGCACCCACTCCACCTTATATCCTCGTTCTTGGCTTCCAGAATCTTCCGGTACGTGGATCATTCGATGGAAAAGTCCAGTCAATCGTGACATTCCTGGAATTCCGTCTTGGAAATCCTCGATCGTTACGTCTTTTGGCTTGCGAGGAAGATAAACAACGCAGGGACGTACTGTTCTTATTTTCGTTACAATATACATACATTTCCAAAAAAAATATACATTTGAAACGTTTTTCTTCAACCAATGGCATGCGGTTGGATAATGTGATCAATTTCCACATTTCCAAAATTTTAATATGGACCATTATTCAGTTCAGGATGGAAAGAATACCCTATATAAATTCTACGCCATATCGAATAATTTTAACTGTAACATATTTTTTATATTATTAATGCTCACTATTTTACAAGCTTATGAATTTATTGAAGTCCCATTCACAATTTCAGATTCCTAGTATTACCAATGCACACTATACGCAATATTGAAAGCATATACGGTATGTGAGGACAGTGGCGCTGCCTAGCGGCTGCAACATTTCGGGACCCGTGAATTATTTTACAGTTAGATAATAAGCCATATTTTCATAACTTCTATCAAATTCAAGTGAAAAACTTGAAGAAATGTGTAACGTTGTTGATATTCAAGTGCTATTCATAATATTTATTAGTTGAACTGATGGATATTATAAGAAGAGCAAGATTTGAAAGCGTAAAACATATTATATCTTTCCAACCTCAAACTGTGATAAAATGAAGTGAATTACTTCAACACAACATGTGAGAAATGTTGAAAAACTGAAAATTGCGTCCAAAGTAAATTGATACGAGCAGTGACATTAACACCCCACAAAACACCTTTGAAGGTAAGTAGCCGAAATTGTGCCTTTTTTATTAATTTCCTGCGCGAGCGTATAATTATTTATTCAGCATTATTTTTTTCTAAAAACACCCCAAATTCCTCCTATCACTCGATAATTTCCCAAGAAACCTCATATTTGTCATTTGTCAAATATCAATGGCTACTGAAAACCAAAACCAGCGATCAATAAAATTACTATTAATAAGTTCCAATCTTATTCCCCTAATTGCAAAATGCCGAAAGCAACTTCATATTTTTGGTTAAATATCAAAAATACCACAAACCAAATCCATGCAATCTATAATTTCCAAGATTCGAGTCTCGCTGCGATACCTTTTTTCTGGGTGAAGCAGTTCAATGCAGTTTGAATTTTGTGCTGGGCTAGAAATACGCGCCGCCTAGAGAACCTCCTAATTTTTTTTTTACGGTTAACTATAAAATTCAGTGAAATCGTAATTTATCCCACTTACTTTTTACCGCAGCCCTCCATTTCTTTCTTTGTTCCAATTTCCATGCCGGTTTTGGAAAAGTGTAAAATTTACACAAACTATTTTCTTATTATTTGTGCAGTTTATAACACAAGTATTGTCACCCATTTCTTTTTCCAGCTCATAAGCAGCGAGAAGATAAGACAACGAATTTAACGTAGAATTCAAAACAAATTTTACAGTCCCGATATGATTCACATTTCTGCCACAGCATGAGCTGCGATCGAATTGACTGTCCCCATCAAGCCCTTCGCGCATAGCCAATACTAATTGTTGGCATCTCGACCCCCCGTGATAATTTGGATTCTCTCATCTCCCAAAGAGTTTTTTTGAAGATGAGGGAAATCCTTCATGGACACCTTGCGGTAGTGTGGGAGTCCTTGAGTCAGATTTACCCACTAAAACCTCCACCCCGCCGATGACACTTGAGCCTTCTGGCCCATTGTATCTTACCTGATGAGAAAACAGGTCCGGGAGATCTCAGTTGATCTGCTATACAATAGCTCTCCACTTCTCCCTCGCAGACCTTTTGTTTCACCATGTCGTATCCATGATTTCCAATTAAGGGCCACTTCGAGGTCCCTCCTAGCAACTTTAAGTACTGCCGTGGCTACCTTGCAGTGTTGGAGGTTTATCTGAATGGATTTTATCGTTTGTTCAGTATCCTGAAGTTCTCTTCCGATCCTGTAGAACGCATCCGCATCCTCTCCAGTGCCTTGAAAGAAACCGAGAAGGCCAAGAGTATCCTCCTTCCCTTTCGGTATTTTGGCTCAGTGGTCATTTGGTCCCACGAGCGAGTGTGGAGGAAGGGGTTGGTCCAGCCCTGTGGTGCCCCCTGCACAGGGATAAGACTGATTACGCTGAGGCTCCGTTGTGGCACCGTTTCTTTTGAGATACCGTTGCCATGCATCCGTCGCCACAGCGCTCACAGCTTGGATTTGGAAGTAGATATTTTGAACTCTGGTGGTGTTTTGGGTTTTGTGATTTTTCCTCAGGTGAAATAGCGAATGCACCGACAACTCCAGTTCCGGATACTATTCAAGATATTCATCTTAATAGTTATTTAATCACTAGTGTATTGATGGTGGCCATTAATGATCGAGATATTTTAAAGCGGGAGCGTTAATGTTCGAGATCATTAATCGCCATTCTAATATACGAGTTGATTACAAAAAAAATCCGTCGACCTCATTCCTGGGATCAATGTGGAATTTTCAATATCCATTTGCTTCAACTGGGAGAAAACTTACAATATTTGAATTTGATAATACATAAATTTGACAGCACGAAGGTAATCCCAAGAAGCACACAGAGGTCATGATTCGGTTGTACAGACGTCTACTAGACTTTTCGCAAAAGTCCATGACTTATGTCTTGTAATATGCTAACACGTCGCTATGTATGCTAATACGACAAAAAGGCACACTCTTGCGACATCACATCGACGTTATAAAGTAGTGGTAGTGACTTGCCAATATAGACTTATATAAGCCAGTCGCAAAGGGCTCGTTCTGGGTCTTAGTGTAGTCATTATATCATTATGCATGAAGGTCATAATCTTCTAATATAGTATTACAATATGTATACCATATCAAAAATTTTATAATATCAATATAATATATAAGTCAGCCTTCCTTTACATGTTCATGATACTCTGTGACCATGATAGTTATCGAGATAACAATGATTTTCATTTATGTGTCTTTAAGAATTATTCTGAAACTCTAGTGACCAAGCAAATCCATTTTCACGATCAGAATCCAATTCTACTCTCTTAAAATTCATGCGCCTCGAAAATGAAGAGAGATAAATATTTATTTTCATTTCAGAAAAAATATATTTCATTAATTTTTCTCATTAATCGTTGAAATATGTAGACCATATTACGAAAGATACTTGATTAGCACATCTCCAATGATTTTTAAATTGATATAACACCCAGTGTCCCATATTTTTTATTTTAAATATTTTTGTTCCAATATGGCTACCAGAATGATGTTATCAATCAATCGAAAAACATGGATGCCGTCCTTCTAGTGTCGAAAAGTTGTAATTACTCCGGTATGTACTATCATAGAATAGTTTGCGAGTGTCTTACATAAAAAAGTTGTAATGTAGTCGCTGTGACCACAAGTAGCAAGTTTTGTTGTACTAACGTCGTAAACGCTATCAAAACAGAAAAAAATTTACACTGAGTGCATAAGCATTCCGCTAGTTCCGCCTAATGGAAAACATTAAAAATAACTTACATTTACAATAGAGGTTATGTTGATGTTGAACAGTTATATTTAAATATTTTTTATTTATCACTCAAAGTGCACATACATATTATTTATGTCTTTCCTTGTTATGAAAACAATTGAAGGAACTGGATGAACTTCATTTTCTTGCAGTGTCCCGATAGATTGATTAATTATTTCAGATGTTAATTTTGGGGTAAGCATTCATCCTTCCTCTTTATATTTTTCTATACGCTCCAGTTCTCTTGTAAAGCAGATTGGATTTTTGTTTTGGCATTTTAATCATTCATATTATACGGAACTGAATATTCTACATACATAACACAATATACCTATCCAACAAAAATAACATAACCAACAAAAATAATCCAACCATAGATACATAATGTAATCATTACGATCAATGTTCATCAGTTCATAAAACTACATTACATGAGTACAATATGTAGTCGTAGAAACGTTTCAAAAATCTATTCATCAGAACCACATATGTTCATTGTCATAATAACTTCACAGCAACTGCTCTTAAGTTCTACTTAACGACACATACAATGTATTTACATACAAACCACAGTACAACTTCACACAAATTCTTTATTGTGCTCTCGTTATATCTACTACACGACGTCATAGCAACGCCTGCAGGTTATAAAACGCACATTAACTTTTTGGTTTTAAACATACAAATACGTGGTCCTTAAGACGGTATAAGAAGTCATTATGTTAATTTATGACTCTGTGCATATACCACAATGATGCATAATAGAGAAATCGACGATTAATATGTTATTTATTAATGGTCGATTCCGGTGTATGTTTGGCTGCTTTTTTTTTTTTTTATGTTCTGGTTCCCACGAAAAGGGATATCCTGTAATGTTCAGAGAACATCGTGGGAACCAAGGGAAAGAAGGTAGGAGTTGGTGTTCTTCTTAAATTTCTGGAGGTTGTATGCCTCGGGGAACACCTCCCTAGGCAATGAGTTCCAAAGCCTCGCTGTTCGTTGGATGAACGAGTCTTTGGAAAGTGATGTTCTGCAGGTCTCCAAAGTGACCACGAAGGGGTGTGATGACTGAACTTGACGGGTTAGTCTCGAAGAGACTGCCAAAGCAGGAACGATTGTTGATAATTCAGAAGAGCATCGCCCATGAAAATATCTATAAAATAGAGACAAATCGCCAACTTTTCTACGGTGTTCCAGACAAGTGAGCTAGTTTGTAAGCGAGGCATCACCGACGAGACGAATTGCCCTTTTTTGGACAGAATCCAATAGCCTCAGGATATGTTTAGGTGCCGCGCTCCAAATATGGGAACAGTATTCCAGGACAGGTCGGATCTGTGCCTTATAGATCATAAGCAGCTGAGTGGGGTGAAATAGCTCTTGGCACGAAACAAAAACCAAGTTTTTGGGATGCACTTTTGGCAATTGACCTCACGTGATTTTCCCAGGAAAGGTTATTGCTGATAGTAATACCAAGCATCGATATGGATGACTTCAGTGGTATGGTTACTCCTGACAAAGTTATGTTAGGCACAGTGAGATCGGCTTTTCTAGAGAAAAGACATGCTTGTGTTTTGTTTGCATTGAAATCTACCAAGTTATTAGATCCCCACTCGAGAATTGTTGCTAAGTCCATATTTATATTATTAACATTTCTTCCTCGTTCATTTCTGGTTTCACGGGCTGATATAGGGGCCCTGGAAGAGAAAGCGGTATGGAGGGTACTATCATCGGCAAAGCTGTGTACTGGACATGAAGTTGCTTTCAACAGGTCGTTGATATGAAGTAGAAATAGTGTTGGTGCGAGAATAGATCCTTGCGGAACACCAGCATTTATGAGTAGAGTGTCAGATGAAGCTCCATCGACCACTACATGGAGAGACCTGTTTGAGAGAAAACTAGCAAGCAGAGAACACAGCTGAGGGGGCAAGCCATAAGACGGAAGCTTGGCGAGGAGTCCCTGGTGCCAAACTCGATCGAACGCCTTGGAGATATCTAATGCCACAGCTAAAGTTTCTCCATACTTTTCAATAGATAGCTGCCATATATGTGAGACGTAAGCGAGCAGGTCACCAGTTGATCTCTGATGGCGGAAGCCATATTGCCTATCGTTGACAATTCCTGAGTCTTCCAGATATTTCATAAGCTCGATGTTGATGGCTTTTTCCATGACCTTTGAAATAATAGATAGCAGTGCGATAGGTCTGTAGTTGCTAGGTAGGGTCTTTTTGCCTTTTTTAGGGACTGGCTGTACTCTTGCAATTTTCCAATTGGACGGAAATACCCCCAAATTGTAAGAGTGGTTGAACAACTTGCAAAGAACAGGTGTTAGTTCGGGGGCACATTTCTTGAGAACAATCGGCGGGATTCCGTCAGATCCACAGGCTTTGTTGGTGTTGAGACCCAGCAAAATCTTTCTGATAGTACGTTGGCGAAAGGTGATCTCGGGCATGTGACTGTCAATAGGTGTAATGTTCGGGGGTGTTTTCCCGATGAATCCAGAGTGGAATTTCCAGCAAATAGGTGCGCAAAGATATTGGCTTTTCCTGGGCAGTCGTTGCTAGTGTTCCATCTTCTTTGGTTAGAGGAGGAAATGAGCTGGAAGTGAAGTTTCTTCCCACAGCTTTGGCGAAAGACCAAAATGAACGGGATCCGTTAGGACATTCAGCAAGTTTTGATCTTATTTTGGCATTGTGGGCATCTTTTGAGCATTCTATTGTCTCTTTGCATATGCCTCTAGCCTCGACATATGCTGCTCTGGTCTCAGGGCCCGGATTTTTTAGCCATCGATGGTATGCTGCCTGTTTGGAAGCCACAGCTCTAGAGCAGTTTCTGTTAAACCAGGTCTTATCGGATGATGTTCTTCTTTCGGTATTCGGTATGTAGGTTTGCATCCCCAACATGATGATTTCAGAAATTGTCTCAGCACATCGTGTTGGATCTACTGAAGAGAAACAAACTCTCTTCCATGGAAACGCTGAGAAAAACATACGAAGACCTTCCCAGTCGGCCGAATTGTAATGCCACATGAGACGGGGTGGTATTGTGCAGCTCGATGGTAAATGGAAAGAGCATGTTGTGGAGATGAGGGTGTGATCGGAGTTTCCAAGTGGGGCACAAACTTCTATTCTATACGGGTCAGGATTAGTGGTGAGGAAAAGATCTAGTGTATTGGCAGACTGGTTGTTGACATCAGGGATGCGGGTTGGTAGCTCGACCAGTTGTTCTAGACCATGAGTGATGGCGAAGGCCTCGGCTTGACGACCCGCATCATCTGTTTTGTTAGAGAATTTGAGCCAGGCAGCGTTATGTACATTAAAGTCTCCCATGATTATGGTTTCAGCTGTTGGATGGTTCTCCTGAATGTAGTCCAGTTTGAGTGATAAAAACTCAAAGAGATCGTTATATGAAGGTTCATTAGATGATAGGTAAAGGCAGCAGAGGAACTTAGTCAGTTTGGTATCAGATAGCTTGAACCACATCACATCAAAGTCTTTCGGTTCCAAACTCTCTTCACGCTGGCATGAAAGGTTAGCCTTAGCGTAAAGGCAGACTCCACCTTTGAACCTGAATCGAGAATGGAGTTCGTAACCAGGACAAAGCATATGGACCTTGTTGGTGGACGAGTTTACTTGTGTTTCTGTTAGAGCCAGAATATCCGGTTTTTTCGTCTGTAGGTGATGGTGGACGTCATTGATGTTCTTGTTGAGTCCGCGGATGTTGCAAAAATTAATCTTTAATGTTGAGTCCCCTCGAGTACCTCTCGCCCGGAAATCCGAATGGAGAGGTATTTTGCTTCCGGAGTGTTTTACTCTAGGAGACTTCATCATTATTACTATTAGGATGCACCTGAAAATAAAGGAGGAATTGGGGAAAAGGAAAGAGGGAGACCGGAAAGTATCGACCGAACACTGAAACATGGAATGATCCATTTCACAGCATATATCAGAATCATGCATTAATAGAGAAATTGAATGTTGATAGGGGTCATTACCGATCGATTTGGTGTATATTGAACAGACTCGTTAATACGAGGTCGAAGAAAATTTATTTTACATTAAAATTTTGTATTTTTGACTCAAGTTGAAATTACATCTGGGTTCGTTTTTATTACAATGGAACTTTGACTCTCTCGCATTTCTAATCCTCATATTTTTTCCTTGAACTTTTTTTCCACTTATACAAGAATGATGGAATGAACAACGAATTTTCGGCTTAATGTTCGATGGAATTTAATAATCGATGTTTTATTTGGTTGATCCATTTCAATTTTTCCTGTGTAAGAAATTGAACCTCAAATTGCTTATGAACGTGAAATTCAGCCCCATATAGATATAACTATTCTTTCGTCATTCCAAGTGATGAAACTATTATATGTTCAATTTTGAGGCGAACAGTAAGATATAAAAAAAATAACGAATTGTTTTTATAATAGTATGATATTCCTAAAAACCAATGTCCACGCCACTGATCTCATTCGATTCTTTCATTCATACTATACTATCTACAACTATCACAGTCCACTATTACTGATGAAAACTATTATCAAATGTTCCACACCTCTTTTAAATTTATGACCATTTGTAGAAAAGTGGAAAATATTCAAGTAACAGGTGGTCCCGCAAATTGGATCTGTCATATCTTTTTAACAAATGGAATAATTTTATTTAAAATATTAAATCTATTCATACAGCATAATAGTCGGTTAAAAAACGACTTTTTCACATTTTGTAGATTTACGTGTACTAAAATTTCAGATGATTGTATTATGGAAATTTGAACTACCTGGTAATTTGCACTCTATAAAAAACTCCCATAACGATATTCGTTTTTTTAATAATAATTTATCAAGAACCTGACTGTAAATACATAGAGAATATTCGCTTTTTTGGTAAATATCCGAATAGCAGACTGAAAACGAATCTGGAGTCAGAACGCGTCGTTCCTCAAATAACAATCTTTAAACATGTATCATTAATGAATAGAAAAAACACTAATTGTCGAAATATTCACTTTTCCTAAGATATCTATAACATCATTGGTAGCGGTGGTTGAAGTTTTTGTTAGTTCGTTCGTTTGTTAGTTTGGGTCAAATTTTGCAAGTGAATTTTGACCGACTAATTTGAAATTTGGCAGGTGTTCATAATTTCGGTGACAATGCATTATGGAATTTTTGTTGGAGAAAAACAAAATGGCGGCTCCAAGATGTCGGACGAGATTTGTAATTATTGTTTGATTCGATTCAAGATTGGTATGTGGGGGATTTAGGGGTGGGAGATTATGAAATTTCTGTCAAAATTCATGAATTCAAGATGGCAGCCCCAAGATAAAGGACGAGTTTTGTGATTATGATTCTAAATTACTAGGCTGGGGTTTTAGGGGTCGAAAATTATGAATTTTTTGTCGAAATTCATAAATTCAAGATGGCGGCTCAAAGATGGAGGACGAGTTTTCTGATTAAAGTCATATTTTATTCAAAATTGGTATGTGGGGGTTTTCAGGTTTAGAGATTGTGAATTTTTTGTCAAAATCTATAAATTCAAGATGGCGATTTCAGGATGGCGGATGAGTTTTCTGATTATGGTCATATTTTATTCAAAATTGGTACATGGCTGACCCACCCGGGATGTGATTTGATCCAACTGTTTCAACACCATACTATGTGTATGGTATATCGTAATGTCTACATATGTGTACACGCATTATTTTATTTTTATTGTTATTGTATTTTAATTGTGAATTTGTACATTATTATTTTCTGTATATATTTACTTGCTACCTGACTTGCTACAAATGTTTTTTAACATAACGTAGTTAAATAAAGATCTATCTATGTATCTATGTGGGGGTTTTCAGGTTCGGAGATTATGAATTTTTTGTCAAAATCTATGAATTTAAGATGGCGATTTCAGGTTGGCGGATGAGTTTTGTGATTATGGTCAGATTCTATTCAAAATTGGTGTGTGGGAGTTTTTGGGCTCGAGGATCATGATTTCTTTCAGCTCAAAATGTATAGGAAAGAGACCTTGTAGTAACGATGCTCTATCAGAAATTAACAGATTAAGGCGAACTAACTAAAAAGAAAAAAAGAAAATAACTTATCAAAAAGCTTTTTGAAGACGAGCTTTAATGTAAGCCGTGTACTAAAACGTATAAAATTAGTTTAAGTTTTTGTTGAATTATTTGGTTTCAAAAGCTTGTCGCGCGAATTGTTATAAAATTATTACTTCGACAAGTTCTTACTTACCAACCAATCACTGCCCAATCAAATTAATTGGTACCTACTTTTATGAACACTTCGCGCGACAAGCTTTTTGAAACCAAATAATTCAAAAAAAATATAAATTAATTTTCATGACTTAAACTTATATTATACGTTTAGTACACGGCTTAAATAAAAGCTTGTCTCTAAAAAGGTTTTTTATTAGTTACTTTATTTCAAAAACGCAAGGTCTTTCGGCTGCACCTTCTGTTGCGTTCCTCTTCACGTTGTTGCTGATTATTTGGCGATTACATTTTTTCTGTGGCATGATTCTGTTGCGAATCATTGTGAAATGTGGTCTTCCACGCTCATAGTGGAAATATTCGCATTGCAAGAGAGGGCGCATTTCCAAGAGGTTTCATCGCTTTTCAACTCTATCTTTCGTACATTTTCCCGACTACACACTGAAGTAAGCGAATAGATACACAACTAACTTTGACCACATAAAATAGGTAGATACAAAATATTTGCAAATCTTTGAGACTATTTCAATACCATATCAAAATATCACCTTCTCAAGTAGGGTTAAAATGGACCGGATACTTATCCTTTCGTCAGCGTCCAATTTAAGGGTAGGATTATAATGAGCCAGGTATCAAGCGTCCAATTCATGTCCCGCATCCCAAATACTTGCCCTCCAACAGAAAACGGGACATTTCTCAGCGCAGCACACACACCCTTAATCGCGTGTTTTTGCCTTTTTTGTACGAAGAACTGCCAAAATATTCACCTCTCTTTACAATGTGGCCTCCAGTTTGTCTACAAATTTTTGGGTTGTTTTTTATTTGCCTGCATTTTTTGGGTTTTCTAATTATTAGTTTATATCTGTTCTAAACGGGCGAATCAGTAAATTTGCCTCTATATATTCATGCGTTGTGTTAACTTTGAATATGGGAATTTTCAACTTGTCAGTAAAGTACCGTGAAAAGATGTTTCGCCTAGATAATTCACAACAATGAATATATCCAAGAGTAATGAAAATATACTTTCGGTAACATTTCCAACAAGAAATCGTATGATAAGTTATTTAACAAATAAGTATTGGAAGATAAACCAACAAATTGAAAATATCTTCCTTTCTTGAAATCTGTTAAAAAATCTTGATTTGGAAAATATATACCCATATATTTTAGAACGCTTCAGAAAACGATTAATTTCAATTAATAATTGAATACCAAGAACTAATGTTTGGGTTTTTTCCTACTGTATTTTGTGAACGTTTGGCTGGGTTTGATGAAATGCGTAGTTAAGTAGTTCTCATATCGTGGAGGTTTTAACTTTGTTGTATTTGAAATAATGTTTTCAATGTGTAACTTGTGGCAATGTGTTATTGTTTTTATGTTATAATCGATAGCACCTTGAATTCATGTCAAGTTTTCCAACAATCTCTTGGAGGGAAATCCAAAAGTTGTTTTTTAAAGTATGGTTATAGATGTGATTTTTAAAGTATGGTTATAGATGTGATTTTAAGCTTCAAATAATGAATAAACCATTCCGAAACGTCAGCGACAAAAAATAGTTTTCTTGGTCCCTATTCCCGTTAGTTGTAGTCAAAGTAAGAGTACTTTATACTCGTGGGACGATGAATTATTCATGTCTGGGGTTTTCAGGGTGGCATTATCACTATTAATAAATTCAAATTTGAATAAATAAAAGCATTTGATATAACGGTTTCAACTATTCAACTATTTAGTTATTCCTTATAGCATTGCTATCACAAATAAATTATCTAAATTCATATTTATAAAAAAAAAATCTATAATAGTTGAATTAAGCTCACAAAACTCTATCAAATGACATATAGTTTCTCAATATTAGCATGAAACTATATTTTTCAGTGTTTAATTAGTGTTTACTATTTGATCCAACTACAAAATTGTTGCAAAGTTGTGGTGGGATGAAAACGTCCACAATAAGTAGTTTCTATGAAATATAACAGTTTAAAAATTTTATATTCTTAATTAAAGTCGCGCCATATGTGATTTCAAATTCAAGAAGAATTCAATTAAATTCAGCTTTGCTTTCATTCTTCTTCCATAAATATAATCATGGTATGTAGGTACTTGACTTGTTGAATCTGAGTGTTACCCAGAAAAAGACAAACATCGAGTTTGACTTGAAATTTTGGGAAATATCTTAAAGAGACTTGCACCAAATTTAAATTTTTCAGCATAATTACGTTTACTATTTTATTCAATTACGATATTCACCTGACAAAATCCGTAGAAATAAGAAACAACTTTTTTTTTGTTACTTTTGAAATACATACACCATTTTTTTTAAATTATATTTGAAAATCTCCAATGCGACTCACTACACAGTAATTTTTCGGTTAACAAATAGAAACCCAATTTTCTGGGGTATAAAGGTTAGGTTGAGTTAAGACAATGAGAAAACATATTTTAGTCGGTTTTTTCAATATGATGTAACAGTGGGAAGCTAGCATGAGAAGAAAAATGCATTTACCATTGACTTACGATTATCCTTGGAAAAATTACATTTGTTGGGTTTTGGGCAAAAACTTTTATATAAGTCAGAAATGTTGGTAAACAGAATAAAAAAATTACGCTGAATAATAGGAAGACCGTGAAACCGCAAAATGAATTATTCCTGTAAAATCCACAGCTTCCATAAACATTAAATGAATCTCAAATTTTATAGATCAAACATGTCACATGATTACTTTTGACTGCATATTTTTCTAGCAGAAACTACTCGCATTGTTGAATTTCAGTAAATTCAAACAATCAACAACATCTCCATATTCCCTTCGATATTGACAATGGCCACCCGGTACAGCAGAGGTATCCTTGATTAGAATGCATAAAATCTACGAAATCCCACCACGAATTCCCAGTGTGAAACTAAAAGTTCTTGCACATTTTTTGTAACCAACATCATTGTCCATTGTTCTGACACTCATTACAGAGTAACATGTAACATAAAATCTTCAATCGAGTTGTAGGTGCTAAGTTTTGCGTATAATACATTAATAGCGCGCGCGTGGCTTCATTGGTTTCATAAAAAATAGTTTTTGTTATTAATTTCATCGACTTGACTGCAATGAACTATGTTGAAATATTTGATGCACTTTTAATGAATAATTAGAGATTCTTAGTTATGTGGTATTATTGTCCCTTGGTTCTCATTTAAATATGAAAGTGTTTTCTGGTTTTGTGATACTTATATTTGGTTTCTGCACGAACTTTGCTTCGGGTTCCATCATCATCGTTGAGGATGCCAAAGGTGAGAAACAGCTGTGCACAATATACTATTTTTGATTTTTCAAATTTAAATGGAATGACTTTGTGAAGAAAATGGCGAGTGTTCCTGATTATACACACCAGAAACAATGTTTTTTGCATATTCTGAAAAACTCTTTTTGTGAAAAAAATAGATACAAAAGGAAATTATCTCGATGTGAAATTGAAAAAAAAATCGGTAATTGAAAAATCTACGATAAAAAATTAAGCTAATTTTTGTATATACGCTTGAAGATAAACTACTTCTGATTGATATTGTGAAAATACTTGAAAGAAAACATTTGAAAAAAAGTTAAAATTTGCCTTTTCATTGATTCGGTCTCAATTGAGAACCCATATAGATGAACTATGTGAAAAATAATGTGTTCTACTTATAGCATTGATGAAAGAGTGGCATCGCATTCACAAGGTCTTTAATAATTTTTTGTATACAAAAATATATTTCACGCTCCCACGATCATTGAAAGACCGGAATAATTAGGAAACACATATTCCAGAGGAAATTTCACAACTCTACTTTAAAACCAATAAGATGTCTTTATTTTGACTCGTTACCATGACAAACAGAAAAATTTGCGGAATATTTTTCGAGGCGAAGCGATATTTGAGTGGAAATTTTTTGACAGTTGGGAAGGTAAAATATGATCTACACATTGCCATTTTATCTATTTTCTTTACAACCACTAAATAATGTACTTGTCAAGAATACGAGATTTCTAGGAATTAACATTATCATTTATTATTCCCTATAAAGTTAAATTTAACATAAAACACAAATTGCACAATTTGTTTAATTGTGCATTAACAAATTATATTCGAAACGTAGGGTTTATATAACAAGATTTAAATGTTCCTTGAATTCTTCCTTCTTGAATAGGAAGGTGATGAATTAATTAGATATCTTTGTTTTAAGACATATATGTAATTATTGAATGAATGTGGTTTTTTGTGGAGGAACAACGTTTTTTGACATGTTTTTTGGGTAACCTTCCACAGTCTGAAAATGAAAATATAATCAGGAAAATCTATACAAGTGTAGAAAGGGCACACTAATTAGTTCACCCCGATAAGTTATTGCGTTCACCAAATTATATTTCCTATAGAAAAATGATTCAATTGGTCAATAAGTTGTCGTTTTCAGAATTTGCCTATCAAAAAAATTTTTTTTTTATTCAAAAAGTACTTCTCTATATAGTTTTTGCTTGACGTTTCGGGGACTATATCTGCCCCCGTTCTCAAAATCTTCAAAATCTCCTTTAATTGTTTTGATAATTTGGGTGTTTTTCTCGCAGAGTCTTTTTTGCTTTTTCAACCGACGGATGTCAATTTGAGATCTGCCAAAATAGTTTGAGATGACGTATTGCTCATTTGATATATGGGGTGTTGTTCAGATACGATTAAATGGAATAGGACAGAAATCTTGATGGAAGAACCACATCAAGAGAGGAGAAAATTGAAAGAAACGGCCTGTATTCTTCTTTCTAATAACAACTGCTTTTCAACAAATTATGTTGTAATTGATCATACATGGTTACCTCTACTCAGAGAGGAAGTGAGATATATGTAATATTCTGAAACAATTTTGTTCAAATTTATTCCAGGCATAGAACCATGTTTGACATCTGCAGCAGACTTTCTTGAATTCTCTTAAATAAGCCATTCGGCTCTAACACTCCCTGTTCACAATCTTTGATTAAATTCGTTAAATATATTAAATTAGGATGACATTTGCACGTGGCTCAACTCTTTGCAACATTTACATACATTTTACTTTTTAAAGCATTCCATTTTTCTAATTTTTTTAACGCAAATGCTCACAAGAAATGTTTGACAATTGTTTCCGTTTGCTGATTGCGAGAAAAGCATGGTCGCCTAATTATCACGGCCACCTACTGCAACAAACCATGTTAATCATATATTTTTTTGATTAGAAGTGTGTTGAACATTTTTACCACCTTTAGTAAACTAAAATTGCCAAAGGGCGATAGGTTGAACTACTACCCATATGAGTTTTAGCATTTGGTGTAACTAAAGTTAGTAATTTTTCTTATATAACGAAATATGGTGGATTTACCTACATCTAAATTTCTTCGAAATTGCGTCGTGTTACTTGTAAAAATATTTACCCGCTTTAGTGACAAAAAATTGCTAAAAGGCGATAGTTTGGAATACTATCCATCTGAGTTCTAGCATTTGGTGTAACTTAAGTTGGTAATTTTTTTTGTTTAACGAAAAATGGTGGATACCTTATATGAATTTTTTAAAATTGTCGTTTTAAAAAAAATTTTTTTTTTTTTTTTTTAAAAAAAGGTGAATTTCTTCGAAATTGCGTCGTGTTACTTGTAAAAAATATATTTCTACACCTTTAGTGACCTAAAATTGCCAAAGATAGATTGAACTACTACCCACCTGAGTTTTAGCATTTAGTGTAACTAAAGTTGGTATTTTTCTTTATTTAACACAAATTTTTTTTTATATGTTCTGGTTCCCACGAAAAGGGATATCCTGTAATGTTCAGAGAACATCGTGGGAACCAAGGGAAAGAAGGTAGGAGTTGGTGTTCTTCTTAAATTTCTGGAGGTTGTATGCCTCGGGGAACACCTCCCTAGGCAATGAGTTCCAAAGCCTCGCAGTTCGTTGGATGAATGAGTCTTTGGAAAGTGATGTTCTGCAGGTCTCCAAAGTGACCACGAAGGGGTGTGAAGACTGAACTTGACGGGTTAATCTCGAAGAGACTGCCAAAGGAGGAACGATTGTTGATATTTCAGAAGAGCATCGCCCATGAAAATATCTATAAAATAGAGACAAATCGCCAACTTTTCTACGGTGTTCCAGACAAGTGAGCGAGTTTGTAAGCGAGGCATCACCGACGAGACGAATTGCCCTTTTTTGGACAGAATCCAATAGCTTCAGGATATGTTTAGGTGCCGCACTCCAAATATGGGAACAGTATTCCAGGACAGGTCGGATCTGTGCCTTATAGATCATAAGCAGCTGACTGGAGGTGAAATAGCTCTTAGCACGAAACAAAAAACCAAGTTTTTGGGATGCACTTTTGGCAATGGACCTCACGTGATTTTCCCAGGAAAGGTTATTGCTGATAGTAATACCAAGCATCGATATGGATGACTTCAGTGGTATGGTTACTCCTGACAAAGTTATGTTAGGCACAGTGAGATCGGCTTTTCTAGAGAAAAGACATGCTTGTGTTTTGTTTGCATTGAATTCTACCAAGTTATTGGATCCCCATTCGAGAATTGTTGCTAAGTCCATATAAATTGGTGGATATACCTACATTTTGAATTTGATCAAAATTACTTTATGTTGAACTATCTTTCTTGGCAAATCTCTAATGGTATCCAATAATAAGCAAAATAATACTGAAACAAATTCAATGGTATTAATAATATTAAAAATTCAATTATTATAAATGGTTGTGGGTTGGCTTGAATTCGTGGTTTGGATCTGGGTACTTTCTGTTTTATTTTCTGTTTTATCTTGCGTTATGTTCTGATCATGATTAAACTTGCTAGTAGTTGGTAAGGTTCTCCTCATGGCTTCAGTCTTCTCTTGATGACGTTCAATGTCCAATTCTAAGTTAGGTTTGATTGATTGGCTATTACTGTGTCCGGTAATTTTAATGAGCTGCTATTCACCAACTCCCTCTTTGGCCAAATTCAAAACAGCTGTTGCTCTTGCAGAATTGTTGATGATTTTAACTTTCTTAGTGTCAACTCCTATATCAGACGCTGCTGATTTAATCCATGAAGATAATGTTCATACCAACTGGACTGTTTTTGTACCATACTTTCGAATTGGGTGGACTCCAGTATGGATTTGGAGTTAAGAACAATATGTCGGTCTTCATTTCCCCTTTTTTCAATCAGCTCCTTAAACAAGCGACCGGGACACATCTATGAATTGTCGTAATCTTTAAGCATTTACGATCTGACAGTTTTTTGGAACCACCTTGTGTAGTTTTAGAGAACATTAGATTATTCTCCATCCCAAATTATGAGTTTTTCTTCGAAATATTGGATACAAGCCAGCTCATGTGAAACTATATGAAAAAATTAACGCTGCAAGCTATCTGGAGTATCTTCATCTCAAATTTCATTTTTTCTTATATTCGTCACTGGTTAAGGCTGAGGCACTCACTTTTCTTTTTAATGGGTTGCTCTGTAGTTCTTTGCGCTTAGAATCCCGAGCAGTTCTGGCGGTCGCAAATTCCACATCAGAGAACGGATTGAATTCGACTACGGCAACCGGTATGTATGTGGGTATGTATGTATGTTCATCTGTTCCCTCTGTTCCCCCAAACTACTTATCATAATTTGACAATTGGGGTATCGTTGAAAGTGTCTTAATTCGCTGGTTATATGCTATGTGACGTCACATTGAATTGGATATGGCGCCCTCTAGAGGACATAAAGTCATGAATTAAAAAAATGATGATGATGTTGTGGTAGGTATCAAATGGAAGGTCTTGATTAGCACATTTTAAAATTATATATATATTGTTAGCTGTTGCTTGCGGCTTTGCTTGCATGCACCCGATAATTGGGAATCAATTCTAAAATCACGCCCCAGATGTGAGCCCAACATATTATTTCACCGAACCTACCAAAACTACATATATAAAAAATACGTTTTCCATTATGGGCTATGGTACACATGTTTAAATTATATTTAAAAAAAACAAAACGTGTGTAATAATAATGACGTGAGCTGAGGGTACCTCCACGCGGTATATTACCTAGGTACATGTAAAACAATAA
Source organism: Gonioctena quinquepunctata (assembly GCA_018342105.1). Classification (NCBI taxonomy): domain Eukaryota; kingdom Metazoa; phylum Arthropoda; class Insecta; order Coleoptera; family Chrysomelidae; genus Gonioctena; species Gonioctena quinquepunctata. Next base: position 248,409 of record JAFIRS010000199.1, read on the forward strand.
AACCTAAACAAAGAAGAATGTGAAGCAGCCCTTTTCCAACATTATATTGGCTAATTCTAGATTGGCATCTCTCATTTCAATGATTATTGTAGATGCTATAAGTAGGAAATATTTTATATTTTTCAGTCAAGTCAAAAGTAATTTATTCATCCTTTTCTTAACATGGTCTTAATTCTATTTTGAAATTTGTCCGATGTCCCCGCTGTAGAGCTTTCCGCTCTTTTCAGGGATTTATATTTTTAATACGTTGTGAATAGATTTTGAGATAAAAAAATAAACATTGTCTTCAAATTACCATTCCTTGCCTCAACTATCCATCTAGTTTTTGTTATGATTCTGGACTTGTTGGCTTCATCAGTTAGTAGTTGTCGTTGTCCTTGAGGTAAAATGGAAGGCATTTCAAAATGAATGCCGATATTCTGAAGAAAATGAAGAACATCTCGGTAGCCCCTATCTACAATAAAAATATCACCTGGATGAAACCATCTTCTCATTTGGTTGACATCTATATTCAATTCATTTTGCCGTATGTGTGCATCATTATTTCGTGAATCAGCAAAATATGTGCCTTGAATATCCAAAATGTAACCATCAGTACCCGCAATCAGGATTGGTTTCATTAAATGTCTTCCTTTTTGTTGAAAATATGATTGTCGTAATACCCGAAAGTTATAACTTTTGTCGATGTATAAATAAGTAACATCAATATAAACTATTGCTTTTGGTTCATTAGGTTGTGGGTTGTACAATTGGTTCTCCAAAACACTAACGTGTCGTTCTATAAATTGTTTTCTTGCTATTGCGGAAAATCATATATTATCAGTTGCAAAACCAGTCACCAAGGATTTTTGCACTTTAGTTATCGCCAAACTTGGCAGCTTGAATAATTGAATTTGATGGTTAAAAACTCATCAGAAATACCTTGACAGAGTTTGCATAAGAATACCAATAATTTTTTTTTAGAAATAAGTATCTCACCTCTGTCTTGTACCCGTACCGAGTACACAATAGTCACTAAACTGTTCTTTTGTAAGCGGGGCAATAGATTTGAATTCTCCATCAGAAAAACTATTCTCGTCTACGTAATCCAATTTATGCTTAGCGGCAGTTCTGAGGCCTTCTAGAAAGTTCCTGGCCTTTCAGAGCATAAGGTCTATCGATATATCTTACACCTATCTGTAGGATTGGAAATAAAAACCCACGATCATTAAGATGAAATCTACAAGAACGGGTATTTTCTGGAATAAAGATGTCCTGATTTATGAACACGTTAACTCTGCATTCTATTGTAAGTCTTTGCAGATCAACTACACCATTGCAAATGAGACACGTGTGCCTTGAGGTTTGCGTTAAAATATTCAATCCCGAGCATCCTTGATCTTCTTGAAGGCGATGAATCTCTTGAATAATTGATTGATTACATGTCATACAAATTCTTTTTCCATTAATTTCTCGGACATGTGGAAGTCCCCTTTGGTAGAAATTTTACTTTATTTGGTTATCCATCAAGTCGCATCATATTTTGTGTATTGAATAGTAAATCACACGTAAAACAATTCAATCGGCGGCGATTAGCCATTTATTTCGATTATTGATATGATAATATTGAAAACTTAGCAGGTGTTATGATTGCAAAATGACGAAATGGTAGTATTTTTCAAACAAATGAATATGGTTGCTATATCATTATTATTCGAACCAGAGCCATCCTGATAAAACTAAAGTAGCATCTAGTTCATCTCCTCTCCAAGTGTCGGTACGTTTCCAATAAACTTAGTGTCGGGAGGGTAGAGTAAACATGATACGAGTTAAAGTGAAAGCACTTGGACTGGAACATTCTAAGAATTTTAGAGGCATAGGCTTACAAAAGGTGAGTGTGTGTCACCAATAGGCCTCAAATAGTTGAATGAATGCTACGAAACAAATGTTTTGGATATGATTTGCGAATTAGAGTTTTGTTAGTCATTGGTGGAAGGGAGATTGTGTTTTTTTACAAGCTTTCATTCAGTTTCACCTGTCCCGGTGTCTGTCTGTCTGTAATCAAATCTTGCAAGTTAAATTTGTCCCACTTCTAATCTTCCGATTGATTTGAAATTTGGCAGGTGTACATAATTCCGGTGACAATGCATTATGAAATTTTTGTTAGGAAAAAAACGAAATGGCGGCTCCAATATGGCGGACAATTTTTGTGCTTATGGTCCGATTCTATTCAAAATTGGTATCTAGGGTTTTCGAGGTCGGATATGATTATTTTTTTGTCAAAATTTGAAAATTAATTAGATAGAAATTACCAAACTAGTTTTTTAACATCATAAAAACAAAAAAATTAAAAATAAATAAACAAAAAAAAACAAGCTTTTATTTGTTGTGAATAAAAACAGAATTGAAAAGTTAAAAATAAAATATTTTTGAAGACAAGCTTTTATACAAATGCACTAAATATCATAGTAGATATAGGTTAATACATATTATTTAGAATATTCCACAGTAAATTATTCAAAATCATTCAGAAGATTTGAGTCGAATAGTAAGTGTTTAAGGAAATGCATCGATATAACGAACGTCAAACATAACTACTTTCTAAAAATCATCAGCAAATGACCATTTTTGGATTCACCATGTATATTTAACGTATCTGCAGAGTAGACTCTCATTGTGAATGATCGAGTTCTCCACCGAGTTGTCCGGAATTTTAGGCATTTAGATTTATCAATAATTAGAACGGGTGCAGTTTCATGATAAATAGAACATTTTGTATGTATGTCAGTCTCATTCAGGAGATGCTAACATCATGAGTTGGAATTGATATTGGTATCTCAAAATTTAAAAAAATTCCACCGCTCAATAGTTCAGAATTCACTACAAAACTTGCTAACTTTTGACTCGCCCTGTATATCATTAGTACGTGCAGGAATTATTATACTTTATGATTAATTCGAATCGATGTATAGTTGATTTGGTTTATATATTCGAAATAGTATCTTCACAATGGCCATTTGAAATTTTGGAAAAGTAAACATCAGCACCCTGTATAATCTAAACTATTGAATTCAGAGCGTTAGTGCAATGAATACATTTGATCATCATCACGAAGTCTACAATATATAAAAGATCAAGCAAATTCGAGAAAACCAATTTCCCATTGATGCGGTGTGAGGTCCTTTGCAAAATTGTTGTAAAACAATTGTAATAAATGGCACCTTGATAACAGAAATCCATATCAGTTAGTACAGATAGAATTTTGATAAAAATACCAGATTTCTTTTTTGAACCTATATTTTTTATTCCTCATGGTAAATTTTAGGTAATGAATCGGTTGAAACGATCATTATTAAAGCTTTTTAACTTATTTAGATATTTATTATCTTATATCCCAATTTTTGACTGCCAAATTATTTTAATTTATTCCAATACTGGATAATCTTACAAAAATATGTTTAATGGTTGAAAATTATTAGTCTTCGGGGGGGTAGTTTTAACCCCTTGGGATTCGAGATTCGGAAAATTCTTTCGCAGTATGTAGGTACCTACCTCTGCAATGTAATCCTCGTACTTACCGATACTCTTTGAGATATAACTGTTTTATAATAGGGTAAATTTTAACGGCTGGGGTGCAATATTCAGACATGAAAAAATGTATTCTCAAGCAATAATGTAAAATAAAAATGGCATTTTTAAATAATGATCAATTGATCAACCAGGTTTTCCAACAATCTAGCGATTGCTAAAATACATATATACACATATTAGACAAAAAATAATTTCATGTAATTGTTTACAATTTTGCAGAAATATACCAATTTATTGAAAAAAAAAACCTAATTCATTGTTTTGAATTCATTTTTCTGGTTTTTAACCGACGAAACCAAAAAGGAGGAGGTTCTCTATTCGACCCGTATATTTTATGTTTTTCCATCATATTTTTTTATGTATGATCACACATAACTTTTTACTGTGGCGTCCGATTCCGATAATTCTTTTTTCAGTAGATAGGGTGTACTTCGAATTTGGTCCCATTTGAATAAAAAATTGAAATCCACCCCTAAGGGTAGCGAAATGAAGGATATTGATCACTCACCCTCTGAATTCTGGTCCGTTAACCGATTCTATCAGGCATAACTTTGTGCTGGGGTCTTCGATTTGGATGATTCTTTTTTTAGTAGATAGGGTATATCTTATATTTGGATTTCGGAAGGAATTAGCCACCCTCACGGGTAGAAAAATAGGGGATAATTGATTTTTCACTAGTGAACATTGGCACACACATACGTAGTTGACAATGACAGATCGCTACTGACATTATTCTTGTTCCACATCCGTCAAAATCAGTATATTTCATGAGAGGATGCAATGATATAGTTTATTTCATAACTGAAAATAAACTAACCAGAACAACGAAAATAATTTATATTACAACAAATAGTAGAAGTAAATAATCATATTATTTAACTGCTAATAGTTGAAGTAAGGTGAGTAAGTAAGTATTTTGGAAGTAATCAAAAAACAAGTAGGTAGTAATTGGAAGATTTTAGCCATTTTTTTAACAAAAAATTAAACCGACGAAATACTGAAAAGTACAAAATTAAAACTTCTTAACAAAAAATTAAACCGATGAAAAAATCAACTGAAAAGCAAAAAATAAAATAAACCTTCTTAGTCTAAATGATAATTGAGCTCCTAAACTAATGTAAGTAACTGATTTTGAGTCGGCGCCAAACAAACAATTATCGAAGATCATTATCTATGAAAGAAGTCATCAAAACGCAGCCGTGCATCTCGCTGCTCATCATTTTACGCTTCACTTAATTCAATTGCTAGTTTGTTTGGCGCCGACTCAAAATCAGTTACTTATATTAGTTTAGGAGCTCAATTATCATTTAGACTAAGGTTTATTTTCTTTTTTGCTTTTCAGTTGATTTTTTCGTCGGTTTAATTTTTTGTTGAAAAGTTTTTATTTTTTACTTTTCAGTTCCGTATTTCGTCGGTTTAATTTTTTGTTAAAAAGTTTTTATTCTTCAATATTTTGTGGCTGAAATCTACCAATTACTACCTACTTGATTTTTGATTACTTCCAAAATACTTACTTACCCACCTTACTTCAACTATTACCTGTTAAATAATATGATTATCTACTTTTACTATTTGTTGTAATATAAATTATTTTCGTTGTTCTGGTTAGTTTATTTCATTACTTTGTATATCATTCCATCCTCTCATAAAATATACTGATTTTGACGGAATAAGAATAATGTCAGTAGCGATCTGTCATTGTCAACTACGTATGTGTGTGCCAATGTTCACTAGTGAAAAATCAATTATCCCCTATTTTTCTACCCGTAAGGGTTGCTAATTCCTTTCGAAATCCAAATATAAGGTATACATGTGTGCAATTATAGAAATATCAGCTTACAATCCCAATTTACAAAAGTTATTGATTATGCTTATAGTACAAGACTGAGTAATTTTCTAGAAGAGAAAAATATCCTACCAGACCATCAACACGGCTTCAGAAAAAAAAGGTCCACTGAAAGTGCTTTAGACGCATTCTGCAATAGTATTTACAATTACCTTAACAACAAACAAACTCCTATTGCTCTATATTTCGATCTTACAAGAGCTTTTGATACAGTAAATCACAATCTGCTTTTGGAAAAACTTTACCGATTTGGAGTGCGGGGTGTCGCTAATGATTGGGTAGCAAACTATCTGGGAAACAGAACACAAATTGTTGTTTATAACCTTAGTCAGTCAGATCCAGCAAAGATACAGATGGGAGTGCCACAGGGTTCAATTCTCGGTCCATTGTTTTTTATATTATTCATGGCTGATATTCAATATACTTGCAATACCGCTAACAATACAATCATTTATGCCGATGACACCAATCAACTGGTATCTAATGAAGCACTTCTGAACTCCGTAAATTTATCAAATATAGTTGCACATGAATTCTACCAATGGTGCACACATAACGGTCTTTTGGTCAACACTAATAAAACATTTCACATGCTATTCCAACAAAAAAATGTCTCTCTGGATTACAGTACTCTAATAAAAGTCAATCACAAGTCAATTGCAGAAGTTAACAATATAAAATTTCTAGGCCTAATTGTCGACAAAAAAATGACATGGGAAAAACACACAGAAAACGTAATTTCCAGACTGAGCCGCATTGCTTTCCTTTTAAGACAACTAAGGGAGACAGTCTCGCTGAATGTTCTTAAAACAGCATACTATGGTCTTGTACACTCAATTTTAAGTTATGGATTGATATTTTGGGGTAATTCAGCTCACACACAAAAAGTTTTTGTTATGCAGAAAAACATTGTTAGGTGTATGGTGAAAGCACCTCCCCAAGAACATTGCAAACAAATATTTATTAATCTTAAAAAAAATATTTATTAATCTTAAAATCCTAACTCTACCGTGTCTCTATATATATCTAATTACAACAAAAATAAAAAATGAAGAATCTAACTATGTAAAGAACAACATGATTCATACGTACAATACCCGTAAAGGACACAATTTACGACTACCATTCTCAAGACTGAGTGTTGGTCAAGACTCATACATATATCAAGGTATTGCTTGTTATAATCACTTTGTAAATATATTTGGCTCAATTCCGAACTTTCATAAGTTTAGATTTACATTATACAATTTTTATTAGATAATGCTTTTTATTCTGTTAGTGAATACCTGGATGTTTCATAATATTTTATATTTATCTTTTACTGTGTTTATCTTGTATTGCATTTTATCTTATTCAATATGTTTTAATATCACGTCGAATATTTTAATTCAATGATTATGTCGAATTTATTTTTTGACTGACAGTGTTAGTGAGAGTGAATGTTAGTGTTTTACATTATGATTCTTTTCCTTTTTGACTAGTCTGATAAGTAATACTTACTGTTGTCTGTGATTACTTTAAAAGATGAATAAAGATATCTATCTATCTATCTATCTATCTACCCTATCTATTAAAAAAGAATCATCCAAATCGAAGAACCCAGTAGAAAGTTATGCCTGATAGAATCGGTTAACGGACCAGAATTCAGAGGGTGAGTGATCAATATCCTTCATTTCGCTACCCTTAGGGGTGGATTTCATCTTTTTAATTCAAATGGGACCAAAGTCGAAGTACACCCTATCCACTGAAAAAATAATTATCGGAATCGGACGCCACAGTAAAAAGTTATGCGTGATCATACATAAAAAAATATGATGGAAAAACATAAAATATACGGGTCGAATAGAGAACCTCCTCCTTTTTGGTTTCGTCGGTTAAAAATGATTTGTCACTTTAGTTTTTTTAATGTCAATTCCAATTTTGGAGGCAGATTCTTTTAACCAACAAAATAGTGTATTTTGGCTGATAGCACAATTTTAATACTATCCTTTCGAAACCTGCTCATTTCAGTTCGGATTTGGAGTAACAAATAATCGATCTAATTGGAGATTCCCACGTTTTTCCATGTACTTTTCAAACAATCTTACTGGACACTCGTTCGGATTGCTCTTATTTCTTATAAGACACTTACTCTTCGCGAGTTTTTTGGACCCACCCAGAGCAGTTTTTGTAAGAACCGGATTATATTCAATTCTTCCTGTGAAATTACCTTTATGGTCTGTTTCTTTTGCAAAATACTCAAATTTGGCCATAATCCCTTCCCCACCTCTCCAAGCCAGTTCTCGTGAAATAACGTGAAAGAATGTTCGCTGCAATCCTACAGGCTCGTTATCATCCCACATTTGTATAATATTTTTGTACTCTTCGTTTGTAAGAGCAACTGCACTTGCTTTCCTTTTTGTTGGGTCTTTTTGTAGACTTCGCCGCTTTGCTTCTCGCGCAGCTCTTGCCGCTGTAAATTCCACATCTGAAAATGGATTAAACTCAAGCTGGAATTTGGCAAAACACATTTCTTGTAACTGTTTAGCAGTTGAATTCCACATAATCTGAAACAAAAAACCCTATCGTAATTTATTTAGGTAACCTAACCTGCCCTAACCTATATACAAAAATAAAAACTTTTTAACAAAAAATTAAACCGACGAAGAAATCAACTGAAAAGCAAAATAAAATAAACCTTCTTAGTCTGAATGATTAATGTAAGTAACTGATTTTGAGTCGGCGCCAAACAAACTAGCAATTGAATTAGGTGAAGCGTAAAATGATGGCAGCGAGATGCACGGCTGCGTTTTGATGACTTCTTTCATAGATAATGATCTTCGATAATTGTTTGTTTGGCGCCGACTCAAAATCAGTTACTTACATTAGTTTAGGAGCTCAATTATCATTTAGACTAAGGAGGTTTATTTTATTTTTTGCTTTTCAGTTGATTTTTTCGTCGGTTTAATTTTTTGTTAAAAAGTTTTTATATCATTTATATTATCTTTTCATACTCTCAGTAGATTCAGTATTCATTGTTATACCTTTTAATTACTCATGTTCATGTTTTCCCTGCATTAACATACAAAATAAATTGTTCCTAATGTTATTAGTAGTAGTATTATAGAAAATGCAATTTTGAATCTAACGGGTTTAATCAAATGTTTCAGGTTATTGAAAAATTGAAAAATTATCAACATTTTCATTTTCAGCGTGCTTTAGAAGAGTGTTGGCGGGAAAACGAGTGTCCCAAATATTCGTCAAAAGATCCCTGACTTGCGAAACAGTCGAAGAATGTCAGAGAGAATGTGCGGATGAGAAACGTTTCAGCTGTGAGGGCTTCAACTACAGGTTGGTTTAGTATTAAAAATTAATTAGACTGTTTTGTAAATTTTCTCCCCAGAACTCACGAATATTTTTTGTTTTGTATTGTATCCAATTGTTTTGGAACGTTGTGCCAATAACAAGCAGAATAACTTTAATATATTGGAAAATTGTTCGAGAAAACGGGCAAATTTGACGTTTTGCCGAGGTTGATTTTACAATTCATTGATTTGATGCAAGACATTTGTGAAATATCCGTGAAAATCAATTTCAATAAATGACATCATGTTATTTCTCAACATAAGATAATGGTGAAAAATGCGTATTATCTTATATTTTAACCTATTTTTTTTATAACTTAAATTTTAATTCTGATGATACATAGAAAGAACCTTTATCAAGACAGTTTTACTCAGCTATGCCTTTCTACCCATTGGACAAAATATCTTTACATCCCAATTTTCGACCACATAACAATCACCGACCTATTTGAAAGTCTTTAGTTTCAAGTTATTTGAAAGGAAACAAAACACTACATAATAAAAAATAGTTTCAATAATAATAATAATTGGAATAACAAGGGATAATTTTAATCCCTCAGAGTTCTATCGAAAAATATTTTCTAAATACATTTCTACTCCTGGAATCCAAAATTTCATTCTATAGTCGATACTTTTTGAGATATAACCTGTTTTTATCGTAGGGATGTGTCAAACCCTTTAAGATCGTAATTTAAAAATATTGCATAAATTCAACACCCTGAAATTATTCATTTTTCATCCATTCTTGGATGTCTCCCGTTACAGTAAATAATAGATCATTCTTTACGGGGTTGATTTTCACCCACTGAGAACCCTGTGCGAAAAAACTATTTTTGAGAAATTGAATAGAGGTGTGTTACTCATTAGGGATATAATTTTGGAAATGCCACTTCATATTTTCGCAGACTCCAATTAACCTCTTTCCTGATTTCAGTACAGTTCCAACAATATTAATTGTGAGGTTAACTTTCTCCCCTTGGCCTTGTAGTTACTTCTCAAAAAACTCGGCATATGTAATTGCACGTGAAAAATCGATGAGGAAATTTCTTGTTTAATGAAAAATCTTAGACAGAGGGTTGATAAATATTGCATCTCATCTCTTATTCAGATGTCTATACAATGGCAAAGAACCCTTACTATAATAAGGTTTCTGACTTAAATTTATGTTTTTTCTGGCATATATATGTTTCATCAAGACATTTGATTCAGAATTGTTCATTTGCTTCGTTCTATGAGATATGAGGGTGAATTGGTAAAATATTTCATTTCTATCCAATAGAAAAAATCCAGATGATTGGTTTGGTTTCGATTTATGGATCTCATATTTTCTCCCACCATATTTCTTTCAATATGTTGTTTTTCCCAGAGTAGTAGGGAAAATTGCCTAGGCTTTGTCAGCTACTGTTATTAACCATGAAACTTTAAGAACCCAATTCTATTTTTAACGATAAAATTATAATAATTGAGCAGATTCAACCCAGATAACGAAACTGGTAGTTATGATACAATAATAGTGTTTCATAATTATTTTTTCAAGGTGGCGTAGATTAAGATATTTTCTCACAATTTTTGGCAAATTAGTTCAGGTTCACTTCGAGATAGTCTCATCACAAAACCTTCTATGAGTATGAGTATAATTCTTATTTAACATAATTGAAAAAAAAATTTAATGAAGGCGACAAGAAAAAAGGAAACACGTTGAAAATTCACAATGAGAATAATTGATTTGTTGAAAATATAAACACGATGTTCATAAAATCAGATGTGGAATCATCTGCGACTGAAAGATAAACTTTAGTCACTATCTTCCATCGTCAAGATAACCTCTTGAGGGGTATTCATGTTGAAAAGGGAAACATTCTCAATTGAATATTGACGATGGAAGATAGTGACTAAAGTTTATCTTTCAGTCGCAGATGATTCCACATCTGGTTTTATGAACATCCTGTTTATATTTTCTACAAATCAATCTATCATACCCCATGACAGGTTTCAATGTCAGAAAACACTAATTTCAAAGTGTCTCTCCAAAAGAAATGATTCTAACTTTTTCCATCTTTGCAAAGTGAGATTGCTTCTTGAAAATGTGTTTTCCATTTCTTCCGGTCTTCCTGATGATCGTGGAAGCGTGAAATAGATTTTCGTCGACAAAAATGTATTGAAGACCTAGTGAATGCGATGTCTCTCCTGCGTCAATGTTACTAATGATTTCTGGTGAGTACTCTCTTTTGGAAAACATTCTTCTCTGCCTCATTCATCTTTATGAGTTCCTAATTAAGACTGGAATAGAAAATCAAATAACTATCTGAATGAAAATGCAAATTTTCAATTTCAGATTTTTTCTTTTGAGTTACGGCAGAATATCTATCAGATGTACTTCAATGTCCAGCGTGGCTTTAGCCGGGGAAGTAGTTGTTTTCTGTCAGACATTCACAAAAATAACTTCATTTTAATCGTGGATTTTTCAATTCACAGAAAAATCTTTCTATCAATATTCAATTGAGAATGTTTCCCTTTTCAACATGAATACCCCACAAGAGGTTATCTTGACGATGGAAGATAGCGACTAAAGTTTATCTTTCAGTCGCAGATGATTCCACATCTGATTTTATGAACATCCTGTTTATATTTTCAGCAAATCAATCTATCATACCCAATGACAGGTTTTAATGTCAGAGAACACTAATTTCAAAGTGTCTCTCCAAAAGAAATGATTCTAACTTTTTCCATCTTTGCAAAGTGAGATTGCTTCTTGAAAATGTGTTTCCCATTTCTTCCGGTCTTCCTGATGATCGTGGAAGCGTGAAATAGATTTTCGTCGACAAAAATGTATTGAAGACCTAGTGAATGCGATGTCTCTCCTGCGTCAATGATTTCTGGTGAGTACTCTCTTTTGGAAAACATTCTTCTTTGCCTCATTCATCTTTATGAGTTCTTAATTAAGACTGGAATAGAAAATCAAATAACTATCTGAATAAAAATGCAAATTTTCAATTTCAGATTTTTTCTTTTGAGTTAGGGCCTTTTCAGAATATCTATCAGATGTAGTTCAATGTCCAGCGTGGCTTTAGCCGGGGAAGTAGTTGTTTTCTGTTAGACATTCACAAAAAATAACTTCGTTTTAATCGTGGATTTTTCAATTACAGAAAAATATTTCTATCAATATTCAATTGAGAATGTTTCCCTTTTGATCAATGAAGAAAAAATAAGGCAAATAACACTATATATTTTATCAGTATTTGAAAAGAACCCTCAATGCTTATACATATTATTAAAATTTTCGACCCCCATTCTACCCCCTTTAGGGTGGAATTTTCAAAAATCCCGGAATATTTTAAAACTAACGGTATTCCTTTACAAACTTTCAACCCCCATTTCACTCCCTTTAGGCTTGGATTTTCAAAAATCCTGAAATACATGTTTATTTATTTGAAATGAAAGCTGTAAATCTAGCACGGTATTAAAGTAAACAAAAAACCACGACACGTGTTTTGTTATACGATATTTTCAAGTAGAAATTATACTAGTATTATATTCACTTGAAGAAGCTATTGTAAAGCGAAACACATGTCATGGTTTTGTAAACCCAGTTTAGTGAAAATCAATTAGTGAAATGGGCGTTTTTTGTTTATTTTAATATAAATTTTCATCATGTTTCGGCCGCATCAATAAAAAAATTTAGCACGGTATATTCACGTATATCCAACCATTTGGATAGCTCACCCGGTTAAGCAACTATATCATGAGACGTTATTAATAGACAGTGACTTCAGAGTTCAGGAACAACACAAATGCTGACACAGCGTTTTGACTCAAAACGCGCTCCGGTGCCAAATTTATTTCGGCCCGTGCAATAGAGCTTACGGAGCATTTGAAGCAGCCTATTTTAACGAAAGTTTGTGGTCGACGTTAGTAATTGTACTGATATTTATCGACGGAGGCGCGGAGATTGCAACATTGAACGAATGAATCACTGACTATTATTTCCGTCTTATGGTATAGGCGTTAAAACGTGACCGACCCTATTATGCGCCGAGGTACTTGGACTGTGAGCGCCAGACCTTACGCAGTCCTCATGCTGATGTCACACCATCCGTAATAATCTGCGTTACTTAGATTGTGATTTATGAAAGTCGATAATAGTTTATTTCTCTATAACGGACAATTTGAAAGTAAATTACAAAGTGGACTATCCAAAAGTAGATAATAAAGAGGTTAACGGTGTAACACCCTTTATTTATGAACCCCAAATTTGAATTATCTGATTGAAATATAAGAGGTTTGAAATCACTTTGCCGATAGGCTGCTCAGATTGATACGGTTAGGCTGTGAGTAAGGTTCAATTAATGACTTTTCCTAGTTTGTCAAATTCAGCCACTAAAAAAATTACACATCAATTAACTTGACTAGTTCAAGAGTTGGGCGCCAGGCTTGCTAAAGACAAAAGCAAAAGATAAACAAAAATTTACTGAATAAATGTTACCTAGCTTGTATGGGAAGGCAAATAAATATGCAGGAAATCAACTTAACAAATTTATTCCAGGCAAAGAATTATAAGAGTGACTGGTTAGGTAGCATGAATTTATGAATTTTTTTTAACAATATTACTTGAAGAGTAGAAAAAATTAAATGAACAAATTTAAAAGTTACATGTACATTGAAAATTTTGACCCAGATAAAATTCGAACATTTACAAATATGTACGATTCCTCCAGACGATGGTGATACGTATATACCTGCGGAGAAGGTCTTCACTGGAGGGAGATGAAGAAGGCTGGTTTATACGAAGATGGTCTCAGCGGTACGACGACGAATCTGGTCTCAGCGGTACGACGACGAATCTGGTCGTGGGTGGTTATCTATTGGTTTTTAGACTACCTTGTTGGCGGGAATTGGTATGACCCCCTAGGGTACCAGTCCTTCTGTCTCAGTAGGTGGCTTCACTCCGTGGTATATATCATGCGAAGAAGATGATAGGAATCAAAATTTGTACAAAATGGGGGAGAACGAAGGATATCCTTTGAACCTCAAGTTATTATGATTCAAATTTTAATCTAGAGTCAAAAGATAGATGCAAATGATAGCATACAATAAAAATGCCTCAGTCCATATATAAGACTGAAAGATAACAGTGAAAGAACAAATATAATAGCAATCAAATCTGCTATTCTGGATTTGAATTTCCAAGTTGATTTTGATAATTTAATGAAAAATTTAAAATGAGCAAAATTCAAAACCGAACAAAACAAACCTCACCCAAAACGTTCTTTTAAAATTCAGTTAAATTTTGAAGCGAAGTAAGCTTTGATAAGGTGATCAAATGTACCAGAAAAGTTCAAAAAAATTGAATAAGTAAAGGTTTTTCAAGAGAAATATAAAAATTTTCTTGAGACTTTACCAGAGAAAAAATATAGTATTTTAAGCAAAATACTCTAAAGTTGCCAGAGAAAAAATATAGTATTTTAAAGCAATATACTTAAATGTTGCCAGAGTAAAAATATACTATCTTAAAGCAAGTACCAGAGGAAAATATAGCGTTAGGAACCGAAATACTAATCAGGCACTAGAGCAAAAGAATACTATTCGGTTAAGAAAAGAAGAGGGAGACCACACGTCTTTCAGTGGGCACAACTCTCTCAGATAAAGATAAAGTTAAATAATTCTTTCTATCGAAGAATTTTCAGAGATATTTCGAAATAGGGCGACAAATTCCCTTTTCAAATCGATAGGCCAGGTAATTCACGAAAAAAATTGAATACATTTCCCTGCTCTTGGCGACAAGGTAGTAACTGAAATGAATTGATTCTACAACGAACAAAAACCAAATAACCCTCACTGTGAATTGATTGAATGAAGTAAAACGATAAAAGGAACTTGTTAAATGTGATCAAAATTTATGCTTGAGGAATATACCAGCAATCGAGTGTTCTGAGACAAGCTAAGCCAGAGGTACAATCCTCTCCAGGAGCAATTTTTTCTCAAGAGAAAACAAAATTAATCTCATAAACATAAAGTTATGAAAATTGAAAAAAAATTGCTTACCAGAGAGCTGTTCTATAAAGTAATTGCATAACTGTCCCAGAATAGTCGAATACACACTTTGCAATCGGAATCCTTGGAATAATCCCCTGGTACTGTGAGGTAGGGGAGAGACGGTGAAGATGACGCGGAGTCGAAGACAACGCAGCTAACTATTACCTAATTGAAACGATAGAGGGATCTAGTTGATGTGAAGTGTAATCTGTAATGAGCTGCTGCATGTCTATAGCGAATAGGAGTCATCCGCCGTGCCGGTTAGTATTAGTTTGTAAACGAAACGTGTTCGACGTTTTTACGTTATTGCGCAGCTCTGATCTAATCTTGAAAGGTAAGCCATTCAATTTTATTATTCTTATTCTAATTCCACATGGTGCTGATAGGTAATTAATTTTCTATGTCTCGTAAGTGTGTACGTAAACATATATCAGTGATGAATGACATTCATAATAATTTTTATATTGTCGGGTTGTATCGGGTAAGATGCCGCAATGTGCGTCATCTTACCCGATAATTTGTGTTTGTACGAGATTTTACATGGAAATGTATTTTACAGATGCCGGTCAAATACAACAGAAAAACCCAAAGAGGAAATTATTCCTTAGAGAAAGTGAATGCCGCTTTACACGAAATAGTTGCAAATAATCGAAAAATTCGAGAAGTTTCTCGAACGTTCGAAATACCAGAAGCAACTTTGAGGCGGAAATTGAAAATCAAAAATAAACAAACCGAATCAAAATCTCAGTCTTTGGGAAGAGCTCCTGTGTTTTCACCCATTCAGGAAAAAGAAATTGCCCATCATGTGATCACGCTGGCTAAATTATTTTTCGGTCTAATGCCTATGGAATTGAGAAAAATTGCATTCAAATATGCTGAAAAAAATTATATACGAAACACATTTGATGTCGAAAAACAAATGGCGGGTAAAGACTGGTTTCAACGTTTTATGAAAAGAAATCCTGATATTTCATTACGCAAAGCAGAGGCTACTAGTATTAATAGAATCACTGCTTTCAACAAAAGTGAGGTCGATACATTTTTTATTAATTTGTTAAAAATGCAAGAAAAATACCACTTTTTACCTGAGCGAATTTTTAATGTTGATGAAACGGGAATATCCACAGTTCCCAATGAACATAAAAAAAGACTTGGACCAAAAGGAATCAAGCAATTTGGTATTGTAACATCTTGGGAACGTGGAAAAAATACAACAGTTATTGTGTGCATGAGTGCAACTGGCTGTTTTATACCACCATTATTCGTATTCGCTAGAAAACGAATGAGTCCATTATTAGGAAAAAATGGACCATCCGGTGCGATTTATACCTGCTCAGAGAGTGAATGGAGCAACGAAGATATCTTTCTTATGTGGATTAAACATTTTCAAGCAAAAGTCTTGAGCAGTCTGGAAAATCCAGTTTTGCTTATTCTGGACAACCATAGTAGTCATATTTCTACTGAAATATACGAATTTTGCAGGAAGATGGGAATAATTATGGTTTCAATTCCTCCACACACATCTCACCGATTGCAGCCATTGGACATAACTTTTTTTGGCCCATTTAAAAATTCATTCAGTCAACAGTGTCATTTATTTTTGAAATCGAAAATATACAATTCTGATTTCGAGAACAAAGTGACTCCTTATGACTTGGCTGAAATTTTTAAATTAGCATATGAGAAAGTTGCTAATATAGACAAAGGAGTTTCGGGATTCAAAACGTGTGGTATTTTTCCAGTAGACCCCACCAAATTTTCTGATTCTGACTTTGCCCCAGCAGAAAACTTTAATGAAACTTCAATATCATTGCCTTCTTTAACGAATATTGCACAATCGAAGGTACAGTCATCGCAACCATCAACAAGCAGACAAATCGAACAGACCCCGAGGGCACAGTCACCACAACCATCAACAAGCAGACAAATCGAACAGACCCCGAGGCACAGTCACCACAACCATCAACTAGCAGACAAATTGAACAGACTCCGAAGGCACAGTCACCACAACGATAAACAAGCAGACAATCTCCAGTGCAAACAACGCCAACAAACAGAGTATAGTCGAAAATATCTAATATTCAAACCATAAAAAGCGAAAAAATTGAAATCTAGACAAGCACACAAAAGAATTAAAAAGGATCGAAAAAAGAATAAAAATGGAGAAGGCTAACGCAGCTAAGACAAATTTGAGAATCTCTTCAGAAACCAAAGAAAATAAAATGAAAACCAAAAATAAAATGAAGGGCAAACAAAAAAAACACCAAAGATAAAAGTGAAGAATACGAAAACCAAAAAGAGAACCAGAGAGATCATTTCAGAAAGCGACAGTGATGAAGAGAGCTACGATAATGATGAATTATGCGATGATGATGAACTGGACGATGTAAGTGATGCAGGGGAAACATGCTCAGTATGTGGTGACTTCGGAAAGGACAATGAAGTTTGGTTCCGATGCACATGTTGTGGTATTTGGTCCCACAAAGCCTGCACAGGTACTGAAAGGCCGGATAACTACATCTGCGATTTTTGTCCTGTTTAATCTCATGTTCAATGTTTGATAATATATTTCATTATAAGTGTGTTTTGCATGGTGATCTTTCATTTTTCGCGTCATCTTATCCTCCATGATGCGCCATCTTTTCCTCTATGGAGGAAAAGATGGCGCGAGTGCAAATATTTTTGTTTTTCCTATAAAATGTGTCAGATTACTCAAACAACAAAACAACCAGACATTATCGTGAACAATTGTTTATTTCATACATGCATTGTATTTTCATTCCTTTTCCATCTAACAGCCTGAAATATTGAGGTATTTTCTTAGATGCGCCATCTTCACCGTCTCTCCCCTAAGCGTTAGTCCTCTCGAAATTACCAATTATCTGGTACCTAAAAATGGGAAAAGCGTAAAACTGATTTCAAAAAAAAATTAGTCGCCAATCGTCTGAACGGCGTTTGAACGGATACTATGATATATGCTGGCCAAGATATATATTTTTGGTTTTTCCTTTACTTAAATACAAAACACAAATCAACCTTGATAGGAATAAGCCAAAGGGAGTAGCATATACGATATGTAAGATATAAAATAATATGAAGATAATTTAATCGGAAATTCACTGATAATTCCAAAGGTGACAAAAATCTGACAGTATAGAATTTATACTTG
The DNA here is from genome assembly GCA_018342105.1 of Gonioctena quinquepunctata. Classification (NCBI taxonomy): domain Eukaryota; kingdom Metazoa; phylum Arthropoda; class Insecta; order Coleoptera; family Chrysomelidae; genus Gonioctena; species Gonioctena quinquepunctata. The sequence goes on from JAFIRS010000199.1 coordinate 266,371, forward strand.
ACCTTCAACAATTACCATGCAATTACCATCCAACCATTTGAATGTTACAAGCATATAAAAAGCGGAAAAATAGTGTTAATCAACTACAACATTGATTGCAAAATAAGGAAAATAATTACACTCCACCAATATCAACAGCGATAGCCATTCAATTTGAAAATCGTAACGTACCAGAATCAATACACTCAGCACTATGTCGAGGTTCAATCGAGGAAAGAGAACGATCATCCTTTCGGTTTCACCAAATCACCCATTTCACCTGTTTTTTCTCCAAACCAACCTCGGTTTTTCTCTATTTAAAAACACTTATGGAAAAAACAAGCGCTCACTCGACATGAATACAACTGTCATGATCACAATTTCAAGGGTCGATAATAAAGATCACAGTATTGCAGTTCACGATCTGAGCAGTGACTACTGACTCGTACCACCGTAAAGATAACCGGAAAAATTATTAGAAATTGATTATGTATAGGGAAGTAAAGAAAAATTCGTTAGAACGGGCCGATTATTGGAAAATATTGAGATGTCTAACTGAGAACATATTTTTATAAAAATAAATTATTGCTGATATTACTCAGATATAGTTTAGCGAAAACAATTTTAAAATCGGTTCCGTAGTTCCAGAGATTACCTTCTACATACAAACATATTTGCATATCATACGAACGACAGAAATTTAGTAGGAAAACAATAGAATTTATAAACTCTGGAAAACCGTCGCGAAATAGCTGATACAAAGTTTATGTTCAAAATAGTCAATAATATCATCGATCAATCTCAAGAGGAATACGTAGGTCGTGACGTCAGCATCCTCTGTAGACGTGTATTTCTCATTAAAGGGCAATTTGCCATAATTGAATGGAAGTAGATTACAAAGTGGGCTGCTGCAATACGATTGAAATACTCCATAAGTAGATAATAGTGAGGGTAGCTTCAAACGGGCCGAATATTGAACAATTCTTGGAAACAATGAAATTAGGTGCAATATATTGAATGACATAGTGAAAACAATGATAAATTATTCATTTTCAAGATCTCCAGATTTGATATCTTTTTGATTGGTATTGATGCCTCTTGATAACCGACTCCATTCTAATTTCAGTATCTTCCTGCATACCAGATTTTTTTTTCATCTCAGGCGAGCACCAACTATCTTTTGAATTTTACCTCTGCTTGAGGAGCGTTCTCACGAGTCGATTTTAGATGAACGATTCCTATTGATCAACCAAAATCGAACAAAAATATTCTTGTGAACCTTGTATTTCGATTTTTGTTGATCAGTTTTTGTCGTACTGAAAAAGTTTGACCCATTCAAAACTTATCGATCAACGAATGCGGCATAGGCGATTTTCAGACAAGTTGAAACGCGTTTGAAGCGAGTGAACTGTAGGCAGTCGAGTAGTTTTTGTATTTTGCTTCTTATCTTAGAAATATGTCCTTCAAATTGTTCTTCGGACATTCTCAAATGATTTTTGTATGCATCCTTGTCCTCCAAAGCCAGCTCCTTGTGCAGGGTTCCTGAAATGCCCCATTTATTTCTTCGCAATATCCAATTCCTGACCCAAAACCGACGTTTTCTAGATTTTTTGTCAAATTTTGACAAAACCCATGGAACGAAACTTGAAAAATCCATACACTAATCCTAATAATTATTTGTATGATTTCCCGCCACAGTTGCAGGAAAAAAAATAATACGCAACAAGACAAATCACTTCAATTTGAAGAATATTTCGCTATACCGGGTGACACAGGATATTGGGCCACCCCTGTAACTTCTGCATTCGTTAACGGATTTTTCTGAAATTTGGTGCAGTTATACAAGCAACCATTTCGGATTTGATCACATTACAATTCAATATGGCGGACTTCGGGTTTTTTTTGGAAATGGCAGAAACTTTGTTTTTTCAAATGGAACACCCAGTATATTTTTACATATTCAAGTTCAACAGGTCAGAAGAAGTCAAAACCTTATGTCAAATGTAATTTTTTTCAAACAATTGAAATTAAAAATGTTTTTTATATTTTACCTCGTCGATGAATGAGATTTGGTCAAGGCTATTCACAATGAGTCGCACATAACAGAAAAACTTGATTTTTTCTAAAAAATTATTTTTTGTATCACTTACTAATTAATCAATACAGTCACATCACATTTTGATCAAAACTTCATTTTTTTCAAATGGAACCCCTATGGGCCACCTACATGTCTCTCTAGAACATACATCAAGGAACAAAATTACATATCATGTTTGTATTTCGGTGCAGTAACAAATTTTTATACATTAAAAAATCTACAACTATTTCATGAATTTCCTTGCAGTTCGAATAATTTTTCAACTAAGCCGTAAGCCGTGGAAAACAACATAAGCTAAAACATTCATTTCTGTCTCATCACTCACGATACATTGTTGGGTTCTTTTCGGAATCTTCTCTCCACCTTTTTGAAGAAGGTTATTTGTGGGTGTCTTCTGTGTAGGTATCGTTCAGCGTATAACTGACAAGCGGCGACACTGTTTTTAAGACATTCTCCGTAAATTAATAACATATCAACCTGTTCACTTCTTGTGAACCTATAATTTTTATTTTACATTTCTACTAATTCTCGGAAGTTAACTACTTTTCGAAAGTTGAGATGAAAGATGACAGCGAAACACAATTAGTTGACAAGATTCCGAAATGTTGTTTTCCACAGCTTACTAAGTTGAAAAATTATTCGCACTGCAAGGAAACTCACGAGCTTGTTGTAGATTTTTGAATGTATACAATTTGTTACTGCACCGAAATACAAAAATGATTTCTGTCCTGAATGTATGTTCTAGAGAGACATGTACGTGGCCCATATGGGTTCCATTTGGAAAAAAAAGTATTTGATCAAAATGTGATGTGACTTAATTGATTTATCAATAAGTGACACAGAAAAAAAATTTTCAGAAAAAATTATGTTTCTCTGTTATGTGCGACTCATTGTGAATAGCCTTGGCCAAATCTCATTTATCTACGAGGTAAAATAAAAAAACAATTTTAATTTCAATTGTTTCAAAAAAAATTAGATTTGACATGAGGTTTGGATTTGTTTTGACCTGTTGAACTTGAATATGTGAAAATATACAGGGTGTTCTATTTGAAAAAACAAAGTTGATGGCATTTTAAGAAAAACCGGAAGTCCGCCATATTGGATTCTCATGTGATAAAATCCGAAATGGTTGCTTATATAACTGTAACAAATTTCAGGAAAATCCGTTCACGAATGCAGAAGTTACAGGGGTGGCCCGATATCCTGTCTCACCCGGTATAATGTTATTGTGATGATAATATAATTGATTTAGCAGCATTCTTACAAAATTTACATCGAAAAGAATAAATTGGACGATTTTTTGAAAGAATGTTCACGTTTCCTGTTACTCGTTACACATAAAAAAGTGTTCATACAAAAAATATACCATGAATTTTATGTTCTTCCAATTTGTAGAGGACATGACTTGTGATACAAACTTTGGGTTCATCCTGTTTGTATTCCTCTTCAAGCTAAATTAATGAATGAGACAAAATTTGTTGAATCTTTCTTTTACCAACTACTAATGTGATTACATGTTCTCAACCTTCGTTGACACCACTCGTTTCTCACAAGGACGCAACAAAATTCACACGTGAAAGAATAAACGAATTATAATATACGGGGCATGAGCACTGAGCACATAATCACTGTTAAATAATGAGTTTGACTGGTGGGAGTAACAAACATCTGAATATTCTGGTCTATTATCATTTTATAATAGGTTCCACGCTGATTTCGCGGAAATGATGTTTTTTAGCCGAGTATAATTTTTTTAGATATTAGCAGACTGCTAATATTTGATACATGTATAAAGAATCCCAGAGTGGTTCTTGTAATGCAAAAACCCGTATGGTATTCAGATTCCGAATTACATCGAATTGCAATTGTCGTACTTCCCTGACACACCTTTTATAATTGAATAATTTGAACAAAATTGCTTGGTTAGGAGAAACAGGAGCTATGGAAGCTTATCGTACTGTTGCGGAACTTTCACACACCAGTATCTTTAGGTTTATAGTAGAATATTACACAAAAATAATTTCAATAACCTCATTCGGAAACCTGAAGAATGAATAACTACTTTCTTTTCTTTTTGTTTCTAATTTGACATATGAAGTTGCATAGTTCAAAAATGAAGTATCACAGTTAGTATTCCAATAAGTGACCAAATATAAAGCAACTGATTAACTGAGCAGCTACGCAACGCTTCTGACAGTTTTAACAGATTTTGTATATATGAGCTTGATCAATCGGTATATACAGTCATTCATTTCGATAACTCAGAGAGTATTTACAAAAAAATCATTGCATATATCTCATCCTCCCCACTTACAAATGAGGGTACTTATATTTAACATTCGATATTGGCTGCAGCAATCAAATAATCCTTCATTGTTTTGGGTGACCTGGCGTAGTAAATGAATAAATAAATATATATATATATATATATATATATATATATATATATATATATATATATAAACAGTGGGGAATAACGGGGATCTTCAGTCAGCACAAGTGTTGAATTATGAAAAACGCTTTAATACATTGAAACTTCTTCAGGGTCAGTAATAACACCATTCCGACATATATTTTACGTTTTTTTTAAGTTAATGTTCATCAATCAACCACTCAGATTACTGACCCTGAAGAAGTTTCAAAATTGAAACGAAAGCTTGGTCCAACGTATTAAAGAGTTTTCCATAATTCAATACTTATGCTGACTGAAAATCCCCGTTTTTCCCCACTGTTCATACCAATTTTCAGTGGTTATATCTAAATTCATATAAATATATATATAGAGTGGGCCATTGAAAACGAAACAGCGGCTCTGTAGGTCGGCAGAACCGAATTATATAAAAACGCTCGGACACGTCAACTACATTTTCGAGGGAGACATCGTTCGCGATGAAATTCACCCAAAATACTCAATCAATAAATACAATATCTGATAAAGCAACTGTCGCAATAATTATTATTGTCAATGAACTGAATGTTCAAACTGTCTACGACCCATTTTCATATAATAGTACAAGTTCTGTTCAAAACGAGACCTCACATTTCGTAGCATTTCCGGCGTTATTCGACGGCATTCTTCAATAATTCTCCTTCGTAAATCTCCCAGTGATTCTGGTTCGGTTGCGAGGATTTTGTTTTTCAAGTGACCCCACAGGAAAAAGTCAAGTGGGGTTAAATCTGGAGATCTGGCTGGCCACTCTATAGAGCCTCTTCTTCCAATCCAACTTCCAGGAAACATTATATCCAAAAACGCATGTGCATAATGTGGAAGTGCCCCGTTTAGTTGAAATATCAAGTGGTCTCCATGGTAACGATCGTCATTTTCAATGATGTCTATTAACTGTGGATAAACAAATTCATTCAATAATTCCAAATAAGTTTCTCCTGCCAGGTTACCGTCGAGAAATACTGGTCCAATCAAACGGTCCCCAAAAATACCGGCCCAGACATTGAGTTTTTGGGGAGTTTGAGTATGGACTTCGTGGAAAACATGTGGATTGGCATCTGACCAATAACGACAATTATGACGATTCACAGTCGAATTCAAAAAGAATGTAGACTCATCAGAAAAGCAGATGTTGGAAAGGAAATTCTCATCAGCATCTATTCCCGTAGTCATAATTTCACGAAATTCCTGTCGCCCATCAAAATCATCTTCATTCAATTGGTGACCAAATGTATTTTGTAGGGGTGGAACTTATGATGTTTCAGGATTCGGCGGATATTGGTTCTACTGATATTGGTAACACTAGCCAATTTCCTTGTGCTCAATGTTGGGTCTGCATGAACTTGTCCTAAAAGTGCAACTTCAACAGCTTCATTTCTCAACGGAAATTCACGTTCTGGGTTTCGTTTCTTGTTGGCTACTGATCCAGTTTGACGAAATGTTTGCACTAATTCTAGAACGTGTTTTCTAGCAACAAGTTTATCTGGATGCGTTTCATCGAACAAATTAGCTGTACAGTTACCGCGCTCATCATTCCTAAAAAAAATTGTTATTATTTCAACTCTTTCCGCGATCGTATACACCATTATTGCGGAAAGATATTCAGCAGCTTTAGTCAAGTAATTCACTCTAATGTCGTTCAATCAAAGATCATTTTGACACTGATAGACGTCCACAATTGCGATTTGGCGGAAAAAATGATCTCATACATGTTTTTGTTGTACTCGCATTTGAGTCGAGAAAACGTCTTTTTATCGATTCTTAAGAACCTTAATTTTTTTTCGATCAAGTAAATGAGGATGAAATACAAATTTGGAACGGAATTGTATGTTATTTGTTGGTGAACAGTTAGATCATTTAATTCTTCGACAATGATAATTATCTTCAAACAGTTGCATTGTTAGATGTTATTTTTATTGATTAAGTGAATAAAAAGTTCCTCTATCTCGAAAATGAATCGATAGAATTAATGTATTTTTGTTGTTTGATAATAAGAAGGAAAATACCTTTCAAATGAGGTATCACTTGCCATATGTTGCCATTTAAAAATTTAGGGGTGGCGGTCACAGCTCCGAGGAATGTATTTAATCGCGAACGATGTCCCCCTCGAAAATGTAGTTTTCATATAATTAGGTTCTGCCGACCTACAGAGCCGCTGTTTCGTTTTCAATGGCCCACTATATATATATATAAATATATATATATATATATGTGGGTAGTATTTGCTGACTAGTTGGGTACAAAACTAGGGATATTGGGGTAAGCAGCATTTGTCACACCACATAGAGTACACCTTTATATTTATATAATTTTGAACAATGTTAATGTGGTTGTATTGAGTTTTAACTTCGTTTTATTCCTTCATCTACGATTTTCTTTTGTATCACTATGTTAGATGAATATGTTTAACATCATTGAAACCAACCTCAACAAAGTTGTAAGTAGTGCGTTCAGAGTAACGCAAAAAATTACAAAATTAGAAGGAGAGAAGCTTGACTTTTGGTGTTGTGGATTGGCCTATACTGACAATTGTTGGTGACCTATCGATGTTGCACGAAATTTCCTACCTTCGAACTCCACAGCACTATGTTGAGTTTCACTCCGCAAATTATAGATGTCGCATCTATAATTTTGTGCATTTCATATATATATATATTTATATATATATATATATATATATATATATATATATATATAAAAAAAAACTATGAATTTGAAATAAACTTTGTAGAAAGGATATTCCTTGAGGTTGCAGTCAAAATAATGGCCTATGAGAAAAAGTAAAACTCTTTCTTGTTTAGTCAAGCTTTCGAAAATGTTTATTTTCATTATCAAGACAAGCTGTGGAGAAAAAGAAAACACATTGAAATACGATTTTAAACAAATCTATAGAACTTACTAAGGTGAGGTTAAGTGAAGACAGCGAACTAAACACCATTTCGTGTTTGAGGACTTTTCAAAATCATATCACTGTGACCCACTACTGGTAATATACAGGGTGTAACTGAATAAGTGTAAAACATTCAAGGAGGTGATTCCTCATCGAAAAAAAGATAGGATCTTTCATATAAAGAAACTTCATTGGAGCATCCCTTGTTAAGATACAGCCCCTTAAAGGGGGTACATAAAATTTGTATAACAATTTTTTTCACAAGCACTGAAAAAGTTACAATATTGAAATTAACCTAACGCTTTGTACTACCAAAAAAGACACTTAGCCAGTAATTTATTTGGTTTACTCCATGGTTGTAAGGGTGAAAACGCAACCCCTAAAATTTATTTCCAATGTAACTTTTGTCTTATTATTTGTTTACCATTTAAAAATTTATTCCGATAGCCTGTTTCATTCTAAACAAAAAATGTCTCTTGGTTTTTTTCCCAAAATAAACCAGTAAGCAGCAAAACATTATTTTACTTAACAACTACAGAGATACATCGCCATAAATGCTAACTGGATTTATTGTTATTTTGTAGTTAGTACCTGCATTAAACGATTAAAGGGTAATAAACAAAACTAAGTTATTAATAACAAAACACACAACATGTAGAAATCATAGTGAATGTTCAATATGTCTACCTTCAAACATTACGCATGCTCCTAGACGCCGGTAGCATTGAGCCAACGATTCGCTCAAATATTCCTGGAGTCTCTCTGATTACTCTGCACGATCGATGATGCGGTTTCTAAGTCCTCTACATCGCCAACAGAGCAAGATATACCAAATGCTGTGAATGGCCCCAAAAGAGAAATCGAGAGATTGAGATCCGGGATCGAACGCATTTATGTGGTCCTCCTCGACCTATCCACTGATTTGCATATGTTTCAGTTAAATGCTGACGCTACTTTTACTAAAATGGGCGGAGCCCCATCACATAAAAAACATATCCCTTCTGACGCCCAAAGGAACTTCCTCCAGCAGTACTGGATGCACTCTTAAAAATTGAACGTATGCCTCACCATTTAATCGAGGAGGTAGAAAATGAGGCCCAATTAAATCATCCCCAATAACTCCGAGCCACACGTTAAAGAGAAAACGTTCTTGATGGCTAGTTTCAATAATAGCGGAGGGTTTTCATCAGCCCATATGTGGTAATTATGAAAATTAATAATCTTGTCCCAGAAAACTACACCCCTTTAACCCCTCCCCAGAAAGTCACAATTTCTTTTTAATCATTTCCAATCCAATTGAAAATTGAGGGTTTGGGGAAAAGTCTCCCCAACAGTGCCCTGCCCCTCGCAGAAGGAAAAGGGTATAAGAGTTTTCCCTTTTTTAAAATTTTCGAAAAATTTTGCCCCCTTTTTCAAAGAAATTTTTTCTAGTAGGGGGTAGGGGGTTTAAAATTCAAATTAAGTACTGCCCCTCGCTGGGGGGTTTCGATTTCTCGGGCAAACAATCCCCGCTCTTTGTCGAATGAACCTTATTCCCAACGGTTTTAAACCCCAAAATATTCTATGTAAGGATTGGGATACTTTCGTTACTTCTAGAAGCTTCTAACCCATTCCCCCACAGACCGAAAAAACAATGCATATCAGCCTTTCCCCGGGGAAGCGCCTTTCCCCTTAAAAATAAATTTTTTTAAAAAAAATTAAGAAAAAACAACAAAAAAATATTAATTCAATTTAAAAAATTCCCCAAAACAAAAAGGCCATACCAATTTAATTGTCACTACCCCCAATACCACCCCAGATAGATTATTTCGTATTTTCGCATTTATGACGCATGTACCCCCGAAGTTTTCCCCAAAAAAAAGGCCCCATGGTTTTTTTTTGGACAAAACCCAAAAATTTTTTTGTTTAGAATGAAACACGCCATCGGAAAAAATTTTTTTAAAAGGGAAAAAACAAACAATAAAAAAAAAATTTTACTTGAAAAAATTTTTTAGGCCGTTTTTCACCCCCCAAGGAAGAAAACCAAAAAAATTACGGCCCCGCTTTTTCGGGGGAAACAAAACGTGGAATTTCAAATTGAATTTTTTTTCAGGCTTAAAAAAAAATTTTTTCTTTTATGCCCCCCTTTAAGGGCCCCGATTTAAAAGGGGGATGCCCAAGAAGTTTCTTTATAAAAAAAAACCCTTTTTTCGATGAGGAATCACCCCTTTTTAAATGTTTTACATTTTTTATTCAAATTAAAATTCTTTTTATCCAACAAACTGCCCATTTCCCGATAATTAAAACTTTTTTTAAAAGGGGTTAATAAATTGAAGGGGGAGGGAAAATTAAAAATAAGATTCAAGTGTCAAAAAGTCATCTGTCCAAAATGAAAAAGTCAAAAATTTTTGCCATTAAACCCCGAATAGTACCAACATATTAAAAAAATTTTAAAAAACGAAATTTTAAAATTAAATTTTTTCAATAAAACACTAAGGTTAAAAGAACGTTTTTTTCCTTTTGGGGTTTTTTTTTTAAACCCATAGGAAACCTTTTGATATTAAAACCGGTGGAATTTTAAAAATTTTTTAAATTTTTTGGAATTTAATTTAAAAACGCACAACCGTTTTTTTTTTAATTTTTTTAAAAAGTTCCAGCCCTTTCCCTTACCTTCCCCCCGTTTAAAATTTTGTTTTTGGGCAATAGAAATTTCATTTCAATGCCCAAAAGGGGTTTTTTCAGTGGGGGTTTCCCCTTTAAATTTTTAAAAGGGGTTTTTTTTTTTGGAATTTTAAAACCTTTTAAATAAGGTATTTTTCCTTCCGTTTTTGGGGGTTGTGGACTGTTTGGGTTTCCGGGAGTTTAAGAAAAATTTTTATTTTTTTCCAGAAATAACTTGGGGCCCTTTTTGGGGAATGAATTTTCAAAATTTTTAATTTTTAAAAACTTCCTTTTAAGTTCACCCGGTTTTTTAAAACCCCGTTTCTTTTAGGGGGAAACCCCGGGGCGTTCGAACATTTTTTGCGCGAAGAATATTGTCCCCCCATTTTCCCTTTTTCTAAAAAATTTTTGGTTTTTTCCAGAGGTAAATTGTACCGATTCAAAAGGTTAAAGGGGGGGCCCTTTTTTATTTTAAAGGCCCAAAACAAAGGGTTTTTTTAAAGGAATGAAGGTTTAAAAACCAAACAATCAACACATAGTTAACTAATTTGGGGGGAAATAGTTAGGAAAAAAATTTTGTTTAAAAAAATGTTTAAAATTTGTGAAAAAAATGTTCATTTTTTCCAAATTTTAAGGGTTTTTTTATAATATTCCCCATTTTTGGGGATAAATTAGTTTCAAAACAAAGGGGAAAATTTGTAAAATTTTTTAATGTGTTTCGGAATTTTATTGAAAAATGTTAATTTTTAAAAATTTTTATAAATTTTCAATGAAAAAAAAAGACCTTTGGGGATTTCGGCATTTTCAAAAAAATTACGAACTTCCAAAAAAATTACACAAGCAGTTTTGACGTTGTTTTTTTTACAAACCTTCCTTTGAAGTTATTAGAGCTAGTTTATCCAAAAAAATGGAATATTATAAAGAACCATTGTGAATTATCCTGAGTGCTTTCCCCTTGACATACTTGAATTCTTTTTTTAGTTTTTTTTAAATTTTAAAAAAATTTATTATAAAAAAATTTTTGGGGACCCCGGGGGTCCTACTATTTCCCCAAAAAATTTTGTTAACTATGTGTTAGATGATCTATGAAAGATTTTTAACCCCCCTTCCTTTTTAACTTCCTTTTTTGTTAAAAGATATGGGGTGATTTGATCCTCTGTCCTTTTTTGAAAAAAGTAGATGAAGCTTTATTCTACTTAAACCCCCTTTTACCCCAAATTTCCCCAAATTTTCTCCTAAAAGGGGAAAAAAGGGGGAAACCCAAAATTTTAAAAAAGAGGTAAAGGGGGGTTGAAAAATTCTTGGAAAAAAAATGGTATGGCCCTTGGGGTTTGAATGTTCATAACCCCTTATTCCCTTTTAAAAGTCCAAAAATTTTTAAAAAAACCCAAAACCCCCCCGGTTTTTTCCCCCAAAAAACTTAAACCCACCCCCAAAAATTCCTTTTTCCTTTTTTCCCCCGGGGGAAACCCCCATCCAAAAAAAAACCCCTTTTAAAAACCAAACCAAAAAATTTTAAAACCCAAAAATTTTAATTTTTTAAAACAAAACCCAAAAGGTTTTCCCTTTTAAGAATAAAAAAGCGGGGGGAAAAAGGGGAAAACCAACGAAAAAAACCCTTTTCCGGGGGTTTGGAAATTTAAAACTTCAAAAGGAAAAAAAAACCCAATTTTTAAAAATCCGGGGTTTGTTTTTAGTTGGGCCCAAACCCCCTTTTATTCTGGGTTTTTAAAAAAATTTACCTGGCGTTGCCTTTTTTTTTAAACGTTTGTGAAAAAAGCAAAAAACCCTTCAGCGTTTTGGGATGAAAAAACCCTTTGAAAAAATTTTTTAAAACCTTTTGGGGGGTTTTAAGGGGTTTTTAAAAAAAAAGGGGAAAAGGAAGGGGGGAAGGTTAAATTTAAAACCAAAATTGGGGGCCGGGCCCCCCGTCCGGGTTTTAATTTTTCCCCAACCCTTTTTCCCCCCTTTTTGGAAAAAAAAATATTTTTAGGGGGGGTTTTTTTTTTTCGGGGCCCGGCCCCCTTTTAAAACCCCCGGGGAAAAAATTTAAAGCCCCATCCTAAAAATTTTTTAAAAAGGGCCCAAAAAAAAAAAGGATCGCCGGGAATTTTCCGGGGTTTGGCCCCCAAACCCCCTTTTAAGGAAAACGCCCCGGGTTTATTCGGGGGAAAAACCCGAAAAAATTTTTCCCAATTTTTTTTAAAACCCCGGGTTAGGGAAATTTTGGTTTCCCGTTGAATTTTTAAAAAGGGGGGCCCCCCCCCCCGGGCAGCCAAAAAATTTAAATTTTCCCTTTGGGGGCCCTTTTTAAAAAAAACCCTTAAAACCCCTTTTTTTTCCCCCCCTTTTTGGGAAAAAAGAGTTCTGAAAAAAAACCGGGGGGGAAACCCGGTTTGGGGAAAAACCCAAAACCAAAAAAAAGGGGTTTTTAAAAAGGGGCCCCTTCCATTTTTTTTTCCCCGGGGAAAGGGGGGGACCCTTAAAACATATTTTGGGTTTTTCCCCGGCCCTTTAAAAAAATCCCAAAAGGGAAAAACCCACCCAGTTTTAGGCCCCCCGGGGGCCAAGGATTTAAAAACCCCAAATTTTCCCCGGTCGGCAGGATAATCACCCGGGCCCAAAACCCCCCAACCCTTTTTCCCGGATTTTTAGGAAAACTTTTAAACCCGGAAAAATTTTTTGGGCTTTAAAAACCTAAAAATTTTAAAAACGAAAAACCCCCCGCCCCCCAAAACCCGCGAAACCCCAAAACCCAACCCCGTTTTTCCCTTTTTTGACCCCGAAGGGGGTTTTTAAAAATTTTAAAAAGGTTTTTTAATTTAAAACAAAAATTTTTTTCCGAAAATTCCAAAAAATTTCCCCAAAAAAAAATTTTAAACCGAATTTTCCTTTTTTTTTATTTTTAATTCCGAAAAAAACAAAAAAATTTTGGTTATTTTTGAATTTTTGGGTTTGGGTTAAACCGGCCCCCTTTTCCCTTAAAAGGGAAAGGGAAGGGGATTTTTTTTTTAAAAAAGTTTTGTTTTTAATTTTTGAAAAGCCCGGGTTTTAAACCCCTATTTTGAAATTTTCCATTTTTGGGGCCGTCGATTTTTCCCCCGCGATTTTTACCCCCCCCCCAAAAAAATTTTCCGGGTTTTTTTCCCCCAATTTTTTTTCCCCAAAAGCCCTTTCCCCTTTCCCGAAGGGTGGCCATTTTTTGGTTTTTTTAAAAAAACATTTTTTGGGGTAACCTTTTGAATTTTTAAGGATATCAAAATTTTAAAGGGGGGGGGTAAAGGGGCCCCTTTAAATTCGTATTTTTATTTTCCCATTACGGTCTTTAAAAAAAACCCCCAAAATATTTTTTAAAAAAAAGGGGGTTTTTTTAAAAGGGCCTTTTTTTTTAATTTTTTTCCCAAAACCCAAATTTTTGTTTAATTTTGTTCAGATCCCCCCCTTTTGGGGTTTCAACCCTTTTTTAAAAAAACTTTTTAAACGGGGTTTTTTTTTCCCTTTTTTTGGAAACCCCAAATTTTTTAAATTTTAAAAATTCCCATTCCGCTGGGTTTTTTTCCCCCCCCCCTTATCCCAGATAATAAAGAAAAAATTTTTTTAAAAATTTTTTCAACCATAAAAAGAAACTTCTTCAAAAAAATTTTTGTTTTTTTCCCCCGGGGGCCCGAAAACCAAAAAAAATTCCATGAATTATGTTAATTTAAAAAGCCCCCGGGGTTTTTTTGGAATATATTCAACATACCCCCCCCCTTTTTTGAACAAACATTAATCTCTTCAAAAGATTTTCTCGGTAGCCTTGATTGAGTCTGGTTAAACCGAAAGAGTTCAACCCTCGATTTCATATTTTCCATTGTTGTTTCCTGGAGTAAACCATATTTTTGAAACCCCAAAAAAAAGTCTATGGGTTTATCGGTGTTCGTGGAAATTTATTACAACCCAAATTTGTCTTCAAGATTTCAGTTAAGCTCTTCTTGAACGGAAATTGGGGTGGAGCACCTCCATTTGGTACCATAACGCCTCTTTCCGGGTCTTTTTAATTTAAAATCGAATTCCTTTTCCCAGAAACTTCTATTTTTTGCATCAAATTATCATCATAAAAACCTCGAAAAAATGAACACCTTTTGGAAAAATACATTAAATTCATTTTTCGAAACCCGTGTTAAACGACATATTTTCTGGTTTCCAATATTGACTGGGCCCATTTAAACAACTTTTTTTTAAAACTTCTTCATCTGTCCATATGATATTTCCGGAAAGGGCCCCTCCCTTTTTTGAGTCTTGAAAGAACCATTCAAAAATTTCACCTACGAAAATCAGTCTCTTTCGGATGTTGGATTACAGAGAATTTTAGGGATGCCATTTGTTTATTAAAAAAGCATAAAGTCACTTAAGGGTAAAACATCCCCCTGCCTGTAGAGTTGCTTTTCATTCGGGTCCCGGCCTTACTTTCTCATAATTTAAGCCCAATCTTTCGTATCAACGCCAAATTTTCTAAGTTCTATGGTCATTTGATTCATATTCTCGTCGTAACAAAAAATTCTATAAATATTCCCCAAATTTATTTGTGACTGTAGGTTGTATTTCTAAAATTTTTCTTTGATTAGCGATTATATTTTGAACATTCTGCAGCCAAAACTTTGAAATTTATTTAAAGCAGTTCAAACCTCAATCATGTTAGTCATAGTGATTGATAATTGCAACTGAATGAAATTATCAGGTAGTAATACCAATAGTGACTGATTCTCGGATAAGTCTGCAGATTTATTTTAATCAACTGAGTTGTTTGAAAACACCAAGAGTCCAAAGGACGAAATGGTGCCTTTCGCAACTCCAGTTGAGTTTGAAATAAAAGACAGACTATTAAGATAATTAATTCAGAGTGGTATTTTATTAGACATTTCTAACAAAATGAAAGGTCAAAATTTAAATTCGCAGAATGAGGGAAGAAATTTAACAATAATAAATAATCAAATTTAATTATAGGCATGAAATATTTATTTGAACTATAAACCATTTGGCTCTAATTATAACTTGTTACCTATAAAATAAATAATTTTTATGAACACAATATAATATATTATTCTCAATTTATTATAAATGGTAATTGAAAAATTTGAATAGTATGACCGTTATTAGGTGGCTTAAATGTTTGTTGTATTACACTTGATGTTTGGAGTAATTCCTAAAAGTATTCACTATATTCTTGATGATTTTCAGCACTAAGATGTAAATATCGTTTCATCGAAGTCTCGAACTTCCATGTCCAGTAATTTCCATAGCTTGTTCACTAACCCGGATTGTAGAACTGACTAACTGCGTGCAATTGAGTGATTATGTTATTTTAGTTTCAGTATCTATCCTATCTTTTCGCAGATAGTTTTGATATTGTATTAATACCAATTAGGGCATCTTTACCACATTATTATTATATTTATTCCACTCATTCACTGTCAGAAAAAAGTCTGTCATTGGTAATAATTCCCCTTTCGAATAAGCTCGTATAACTCTTAAGGACACATTTCAGGATTTTTCTAATTTTGAGTAAGCCATTTAGTATCTGCACAGTTTTATCACCACCGTGTGGTTTTGGGGGAATATCGGTTATATGCAATTCTGTTTGTTAAACAGCCTTTGTTGTCAGTCTCCCCCTTAAAAAAAAATGTAACTTGGAAAACGTTGCTTACTTCCGTTTTAGTTCTAATGAGCTATGTGAAAAACTTCTTTGGAGTCCTCTCGATTTTCCCTTCCATTATAAGCACATATTTTATATTCATCTGTAGTCATAGCGACAGAACTCATTTATTTTTTTTCGGCATTGCAACAATTTTCTTGCTATCTCGAAATCCCTCTTGAACATTATTTTTTTTGAAGGGATCAATATGTCTCTGATAATCACAAAATATTTTTCTTGTACCTAATTTTGCAGTAGTGTTCCATATGGTTTATAACACTCCCCTTTTAATCACTACCATCAATTTTTCTCGCATATTGAATGCCCAGTCTTTGAATGAATGCTAATCTTTCGCTATTTTCTGCATCCACTTTGTAGGTTGCATTCCACAGAACGCCATAAATTGTCTCCAAAATAAGATTTTGATTTTTTTGTGTTACTGGTATATTTACTTCAAAATTTTCGTTTATCACTTCATTGGAAGTAGCACCGGACCATTTTGACGTTTGCGCTACAATTATTTTGGTCAAACTGTCAAACTTTGCATTAGCATCCGTATCCATGGTTACGCTTTAAAACATTCATGCTGATAGACCAATCAGGAATTGAAATACAGCTGGTGTTTTCAAGATACAAGCTGCTCCCCTGGTTTTGATTGGTCAGATTTTGTGAAAATTCTCAAGGTGCTGGAATAGTCAGTAGTAATACCACTAGTGACTGAATTTTCGCGATAAGTCGGTGATTTATTTTAACGAAAATGAGTTGTTTGAAAACACCATGAGTCCAAGAGGACGAGTGGTGTTTTCTTCAACAACCAGTTGAGTTTAGAAATAAAAGACAGACTTATAAGATAAATTCAATCACGAGTGGTATTTTATTAGACTATTTCACCAACAAAGTGAAAGGTCAGAATGAGAGGAAGAAATTTAATAATAATAAATAATTCCAATTTAATAATAATCATGAAATATTTATTGTAACTATAAACAATTTGTTTTAATTATTATTTGTTACCTATAACAATAAATAATTTTATGAGCAACTAACATAATACATTATTCTCACTATAATTTTCATAAATTGTAAACATTTTGAATAGTATGACCGTATTTGGAGTGAGCCATTTAGTATCTGCACAGTTTTTATCACCACCTTGGTGGTTTGGAGAATATCGGTTATATGCAATTTGATTCTTAAACAGCCTTTGTTGTCAGTCTCTTCCATAAAAAAATGTAACTTGGAAAAGTTTGTACCTCCAAGCTAGTTCTACTGCAGCCATGTGGAGAAAACTCTTTAGTCCTCTCATGGTCTTCGCCGTTTGTGCAATATTTCTATATTCGCCTTTAAGTCATAGCTACAGAACTTATTTTCTTTTTTTCGGGTACAGCTCGCAACAGTTTTCTTCCTCATACGCTTCTCTAACATTATATCTTTGAAGGGGTCAATATGTCTCTGATATCACAAAAATATTTTTCTTGTACTAATTTTGCAGTAGTGTTCCATATGGTTTTAATTACACTCTCCTTGTAATCACTACCATCAATTTTCCGCATATTGAATGCCCAGTCTTTAGAATGAATGCTAATCTTTCGTTGCTATTTTCTGCATCTAATTTGTAGTTTGCTCCACAGAACGCCATAAATTGTCTCCATATATAAGATTTTGATTTTTTGTGTTACTGGGTATATTTACTTCAAAATTTTCGTTTATCACTTCATTGGAAGTAGCACCGTTTAATTCATTTTGACGCTTTTGCAGCTACAATATTATTTTGGTCAAACTGTCAAACTTTGCATTATGGATCCGATCCATGGTTACGCGTGAAAAACACCATGCTGATAGACAATCAGAATTGAAAGACAGCTGTTGTTTTCGCGATAATACAAGCTGTCTCTGGTTTTTGATTGGTCAGATTTTGTGAAAATTCCAAGGTGCGTGGAATAGTCAGTGTAATGTTGACATGATTGGGTAAAATTGTTTCATATGACACAAAATGACAAAATTTGAATGGTTGTTAGAACTGTCAAAAAAATTTCATAATAACTGTTAATTTGAATCAACAATTTCTCTGCATCTCTACCTTTCTCAAATTTTATTGTTTTCCATACTGTTCCCAAAAAAATATTATGTTGTGTATGGTCTTAAGATAGTCTAAATATACCGTGTGTAACAGGATCATGGTACACCCCCTGTATCTCCTTTAGTTTTGAAGGTATTTGATTGAAATTTGGGATATCTCATATACATAATGAACGGCACTTTTTGACTCACAAATGATTTTTTTTTCACTTCCGGTTTCCCCGGAAGTGATACCAACTTTCGATTTTTAAATAGAACACCCTGTATATCATTACATTTCTGAAATCTGCATAACTTCCTGAATCCAATGATACCACATAAGTGGCATTTCAAACGTCAATATTTTTGATAATTCAATTTTTAGTTTTCCATTCAAGTGTGCCATGATGGTTCCGATTTATTCCAATTCACCCATCTGATGCTAGAAAAATCGAAATCCCGTCAAAAATACTAAATTGCGTTTTTTATAAGCAAATAAAGTTAATCGTAATCGATTTTGGGGTAAAACTCAATTTTTTCAAATGGAACTATATTGGTACCGTGGTACCATTTATTAGTACTATTAATAAGGAATTTATTCATACCTGCTAATAAAATGTGCGATAAATACAATCAAAATCACAGCTAAAAGAAAATAAGATAATACAATTACTTTGTTCTAATTTAATGCTAAGAAGTTACTAAGGTGGCTTTGAAATACAATAAATGAACACGAAACATTACAACAATTGTTCGAAATTCTGTCCATTAACGTCAATGCACTTCTGAACTCGCATAGCTGTTTCTTGAAGAACGTTCGCTAATTGCTGGGCCGTTATACTATTAATTGCGCGTCTTACTCGCAACTCCAGGTCTTCGTGGGTTGTAACAACGGTTGCGACAATATTTTTTAAATGGCCCCAAACAGAGAAATCAAGAGGTGTCAAATCAGGTGACCTTGGAGGCCATCGCACAGGACCATTTGTCGAAATTACGTTTTCTTGGAATGCCTGTTGATGGTAATCAGTTACTATTCTTGAACTATGGGAAGGAAGCTCTATCTTGTTGGAAATACATTCCCTGTCGTAGATGGACAGGTAATTCAGTTAACCTGTCCTCAATTTCATTTTGCAGAAATCCTAAGTATCTATCTCCAGTCAAGCATCTTTCAAATATTATTGGAGCAATGATTCTACGACCGAGTATTCCAAGCCAAACATTGAAACCGAACCGCACTTGAAAGTTACGCTCCCTCAATAAATTTTGATTTTCTTGTGACCAATACCTTGTATTTTGTCGGTTAAATAATCCAATATTTGTAAACCTAGACTCGTTCGAAAATAAAATCCTTCCCAAAAAAGCATTGTTTGGCTGCACATTATTCTGCAAGATACAATTGCAATATTCTACGTTCATAATCATTTTTGTACAGGTGCTGGTGCAATTGATATTTGAAAGATTTATAATTATGTTTGTGCAAGATTCGGCTTACCGTTTGGTGACTAATTTCCAATTCAAACCCAATTTGCCTTAAAGAAACAGTCTTATCAACTTCTATTCGAACTAAAACCTTAATTTCTGTTCCTTCGTCAATGATAACGTTTTCTTCGGGATCTCTTCAGAATTGATTTTCAGGACGATTAAAATAATTTCTCGCTGGACATTGTCTATCAGGATATCGGTTGGCATAAAGGTTTCTAGCCGCAACGGTATTTTTTCTACATTCCCCATAAATAATTAACATGTCCACTTTTTCATCCCTTGTATAAATGTGGGGCATTTTGAATAAAAATAACAACAAATTTAAAGATTTTTCCAATACACAATAAAAACACCGATAAACCAATACCTATTTATTTGATAATCTGAATGAATAATTTCATTGTTTTCAAAGCCTCCTTAGTAACTGATTACCTTCAACAGGCATTCGAAGCTATGCGAGTTCAGAAGTGCATTGACGTTAATGGACAGCATTTCGAACAATTGTTGTGATGTTTTGTGTTCATTTTTTGTATTTCAAAGCCACCTTAGTAACTTCTTAGCATTAAATTAGTACAAAGTGATTGTATTATCTTATTTTCTTTCAGCTGTGATTTTGATTATATTTATCGCACATTTTATTAGCAGGTATGAATAAAGTCCTTATTAATAGTACTAATAAATAATACCACGGTACCAATATGGTTCCATTTGAAAAAATTGAGTTTTACCCCAAAATCGATTACAATGAACTTTATTTGCTCATAAAAAACGCAATTTAGTATTTTTGACGGAATTTAGATTTTTCTAGCATTAGACGGGTGAATTGGAATAAATCGGAACCATCATGGCACCCTCAAATGGAAAACTAAAAATTGAATTATCAAAAATATTGACGTTTGAAATAACACTTATGTGGTATCATTGGATTCAAAAAATTATGCAGATTTCAGAAATGTAATAATATACAGGGTGTTCTATCCAAAAATCGAAAGTTGGTATCACTTCCGGCGAAACCGGAAGTGAAAAAAAAATTATTTGTAGGTCAAAAAGTGCCGCTTATTATGTATATGAGATAACTCGAATTTCAATCAATTACCGTCAAAACTAAAGGAGATACGGGGGGTGTACCATGATCCTGTTACACACGGTATATTGTCAGTCAACCATACGGGTTTATCACTGGATGAAGATCGAACCCATTAGTAGATGGCGTTAGCCCGTTGTTGCCCATTAAATGAGATATTAGATTTACGAGTGAGAACAAATTTAGCACGAAATATATTGTGACGAAAATAAATGCAGTAAGCCACTGCGTGATTATCGTACGCCAGACCACGTAACGGTTGGGGATTTCCGAAACAAACATAGAATCATTGAGATGTTTCCACGAACCGAAAAGCAGATGTCGGAAGCTTCTGGATGCTGAGGTCGAAGAACGAGTAGTGATTCATTCGAGTATAGTACAGTTACTGTGCGCAATATTTTAATGATGAACTGTAATTTATTTATTTAATTGTCAGAGTACGGTGATGTGCTATTTTTTTGTGAAGTTAAAAATACACGGATAATAATTGGTTCCGTATTTTGAATAGAAGGAAGCCCAGTTTCGTTACATTTTACATTTTTCATTACTGTTTCGAACAGTTTACCTGAAACTTTAATACATTGCGAACGCACCTAATGCTTTTACCGCAGAGATTGACTGACTGTATATCTTTAGACAATGGTATTATCATCGTCCTCTTGTGCTTTTGGAAACGTTATTCCAACCTTAGCAAAAATAATTGAGAAACTGGTAAAAAAAAGAATGATGGAATTTTTGAACAGAAATAGGATATTGAGTGCACATCAGTATGGCTTTCAAAATTTTAAGAGTACAAGCGACGCTATATCAACAGTATTGCAAATGGTGTATAATGAAATCAACAGTGGGGAAGCCACTGCAGCAGTGCTTTGTGACTTATCCAAAGCTTTCGACTGTGTCAATCACAGTATTTTGCTTCGGAAACTCACAAGATATGGTTTTAGGGACAACAGTCATATTTGGATTAGATCATACCTTTCTGATAGAAAACAATTCGTAAGAATGTCGTCTAACTCGGACGTTGGAGAGATAAATTGTGGAGTACCTCAAGGCTCTGTATTAGGTCCTATTCTGTTTCTATTGTATATCAATGACTTGACCAACATATCGATTACAGGAAGCTTTACCTTATTTGCTGACGACACCACATTATTGTGGCATGACAAGGACAAAAACAGATTGCATAACAGAATGTGCCAAGACATACAAAAAATGAAGAACTGGTGTGACTCAAATCTTTTATCATTGAATACCAGCAAAACAAATATATTAGCATTCAAGTGTAATATACCTGATATCCCCCTCGACAATGACATAATAAAAAATAACTCCACTTTGAAATTCGTGGGAGTCTATTTAGACGAAAATTTAAAATTCTCTCAGCATATTACACACATCAACAAAAAATTGGCATCAGGCTGTTACGCAATGAGAAACGTTTCTAAGGAACTGGGGTTTGCTGCAGCGAAGGAGGTGTACTATGCCTTAATAGACTCTCATCTGAGGTATGGTATACCCTTTTGGGGTGTCTGCAGTAAACAACTTATGCAATCGGTTTTTGTCTTGCAGAAAAGGGCTATTAGGTACTTATGTAAAGCGAAATGGCGGGATTCATGTAAACCCCTATTTCGAGAACATAGAATCCTTACGGTTATTTCAATATTCATATTGGAAACCGTATCGATTATACATAAAAATAGGGAGAAGTATGAATCCACAGCCACATACCACACAAGGCGGTCAAATGAACTGAATCTACCAATTCCAAAAACATGTTTTGTTCAAAACTCGTTGATATATAATGGAATCAGGATGTACAATAAACTTCCCAATGAAATCAAAGAGACTTCTTTTATCATATTCAGAAATAAATGTAAAAAACTATTAAGTGATAAAGCCTATTATGACCTACAAGAATATTTTGATGATGCCCTGTAATTTATAATGTGTAGTATTTGCGATTGTACTGTGTGAAAAATATAATTCTAAGTCTAGTTCTTGTCCTGTAACCTTTGTATATGTACATATGTGTATATATATATGTATATATATTTTATATTTTGATTCAATTATTGACACATTTTATATTTCATGTTTATATTAGTATTATTATTTATGACATTGTGTTTGTAACAAGAATTCTATTCTTAAACAATAAACATATTATTATTATAAATTTATGTCCCTCTTTTATAGATTGGATCCTACAGGACGCGGAAAGGGTGATTGCGAACTCATTAACCAACCCTTATCTCGACTCGACATAGGCAGAGATCTGTACCCAGATCCGGACTATGATTATTACGAAAGAGACCGCAACGCGGCGCCTCTGAACTGCAACCGAATTCCGAGTGGTGTCAGGCGAGGAGGATATGGTGGCAACGGTCACTACGGTGGAGGGAGCTATTACCATAGCGGTGGTCACGATTATGGATACAGAGGATCGGGAAATGGTTATGCTGATAGAAGATATGACTATGAAGGTATTCTCGCTGCTAGTTCGATCTATTGACATTTATATTGAGTCTTCACATTAACATAAAGTAAATATTTATATTTAACAGAAAAAAAATCAGCCAATGATATAAAGTAGTAGTATTCATTTGGAAACAAGAATAATTCCCGGAATTGAAAGTCTCAATTTCGTTTCTCCAATGATGTATGGAATCTTTATGGTTTGATGAAAAGCAACTTCGTATACAAACAGTTTATTTCTGATATATACAGTGTGACCCATTTAAAATGGAACCACCCCTGTAGAATACGCATTTTTCAGGCAATCTCAAAAATATTTTTTTCCAATATTAAGCATCGAAAACTGTTTCTTGACACGAATTTTCATAACTTAAGTTCCATTTCCAAGGCACTCTATGGTTTTTTTTCTTCGTCAAAAACGGCAAAAGTTTATTGGGCAATTTTTTTTCAAATTCAACTACACCACTGGATTTGTAGTCGTTATAAATGGAAACCATCAAAATTTCATAAGAAAATATTGGTTAACAACGAAGTTACAACAACTTTAATTTTGGAAACAAAGTATTTGATTATAATTTTTATTTAGATTGCAGACATATTTGAAATCTGGCAACACTGCCGATACAAAGTAGAGCACAAGTGAATTTGTACAGCGAAAATCCGAAGTCAACAGCTCATTCCGTTCAACAGTTATAACTACTGAAAGTATGGTAATGTGAGCGATTTGTGGTGTACTAAATCACAGCCTACTATTGATTTAGTACAATACCTCTGCCCAATGTATTAGTTCAGCTTTCCTCAAATTATTGATACCTTCTCTGAAAGCTTGTTTCAGTTGAGTTTTGCAGAATAAAAAAGGAAAATGTTTTTGTCCTGCTTTCTGTTTTATTATTGAATAAATAATTTTGATACTTTAAAACTTGATTCGGTTCATTTCGTTTTTATCGGCTATTGAAAACTGCATAACTTGAAGATGAATTTTTAATTTTCTGTTATTTTTGAATACACTTATAACCTAAACTTAAATAAATGATTTTAAGGGAATATAATTCACAAATCCAGTGGCGTAGTTAGATTTTTATTACAAAATCGCTTCCACCAGAAATCGCTCACATTACCATACTTTCAGGAGTTATAACTGTAGAACGGAATGAGCTATTGACTTCGGATTTTCGCTGTACAAATTCACTGGTGTTCTACTTCGTATCGGCAGTGTTGCCAGATTTTAAATATGTCTATAATCTAAATGAAAATTAATATCAAATACTTTGTTTCCAAAATTAAAGTTGTTGTAACTTCGTTGTTAAAATATTTTTCCATGAAATTTTCATGGTTTTCATTTATAACACTATGAATCCAGTGGTGTAGTCAAATTTCGAAACAAAAGTTGCCTAATAAACTTTTGCCGTTTTTAACGAAGAAAAAAACCATAGAGTGCCTTGGAAATGAAAGTAAAGTTATGAAAATTTGTGTCAAGATACAGTTTTTGATGCTTAATTTTCAAAAAAAAACTTTTTGAGAATGACTGAAAAATGTGTATTTTACAGGGGTGGTTCCATTTTAAATGGGTCACACTGTATATATATATATATATATATATACAGTGTATATATATATTCTTGAGTGTCTGATGTAAGCAAGACAAAATCTGAAATACCTACCCACTCTCTCAACCGCACATCAACACAATACACGCAACAGCAATACTTTGATAGTACGTACACATCGAACACTAGCTTATGAGAGATCACTAGCTTATAATAAACTCACTGAAAATCAAGAAAATTTCTGAAAAACTCAAATTCAAAGCCGATGTGAAAAAACTTCTTGTGAATAAATGTTTTTATAGTATACCTGAATACTAAGATGATCACCAGCTATCTGTTTATTAGGTTTGAACAATGCTTTCCTGTTTGTGAATATTTAACTCCTTCTGTTGAAATTTCCCATGTATGTTTTTAGAAAATTTATTATGTCATGTGTATCGTATTTGTTTCATTTGTATAGTATTTATTTCATCATATTATTTATTAATGTTATTTATTTATTTACTTATCACACCCACTTTATGACGTGCTATATGTACTAACTTTACCTGAAATGGTTAATTAATTTCTATTCTATTGCATTAACGATCGATTCGTGTAGATTAAACAGACTCGTAAATACGAGGTCGCCGGAAAAATAGAAACATCGTTATTTCATCTTCGTCGATGTCGTTGCATTATTTTCAGTTAAAATTCAAATGAATCGTGTTGAGTTAATACCATTAGTTAAATCTATCAGGTTATAATATATCCCAATTAAATATGGCAAATAAATATATCGAATGAGTATGAACATGTTTGCGTTTTCAAAATGGTGAAGAGAAAATTTATATAGAAATGTGCTTTCTTTTTCAGTTCCTAGGAGACCTGCTCTAGACTACGATTCCCGGAGAAGACCTGCTCTAGACTACGATCCCCCGAGAAGACCTGGAGACCGCTGGATAGACGATGATAGATATAACAGAAGACCTCCCCCAGAACACGACCGAAGGTACGATTACGGTCCTCAAGTACATCAACTTCCCTACGACCGAGATTACCACCACAACGAGAATAGAAGAGGAGGTAAATATATTCCAGAGAGTATAATCTGGAATGTCTTATGTATTCAATTGCCGACCTAGCACGTAGACGGAGCCATCTCAAATCACTTGTGTTCAAACCGCATGCTATATTTCTGCTTATTATTACCTATTTTCTTTTTAGTCCTGAACCTGTAGTACTCGTACTTCTGTATTCTATAGAGTCATGTATCCTGATTTTCTCATCTGTTGTATTTTCCTGTACTGACGTAATCAAGTCTGCTTTCATATCTGTGACCACTTAGATTATTTAGTTTGAATAGTGAAACATGGACTCGAATGGTATTATTATATATTAATTAGATTCAACAATGATAACAATATAAGTTTGTAAAAAAGTACAGAGAATATATGAAATTTAAAATGTATGAAAAACAAAGAAAAACCTGAGCTAACATTGTTCGTAGGGTATATAATATGAATAATAATGTTAATTAGAGAAATGAAACAATAGCAATTTATGAAAAAGTTAAATGATATATTTATCAAGTTAAATATTTCTAGGTATTTTGGATATTCAATTTCTTGTTTTATTTTTGAAATCAAATGGAAATATACCTAACTGATTAGTCATAAATAAATGGAAACTCATTTATAGTCAAGAAATATGGTGTGTGTTTAATTCATGAATAAGCCTTTCGATATTATTATTTGTCAACCTCCATTTCCTAAAATAAATTACAATCTCCCTCACTATTTTTTCTAAAAATAACAAAGAAAGCAACATGTAGGTTGCGTAGACGCATATGATATTAATATTTGAATTACATCGAACTTTTAATAAGTTTCTTTATACTTCATTGGGAATAATTGCCAGTCCAATAAAAACGAAATTTTCGCGAACAACTTTGTGGATCTATATGAATTCTCTGTTTCTTGCTGGGTTATTCTTCAGGAAGCTCATTCATAATTTTAATACTAATTTGAAAAACCAGAGGGAATGGGGTAGGAAAACGAGCACATGTCCATGAATAGATGATAACCAAATTTACTATAAACGATTTTATATCCAAATTATGAAGATTGCATCACATTTCATAAAACAATTGCCATAGTTTAAACGAGAAATACATAATTTGAAGATCACGTATTTTGGGAAACTGTTTGAAAAGTTTGAATTTTGGATTGAGGCACCTGAGATTTTTGGAAATATGTTTTTGTACCATTCCGAATATTTTGTTTGCTATCATTTTCAAACTTCCATATAAATAATTCTGAAAGTTCCTGAATTTGGTATTCTATTATTGATGTTGATTTCTATTAGTTTGTACGTTGGGTCCCAAATTCAAAATTTTATTATTTTTGCAAAATAATTAGTGATTAAGTGTATACATAGGGTTAGGATATATTTTCGCTCATTGATTCATGAATTATTTGATTTGTATTAGTTTAATTCAATGAAATCTTCAATCTAAAATCATCTGAAAAATGTAATGTAATCTGAACGTTATTGATATAGGTCTGGAATAAACTATAGCAATTTGGTTACTTGTTTTTCAAGTGCTCATGGTTTCGTTCTTGATTATTATAGCGACGTAATAAAAGCATACCATATTTCAGATATCAGTATGCCTCTCTTTATCAACAAGGTAGTACTGTTCAGAATTTGTCGATATTGAATAATATGGCAACTTGCCATTGCCATAAACAAACAACTTTATTGCATCGAGAGTGATTATTTATTTATATAAAAGGTAATTGATGATTCTGATAAAAATAAAAATGGCATGGAATTAAAATCAAAATTGATTAGATATTGAGGAACAAAATAGTTCTAGATTATGTCTGTTACCTCTTATGCAGCAGCTATCTGTATATCGATAAGAAAAATCTCTTGGACGGTGTGCAGATGGTGAAGCCAACGTAAAGATTGCACACACATCGTATATAATAATATTTGGTTCCAATTTGGTCATAAAAATGTTGCGCACAAATCTCTGAATCATGTATGTATATTTCGTAGTCCTCGTTCTCCCTTGCCACTATTTTCTATCCACTTCCTGATAAACTAGAAAAACCAATGTTTTTGGACTTTCTGTTCCTCTTTCTATTGGTAATTGGTTTTTCATTCTCTTTATCTGCCACTCTTTCTTCTTTTTGTTACTTGTGTTTGAATTTTGTAGCCTCTCTAGCTTCCTTCAATTCTTTTTTATTTCTTATCATTAATTTTTTTTTGATGATGTGATAATCTGTGCATATTATTTTTTCTTCCGACCCATGCCTTTGGCATGAGCGATAGACATTTCTTAAGCTTTGCGGATCGACTTTTTAGGATGTTTCTTCATAATCACTAAGAACAAGTCGTGAGATGCTTATCTATCATCAACATTGAAATTATTCCGTGGTCCAAAAATTTTTATCGCGATTTTTCAATAAGTTATCCATTAGTTAATTAACAATTTTTTGTAGCACGAACATTAACATTGCAAGTGCGGTAATTGTTAAACTATTAATCTGAGAATGTTTTCCTTTCATGGAGCTATTTTTCAAAGGTCTGAGAATAGATTCCCGTTGGAAAATTTAAAATTGTTAATTTTCGTTTTGTTATTAACAATTCACTAAAGTGATAAATTATAAAGCTTCATTAAATTAAAAAAGTTTTTAAAAATATTATTGTTGATCCGTTTTCTTATGATCAGAAGCTACTTAAAAATGATTTTCAATAATTTTTATTTCTTATTGTTTAAAAAATTGTTATAAACAAATGCGTTGTTTATGAGACATTAAAAAAAAAATTTTATAACGTAATCTTTGATGATAATTATGATTTTTCAAAAAAAAAACGTTTTTTAAAAAAAAACTGTATTGCTTAAAAACGCATTTGTTAAATAACAATTTTGTTCACCACTTGTTATGAAAATTAAGCAACCATTTTTTTTTCAAATCATTATTTATCTTGGTCTTCGATATTAAAGAAAAAACGATTAGTATTTAAATTTTCATTGTTTATTTAATAAACAATTTGTTATAAACAAATGAATTATCTCTTTGTATTTTTTTTCTTGTTCTACTCAAAAAAACAAAAACAACCATGTATTATTTTTAGAAAAAAAAAATTATATTTTTTATTGAACTTTAAATTTTCTGTTCTCTTTCATTTTTGGCTTAATTTGTTGTTTAATTAATAAAGAACAAATAAGTCCCGAATTCTTTCCTTGTATCTCCATTAGTTAAAAAGTTATAATAAAATTGAACATAAAAAACCAGGTCAGAGTGGTGAAATGAAAGAGAAAAGAAAATTTAAAGTTCAGTAAAAAATATATATATTTTTTTTTAATAATTCATGGTTGTTTTTGTTTTTTTAAGTGGAAAAAAAAAAAAATACAAAGAGATAATTCATTTGTTTATAACAAATTGTGTATTAAATAAACAATGAAAATTTAAATAATAATCGTTTTTTTTTAATATCGAAGACCAAGATAAATAATGATTTAAAAAAAAATTGGTTCCTTAATTTTCATAACAAGTGGTGAAAAAAATTGTTATTTAACAAATGCGTTTTTAAGCAATACATTTTTTTTAAGAAACGGTTTTTTCTTGAAAAATCATAATTATCATCAAAGATTATGTTATAAAATTTTTTTTTTGTATTATCTCATAAACAACCATTTGTTTATAACAATTTTCTAAACAATAGGAAATAAAAATTATTTAAAATCATTTTTAAGTAGCTTCTGATTATAAGAAAACGGATCAATAATAATATTATGAAAAAAAGTTTTTTTCAATGTTTAATGAAGCTTTATAATTTATCCCCTTAGTAAATTGTTAATAACAAAACGAAAATTAACAATTTTTTAATTTTTCCAACGGAAATCTATTCTCAGACATTTGAAAAATAGCTCCACGGAAGGAAAACATTCTCAGATTATTAGTTTAACAATTACCACACTTGCAATGTTAATGTTCGTGCTACAAAAAATTGTTAATTAACTAATGGATAACTTCATTGATCTATCGAGCTTATAGTAAGCTCAGATGGGAAGCATGCATTTATATGATCTGCTTCAAATTGAATAAGCACTACGTAGTTTACTTAAACAATTAGTTATAACATTATAGCCTATGGTCTTGATGGCGCACAAAAAAAAAGAATTCGACGGTCTACTTAGATTATCGAGAATCCTGCAGAAATTAATTCAAAGAGAAAAAACTATTGGCCTTCACAATCATTTATTCACATAAAATCCTAAAACATAACTACCCGCTTAAACCAGCTATAAAAAATCGCAAAAATGAAGGGATTTCATTTTAACATTCTGTCTGAGGTATTAAAAAACGAACAAAACCCATACACATTCAAGTCTGAATACATTTTAGCATTTACAGGAATCCATGTCTTATCAGAGTACCTTTGATTTTCAAATTATGTTTAATGATTTTATATATTTGAATATTTGATAGTTGTTTTTATATCTGAATATTTTAAATTATCGTGATGTAATGTAATGCGTTTTTCTGGACTTGTCAATTATTTGGTTTCTGATCAATAATCTATCTATATATCTATCATTACGGATTCAATTGGATTAGGTATGTCTTCTTCTGCAGAAGATTGATATAACGCCACTGTGTAGACAGGTATAATATTTTGAGGTTAATAATCTTCCCAATATTTAATAACTTACCTCCACCTATTTCATAATTAGTAAACGTGTTGTGATATACTGAAGATTTACGACTCCCCTACACATAATGCATTCCTTTGATTAACTATATGAAAGCAAGCAAGAAAGTTTCCACAATGGCGAAGTATATGTATTGCTAGGTGAATTTTTATCATTCCCTGGGCAAGCCTAATCAAACATTGTAGTTTTCAACATTGAATTGAAAAAGTATACATGTATATTTCCGGATTCTGTAGGATTTGAATAGACGTTCTCGGCTAGATCTAGTTACCTTCTAAGGTCCATTACATCAGCAGTATTGGAAACTTTAACGAAATGAAAAACTCTTCTCGTATATCTGAAATATCACCATTAATATGTTGATTAAATGTGGTATTTCAATAGTGTATATCTATTGAAATTATTCTCTTCAAATTTTCAAACCTATTTCTAGCGTAAGAAGTAATATGAAGATTGAAATGAAAGGTATGCAGTTTGAGCGAAAAACTACCGCAAACAAAATGGGTCCAACTACATCAAGAAATAATATTGTATGTCGTATCGTTACTATACGTAAAAGGTTTTGAAGAGTACCTCGCTGATGTAATTGTCCTTCAAACTCACTTGTTAGTCCTAATCACCATGTAACATAATTCATTTTGATATTAAAAGCAATAAAGAGTAACACCTTTGTTTTTTTCAGACTTCTCCTATCACTCACACCACATCCAAGACCATTTTTACCAAAATGACAGAATTGACAACAGAAGGTATCATGATGTACGTCAACCCCCTGCTCCTCCCAAACCAGACCCTTACGAACCGTACCTACCTCCTCGGTACTACCAGAAAGATAAACATTGGGATACCCCAAGGTATGGGGATTCTAGACCACCAGACAATAACAGAAGAAACTACTACTTGCCTCCAAAGACAGATGCTATAAAGGGTTGGGGACAATATGGCGGAACTTATGGTAGCCAGTATGGCAGTAAACAGAGTTATAACTACTGGGGTTTGAACAAGTATGGGAATTTGAATAGTGGTACCACGAAAAATACTATTGGTTACCATTTGCCTTTGCCAGAACCTGTTGGTAGTTATCTGCCTCCGGTACCAAAACCTCAGGCTGGTGGGAGCTACTTGGACGTGCCGAAGCCCCTTGTTTTGGGAAGTGGAAGTTATTTACCAGTTGTAGATAACTCTATTTTGCCAGCTGAACCACGGAGGCCACCGACATACAATTTCATAAAAGATGGTAAATATACTTCTCTGAGTTTTTTTGAGGCTATAAAAATATGTTCTTGAAAAAAATTATTTAGACTCAGTAGGTAATTTGTTTCATCTACATTCATGTGAGTGGTTGATTTCACGACTACATCTCAGCTGGTATGAGTTATGAATTCTAAAATTCAGTATCATATCCGCAATTAGTGCTGAAATATATGTATACAACTATACAGGGTGTATTTCAACTCATACTTCCGTGAAAGACGGGTTAATAACTCAACTTTATAACGAAGTACGTTAGTAGAAAATAGAAAAAAAAATAGTAGGGCAAAAATAGTGATTATTCAAAAATGTATAAAAATTCAATCTGTTTGCTTGAAATATATTTAAGTTTGCGAAATTTCAAAAACTTGCTTGAGAAATGTTAAACGGGTTTCCTGAGACATTTTGAGTCTAAATCAAAGCAACGGGCCACAAAATCTACATCTTCTGCACATTCATTTTATTCGGAAAAAAATTAGATAATAACATAAAATTCACCATTCTCACCACTTAGAAGAACAAAGAACCTACGAAACTGGAATGTATTACTGATTCGGTAAGGGATAAATTGGTAACTATTGAGGTTCCTATGAGTGTGACAGGTATATAATGAATGGAAACTTCTGAGATATTTACCTAGCTCATAGATTATTATCTAAGCTATGTAGATGAAATAAATTAAGATAATTTCACACACACACACACACATTATTTTCAAATCAAAATTATGAAGAAAAAAGAACGTCATTGCAATAAAGTCGTACTTCATTCATTACAATAAATGAATAAGTGAAAATCACGCATACCTCATGGAATTTGGGTTCAAGTCAAAAAAATCAGGATGGACCATGTAATTATCTGTATTAACATCAAAAACATGTCTTCTAGTGCTACTAGATATACATATCACATAAAAATAATACATAGAATAGAATGTGGTAGAATAGAATAGAATAGAATAGAATAGAACAGGGCTTTATTTTCAAGAATAACAATCACAGTGACATTACATTTGAAACAAAAAAAAACATACATTATCACAGTAACCAGAATTAAAGAAAATAGTGTCATATAAAGTTGATTGAATCAATCTTGAGACTTGAAGACAAGTATTAGTAGTATCCGATAAGTGATTTTCTGTTGGATATTAGAATATACAGTAAGAAGAGTACTATCGTTTATTTCATATGTACGGAACAAATACAACCATATCGTTCAAATTTATCAAAATAATTATAAAAATAAGACAATCATAACCCTAAATCATAAGACCTAGAATCATCGCAATGCTTTTCTTGAAAACTTTGGGGTTCGATGTTTTGATGCGCATTTTGAACAATATCTTTATAACACATTATAAAACTCTGAGAAATATAGTGTTGGAATCTTAATAAGTGAATTTTTCAATTAATATCCCAGATGACCCACTACAAAAAAAATATACCCTCAGATTTGTTGGGACATTTGCGAACCAATGATGAGTTTCATTATCATTTCAAATTTGTTGTGTACGTTGAAAAGTTTCTGAGAGAAATGGATGTGACAACCGACGGACACGTGAGTTATTCTAAGAGGCAGGCGTGTACTGAGTCTATTTGAGGGCCCGGGACAATATTCTTCACGGGGCCCCACAACCCTTTTAAAATTTTAGGTTATTTATTTCATTATAAGACAAATTAAATTTTTCAAGGGTTTCAATATTGAACCAAAACATTTGGACAAACACAAAATATAACAAATGCATTTTTGACAGAAACACAAACATTTTATGACCGAAAAGCTCTTTTTTTCATTTCATTTTAACTTAAAATTATTTATATAATACAAATTAATTGTAATTTGTGTTGCTAAGTGCAGACTTGAGAACGGCTGGTTACATTTTTGAAATAAGTGTTTTTTTGACCATTGTTATGTATGTTATATTAAGTTCTCTCTTGTTCTTGATATGGTGTTTCCATCTTAGCTTGAAATCCAGATTCATACTACGATATTTGGCTAGCGTTGGGGGATATCCAAGTTTGTTGTTAGTGAAGTTAATGTGAATTAATTTTAGTTCATTTAATTTGACTGGAATTTTTTTTGTCCATTCTAGCAGTTTGTTGGTTGCTAATTGCTCTTTATGCGTATATGAGATCACATTTTTGCCGGTTGCTATCAAAGCAGTGTAATCTGCGAAGGATGCTATATCTATTCCTTCTGTTGTGAAACACCTGCAATGACATCTTTGAGTTTTGAAAACTCATCTTCTTGCCTAATTCTGAAAGTTATCCCTGACATATATGACATTAAAATCTCCACATATTCTTTGGATACAATTTTGTTCAGCTTATAGATTAACCCTCCATGCCAAACTTTATCGAGAACTTCAGCAACATCCATGAATAGCACTGTGCATATTCCTTTTACTACCAGAGCACTTTCGATGATGTTGGTAATGCGATGTACTTGGTCAATTGTGGAATGATTTCTTGTAAAACCAAATTGATATGTTGAAAATTTTCTCCTGAGAAGTAATTTCTCAAACATCTCAGATATAACTGGGTGTAATGATATAGGCCTATATGACTGAACGTCATTTGGAGATTTTCCTGGATTAGGTATCATGGTTACCTCCGCTACCTTCCAGATCACTGCTATGTATTTGGAGCGGATTGCCGCATTCATCGGGTAAGTAAGCATAACTGTATTTTTCTGGATAATTCCTTCGGTATTTCTCCAGTGATGAGATCAATACCTGGTGCCTTTTGACATTGAGATTCGTTTTTATTTCTGAAGCTGCTTCTTCAGGTGTGGTGAGTGAAATATCCTATGATTCATTATGATTGAAATGGATGGTTATCGGTGGGCTGGAAGATTTCTGTTAGGTGTTCAGCAGACAACCTGGCATTCTGTTTGTTATCCCTGGCCCTAATTCTTCTTCTTCTATGCACATGGTGGGCTGGTTCCAGAGAACTCCCTGCACGTAGGCCTCTCCATTTGGGCCCGTGGTGCGTCCACGTGACCTGATCTGAGCATGCCGATTTCTCTGACGAAACTCAGCAGTTTTCTCAGCTGAATCTCTATGACATCTTCTGGGATCAGAATTATGCTACCCAGGTTGATCTCCCTCTGGTGCACCAGAGCGGGGTACTCAGTAAGGATGTGCGACGATGTCCCGTCATCTTCCAGGCACCATCTGCATGTGGCTCTTGAATTTTGTTCCGAAGGACCCTTCATTTGGAGCTTCGATTGCCCCATGCATGGCGCCTCCTGTTATGTTTTGATGAACTGCTTTTACAGCAGTCCCTGCATGTTCGAGATGGCCATGCTATTGGGTATTCCCAAGCTTAGCTCCGGTCCGACTGGAGTCTTTCTTCTTCTTGGGTACTCTGTCTCCGTTCCCAGGAACACCTGTGTGTCCCATATGAGGCCGACTTTCCTTGTTCTTGACAAACTTTCTGTGGCGTTTCTACACTCGGACCAATTTGGA
This sequence comes from Gonioctena quinquepunctata, assembly GCA_018342105.1. NCBI lineage: Eukaryota > Metazoa > Arthropoda > Insecta > Coleoptera > Chrysomelidae > Gonioctena > Gonioctena quinquepunctata. The sequence goes on from JAFIRS010000199.1 coordinate 301,171, forward strand.
TGTGATCTTATATAATCCTATCGCCATGATTGCTGCCTTGCTTTCCTGGACGCAGGTGAGTAAAGCATATACTTCGGCCTGGAACACTGAGGCATATTTTCCTAGAGGAACTGAAATTTATCTTTTTGTTCCTTCCTCGTATACTCCTGCGCCGGGCATTACCTCAAGTCTTGATCCATCTGTATACCAGGATGAACTATAGACTGGGGATCTGCCGGGCGCAGCGTCCTTCCATTCATCCCTCGTGAGATTATGATTTTTGGTCCCTTTTTGAAAACCCTGGCCCATGGTCCCTTTCCTTACCTTATGGGGAGATATTATTGCTACTGGTCATCTGCATTCTCGAGTGGTTCTCCATAGTGAGTAATCATTCTTCTTGTATGCGAATAAATTTCCGAGGTGATGGTTTATTGTGTCTTCTTTGAGTTCATGAATTTTTCTTTTCAATTTCTGAGATTTGTTCAGAATTCTTTTTTCAGAAGGATCACTTGAGTGTTGCCATCTACGGTCTCTTCCTTTTTCTTCCACCAGATCCCTGATTTCTGATGGTTAATTATATTCTTTCGTGATGTTAGTGATTGCTCTGTGTTAGGTGTTGTTGAAGGCTTTGAATAGTTCTAATAAATTATTCATACTCGTATTTTAGTAATTTTTTTGATTTCAGCTTGATGTTCAAATGAAAACTGTTCTGCAGATAAACTATAAAGTTGTCCCAATCCGTGGTTTTATTAACTGAAGCCTTGATAATTATTCTTGAAAAAACTGCAGAATGGTCGCATTCAAGGTCGAAGGTCTCTTCCATATCAACAAAAGTAGCTGATACGTTTTCAGTTATTGAAAAATCCGATAAGTCTGGAGTTTTATCAACGTCTGTTGGCTAGTATGTAGGTTTACCTGTTGAGGGATGACATCCCAGATCTCTTCTTGTACGTCCCCTTATATTATGAATATTTCTCCAGCTTGTTGAAGAAAATCTTCATAGTTTGGTGTTTTGAGGATATATCTAGGAGGGCAGTATATTGCACCTACTAATAAGTTTGTTTAGTTGATTCAATACATACTAGTTTTAGTTTTGTTTCTGGTTTCGGAACATGACATTATTCATGAAGTATTCTTCAGCTTAGGTGCATTTCACGATCTGGCAAAATCTCTTAAGTGTTGGAAGGCTGCTGAATGGAAAGCTCTCATTCAGCAGCCAATCGAAAACAGTGCATGATAGGTAGATGGAAGTAGATTGTTGATTGTTAAAGTAACGAAACAGGAAGCAAAACGACACCTCTTACCCCCCATTAGGTAGAACTAACGAAATCGGTAGATTCCTATTACACAGTCTTCATCGAAATTCGACTCTGCTATTGCTTCTAATGACCAAGTTCCTACATTATTTATTTTTCAACCCACTTTCTCACGTTTTTCTCTTATACGTTTCTGTAGATTACGCATTTTTCGATCAATCTCAAAAAATATTAAGCATCAAAAACTGTATTTTGACACAAATTTTCATAACTTTAGTTTTATTTCCAAGGCACTCTATGGTTTTTTTCTTTGTCAAAAACGGCAAAAGTTTATTGGGCAATTCTTGTTTTCAAATTTGATTACACCACTAGATTTGTAGTCGCTATTAATAAAAACCATCAAAATTTCATCAAAAAATATTGGTTAACAACGAAGTTACAACAACTTTAATTTTGGAAACAAAGTATTTGATTATAATTTTTATTTAGATTAGAGACATATTAAAAATCTGGCAACACTGCCGATACAAAGTAGATCACCAGTGAACTTGTACAGTGAAAATCCGAAGTCAATAGCTCATTCCGTTCTACAGTTATAACTCCTGAAAGTATGGTAATGTGAGCGCTTTGAGGTTGAAGCGATTTTGTAATAAAAATCTGAATACGCCACTGGAATTGTGCCGAAATTACACCTCAACAAATAAGAAATAGTGTGAAAAATATTCAGAAGAGATACGATAAATGTGTTGAACTGAATGGAGGTTTGGTAGAAACCACAAAAATTCAAATATTTAATTTTATAGTAATGTTTATTTGAGTTTTAGTTTTTGCTTAATGACGTTTTATTGTTGAATAAATACTTTAAAACTTGTTCCTGTTCATTTCGTTTTTATCGGCTATGGAAGAATGTACTACTGTATAACTTAAAAATGAATGTCAAATTTTCTGTTCTTTTCTAATACACTTATAACCTACACTTAAATAAATGATTTTAAGGGAATATAATTTGAAAATCCAGTGGCCTAGTCAGATTTTTATTACAAAATCGCTTCCACCACAAATCGTCCACATTACCATTCTTATAACTGTAGACCGGAATGACTTCGGATTTTCACTGTACAAGTTCACTGGGGTTCTACTTTGTATCAACAGTGTTGCCAGATTTTAAATATGTCTATAATCTAAATAAAAATTATAATCAAATACTTTGTTTCCAAAATTGAAGTTGTTGTAACTTTGTTGTTAACCAATATTTTTTTATGAAATTTTGTTGGTTTTTAACGACTACGAATCCAGTGGTGTAGTCAAACTTGAAAACAAAAATTGCCTAATAAACTTTTGCCGTTTTTGACAAAGAAAAAAAACCATAGTGTGCCTTGGAAATAAAACTGAAGTTATGAACATTTGTGTCAAGATACAATTTTCGATGCTTAATATTAGAAAATTTTTTTTTTTGAGATTGATTGAAAAATGCGTATTCTACAGGGGTGGTTCCATTTTAAATGGGTCACACTGTATGAAACAGAAAATAAAAATATAACCTTCACTGGATTAATATATCAAATATTCCGATAATGTGATTCTTGTAATAGTGCAGCCCAGAAATTAATGGCGTTCTAGGCCTAAGAACACTGGTGCCACCACTCACCCATACCTTGAAGGTTTGGGAGAAACATGGCGACACCTGCCTGCTTGATGATTAAAGTTAACAAAATCTTCCAGATAGCGTCCAAGTCGTTTCAAGTATAATTCAGTAAAGTGTAATGTAAACGAAAACACCGCAAATCCGAAATAAAATCGTTTTTGAATACTTTCCGAGTTACGGCCCCTCAAAGTTAAAAAAAGCACATTTTGAAAAAATGATTTTTCAAGCAAAAAACGCATAAAATGCCTGTTTTTGTCACGACCTACAGATTATTTACAATATCACACTTGAAAATCCAACGTGGGAGTCTTCGATTTTTTTTGATATCGTATCAAGTTCATAAATATAAATATTGTACAATATCAAATATAAACAAAAATATACCAAGCGACAGAAAAACAATTTTATTCTATATTTCAGCGTTTATGAATACTACTAGCGTTTTCTATCGGCGGTTCTGAATATCAATCGGGTAAAAACAACAGAATCACGCACGACCACTGCATTTGAATTGAACCCAGCAAACACAATTATGTAAAATTGACATGTATGTTACATAAGTAATATTACTTGTTACGTAACTATGTTATGTAGAATTTATGTCACTGTTATGGCGAAATGTCCGCCACAAATACAACCTCATTTTTACATAACACTAATGTAACTACTTTACATATATTTTATATAATTTTATTAAGTAAATATTATGTCACAATGTGACATAATATACATTAGATGTTATGTAACTTTTTCATAACTATGATGTAACTACTTCCATATATTTTATATTATTTGATTATATAAATATTACATAACGAATGTAACAAACAGACATAAATATTACATAACATACACTATATGTTATGTAGCTTTTATCATTGCTATGTAGATGATCACTATCAAAATTGTACAAATAACGCTTACACACTACTCACTTTAGACCACTTATATGCACATCTTGATAACTATAATCTACAGTGTAGATTATCTACTGATGATAAGTTATCTAAATGTGCATGTAGGTGTAAAGTGAGTTGGATGTGAAGGTATTGTACAATTATTATAAACACAGCGTCCATCCAGTCTCCATCGTAGATAACCACCACAAAGACTACTTATCTACTTGTGATATATGGTACATAAACATGATAATATGAGTATCATTTGAAAATTGTATGTTTAGTTTTGACAGTAAATTTCAATAACTTTTTGTGAAAAAAGAAATACAGGAAGCATGACTTTGCATGTAATTCTATATTGATAATTTCATACTGCCAGATCACAATGGAGAAAATAAAAGTTCAGTATAAAAAAATAAATTATTTAATTTCTCGTATTGCTAAAATCACAATTTATTTTGGCATTAGAAATAAAACAAAATAATTGCTTCTTTTCTTCTGTCAATGATCATTATTCATTGGCTTTCTGCATTTTTTCTTGATTTTTCTATTGAGCCTTTGGCGCTTAATAGGAACCATTTCCCTGCATGTTTATCTATGTAAGAATATGATACATCAGGATGATTGCTATTATTAATACTCTCTGAAAATATTAATAATAATGATTTTTGGCAACCAAAGTTTAAAATATATTACCTGTTAATATTTTTATGGAATACAAGTCTTTGGCTTTGTAATTCCCCTTTGTCCGAACCAGAGACGTTGTGAGCCAACTCATTGGTAAATAATTGGCCAAGGCATCTATACAGATGATCTTTTGCATCTTTACCACCCAAAGATTTGAAGAGATGGGCCTAAAATGTAAGTATATTCAGATAAATGAAATAAAAGCCAAATATGGGTTCATTTCATAAGGTGCCCACAGAATTTGGGAAAATGATTCCTTGAAAGAATGTATAAATTTCTCTGATAACATTTTTCAATCTCCTGAGTTTCGTCATAGTGGAATGATAGGTGCTGATTCCACCAATAAAAAATTAATTGAAAGTTAGAAAGATTTATCTTCCAAAGTTGACTGTGAATTGAAAATTCTTTCTATTTTTCGAAGTGTGTGCTGTAATGAATTGAATGAAAGAAAAGTGCAGCTAATTAGGAATTTTAATATAACTTACCAAAGAAGTTTTCACATCGTCATTTTCTAACTGAAGTTCTTCAGCGTTACTACCTCCTTTTGGGGAACTTTCATTATTTGATACTTGATTTGGACTTTCATTATTTGATCAAATTCTTCTCTGCTGTCTCTTAGAAAGGTTGGGGTAGGGCATTCTGTCTTAATCAAAGATTTACCTACTTAGTTTCACAGTGTGGTGATAATATATATATATATCATACAATTTTCGAAATAACACAATTAACAGACGCCAAATAAACAAAATGTCTTACTAAAAACTGCCATTACCTTGCCTAATGCTAAAACCTAAAACACTCAACACTGAGAAATTGTCATTTGTCAAAGAATCTGGATGTTACCAACATAAATCAGACATTGAACCTTCTGCAGTATTGCCAATCTAATATTGAAGTAACAACTTGACGTAGCAGTTAAGTAAAACAGAAGATACTATATTGACCGTAAGTTTTTACGTATTAGCTACAACATACTTACATAAACTTATTACGTAAATCTGTGGTTTTAAGTATCTTAGAAATATGATGGAGTATTTACGTAACTATTTTACATAAATATGTTCCCTTAATTTTATGTGACATTTATGTAAATGTAACAAGTGTGTTTGCTGGGAAGTATCACGTTATTAATGTGGAACTGCCAGAAGACTTCAATATAACTAAATAAACAGGAATATCTAACATATCTAATCAAAAGACTTGTCCACTCAATAAGACGATGATAGCAATCAACACCTAAATTGTTTCTTATTTTTGTATTGCTTTATTCAACGTCGGCCTATTTCTCCGATTTTTTCCGTAGTCAGGTTACAGTTTTTAAACTTTTTATCTAATTGAAATTGAATTATTTGCAAAAATGGATTTTAGGAAACAAAAATCAAACCAGCTTATAAACCAAGTAAGTTGTCTGTAATCGATAGTACATTATTTTTTGACAAATATTTCAATGTATTTACGGATGTTATCAATTCACTATATGTTATGTAAATTATTCGATTAATAAAATGCACATGTAATTTTTCAAATCACGTACACAAATATAATTGCCGACATTAGCAGTTTTCTTTTTTGAGGCTCCTAATCCTAGCTTTGCTTGATGAAATTTCACAAATGTCAACCAATTATGAAGCTAGAATTATTTACCCAGTCAAATGAATGAAAAGCCACGATAACTGTAAAAAAATATAGAGAATGTTGGATAATGCAAAAATAATAAAAATAAAAAAGAGGAAATAATAACCTTACTGACTGATGCACGGCTACAACTCCAAAAATTCGAAATGTATTTGACTCCATGAGATTCGTTTGTAATTGCCCCTTTTCTTAAATCGTTTGAGTTTTTGTGTTCGGGATTCTAAAATTCCCCTTTTTTTCAATCAAAAGTCTTGAAATCAAAATTGCGGTGCCAATATGACGGCTCGATTGGAAATCGATATCTGTATATAATCATGTTGGCGGATGACGAAATTTCGTATCTTTCCGTTTTTCGTTGTGCCGATGATTAAATGATATGGAGACAAGTTAGGGTCACTTCACGGCATCAAGAATAACCTGTATGTGAAAAGAGTAAAATACATATTTATTTTTTCGAAAAAATTAAACCGCTTCCATTAAATTAAAGTGAAAATTTACTAATCTTTTATGAGTCAAATAATGGAAGAATCCAAACAAAACAAGAGTGTCGTTGAAATCAAAAACTTCAGAAAAGGATTTTTGTAGCGTTTCAATTAGGAGAAATGCTGTATACAACTGTACGAGGCAAAACTCATCTATTTCAATTTATATAATTCTTTGCTAAAGCCATGCTCAATCGATACGTCTACTCGTCATCTTTTGATATTTACAGAGTGTTCCCTGAGAAGCGCAACTGGATTTCGCTTGCAAAAAGGTATAGTGAAAAAGTTCTACGCAGTGCCTAACATCTACGAATGCGAACTACTATGCTTCAAAGAAAAAGATTTCCCATGTTCATCTTATGCGTTCAGGTAAGGATAACGTTCGAATGACTGATAATTCATGAATAAACTTGAATTATGGACAACAATCTACCAACTTGGCTAGATCTCATTTTTCGATTGTGATACTCTCCCTCACAGGGCCCGTACCAAAAATAACAGCCCAGAGGTATCACACACAATATATATATATATATATATATATATATATATATATATATATATATATATATACCTATACATATATATACAATGAGGTCCCTAAGTAACGGATAAATTCATTTTCTTCTTAATTTACAATTTATGAGTGGAATCCTGAAACACGTCAATTTTTTATTCTAAAATGACAGTTCTCAAGAAGGTATCATCCTCCCCCATCAACCCCCCCCCCATCAACTACCTTGGAGCGACACAGTGGAATCCTAAAAATGTCAATTTTTTATCAAATATTTAATATTTTTTTAGGGGACTTTGAAATTTTTCTTCTTACCAGCAATATAAAGTTTTTTAAATTTTTTATTCTCCATTGAGAAAATTAATTTGAAGATTTTAAAATATATTTTAAATGTAGACATTTGATTCCTATACCATGCCTATCTGCCAAATATCAGTCAAAATTTACTTTTCTCGTTGATTTTGTGTCATAAAAGGAAAAAGTAAAAATAATTTTTTTTTTACTAATCAGAAAAAATTATACATTTACGTTTCTCCATTTGCTACATCTGTGCAAACTTATCATTCTAGTTATTTATCGCTGATTCAAGTCAATCTTATTTTAACAAAAACCTTTATTCATCCCAAGAAATAATACAATTATTTATATTAGGAATACAATAATGAATGAAAAAAATACTTATTTTTAAACAAGTGTATGAATTATTTTATCAAATAAATGATGGGATTATCAATAAAAAATGATATATTTCTCTTATTATATTTTTTCATGTTTTGCAAAATAAAATGAAGAAATATCGAGAGATCCAATATTTTTTCGAATGAATCTTGGAGAGTCTATTGACATGCATTTTTTTAAGTAGGTATGTAGGAAGTAAATTGTATGGCGTTATACCTTGATAAAATATTGAATTGCGACCAAAGTTTGATTTTATCGGAATAGTACATATTTATTTACAGTGACAAGTATTATAGTTATGGATATAGTCAATTAGTGTGAATGTGAGGTTAGAATGTTAAGCAGAATTTTTTATAGAGTGAATTAAACAGCAGATTTCACAAATATATAAATTTCTGATACTGAGTAATTCATTGGGTTTATATAAGTTTATTGAGTCTTTCAGTTACCCAAAGAATCGTAATTTTGATATTATTAGGATGTGGTGACAAAACAAGAAAGCAGAAGCAGGCATGCGAAATGTTCAACACTAAGTATCCTGACCGTCGCATTTCTCAGTCTACGGTTAGTAGAATAGAAAACAAATTTCGTAAATTTGGAAATGTCACAGATATTCCTAAATCTGGTAGGAAACGCATTTAATCAGTTGTAATATCACAAGATTGTGAGAATAAAGTGAAAATAATTCGACAGATGTTCGAAAACTTGTTGCCAAATGGCAATAATTATTTTCTACTTTATCGAACTCTCGTGTGGTATTCTATGGATTATCTTTTTATGTTACGATCATTAACACATTTCCTCGCACAATGATACAATGTATTAATCCGGTTTCGATTCATTTCTCACTTTTAATGCGAATTGCCCGTTGGGCTCTCGTGTCTATCACTGTCTTGTGGTATTACAACTGAAAAGAAATTGGATATATTGTTAGATATTCAGGATAATCCACATAAACCTCAACAGGAATTGCCACCGATAATGATGTTAGTAAAACGTCCATATTGCTTCTTCTAAAAAAAAATACCACCCATATAAAATTCATTTGATTCAAGAACTTAACGAGGATGGCTCTGATCGCCGACAGGAATTTTGCGAAATCAAATAGATGCAAAGATAATCCGTTATTTTTAAAAAAACATTTTTTTTTCTGAAGAAGCAACATTCATTTTGAATGGAACCGTCAACAAACAGAACTGTAGATACTGGGAAGTAGAAAATTCACATTGGATGTTGGAGGCTCAATATCCTGAGAAGGTGAACGTTTGGGCTGGAATTATAAATTCTCAAATAATCGAACAATATTTCTTTGATAGCACAGTTAATGGCGATCGTTATTTGAATTTCTTGCAAAATTTCTCAGTTCCAGAGTTAAGAATACGTTTCCCATATGATGACAACCCTAATGAAATAGTTAGAAATATTTGGTATCAGCAAGATGGAGCTACACCATATTTTGTAATGGCAGCAAGAACATATCTCAATCAAGTTTTTTCTAATATATCTCAATCAAGTTTTTTCTAATATAGGTAGACGCGGTGAAATAGAGTGGCCTGCCGTTGTCCCGATTTGACGCCACTTGACTATGTTTTATGGGGTTATTTAAAGTCTACTACAACAAACCAAATAACGTCGATGGTTCAAAAGACAGAATAAGGCAAGAAATCAATCAAATCGGCGGAAACGAAACAATTTTTTTTTTAGAAGAATATCAGCAACGCCTTCATTATCGTCGAAAAGCAACGGACGACCGATTTGAACATTTGATTTACATTTTTTCATATTTTTTTGTTCACTTAATAACATTAAAAGTGTAATAAAAATCTGGAGAAATTAAAAAAGCCTTATAATGCTGGCTGGACAATTAGAAACCCTTTCACATAAACTATAACACGCACCCTCGTACTATTTTTTGAAGGGGTTGCTATCAATACAAGAGTGTTGAAGGGGGAGGTATAAAATTATGCTGGACGTGTTTCAGGATTTTACTCATAAATTGTAAATTATAAAAAAATGTATCCGTTGTTATATATATATATATATATATATATATATATATATATATATATATATATATATATATATATATATATATATATATATATGTGTGTGCAAAGCATCAAATTATAGATAGTGACACCTATAATCTGTGCGGTGAAGCTTAGACCAGACCAGAACAGATTTCTCTTATTTTCTATATATATATATATATATATATATATATATATATATATATATAAAAAAATAATTATAGAAAAAAATATATCTTCGAGCGAGAATCGAACTTGCGTCCTCTGGATCTCTAGTCTTATGCTCTACCAACTGAGCTATCGAAAACACAAGGTTCCATCGGCGTTTCGAAATACTGCTTTTTCTATAATTTAATGTTAGGTGTTAGGAGGTGTTTGAGGAAGGTAGAAAAGATCTCAAGCACTTGTCAGTAGCCATCAAGATCAATTTACCTTTCACCCTAACGTCACCATCGTAAGCCAAAGTTCAGGAAGTCGATCTTCGACCATTGAACAAGATTTTTGCCAAATAGGTGAAGAAATATTGTGGCTTTTCAGACAAATTTTCAAATTATAGAACCAAACTATCTCCGAGCAGGAATCGAACCTGCGTCCTCTAGATCTCCAGTCTCACGCTCTACCAATTGAGCTATCGAAGACAAAGGTTCCATCTGCATTTTGAGATACCGTGTTTTCCTATAATTTGATGTTAGGTGTTAGGATGGGTTTTAAGAAGGTAGAAAGGATCTCAAGCACTTGTCAATGGTCATCAAGATCAATTTACCTTCCACTCCAACGTTGCCATCGATGTTACGGTTCTGCCAACGTTCAGGAAGTCGATCTCCGACCACTGAACAAGATTTTTGCCAAATATATAAACACGAAAAGAAATTGCGTCTGTGAAAATATAGGTAAAGGAAGATTGTGGCATTTCAGACAAAAAAAATTATTATAGAAAAAAACTATTTTCGAGCAGGAATCGAGCCTGTGGCCTCTAGATTTCTAGTCCTACGCTCTACCAACTGAGCTATCGAAGACACAAGGTTCCATCTGCGTTTTGAGATACAGCTTTCTCCTATCATTTAATGTTAGGTGTTAGGATGGGTTTTAAGGTTTCATCCAAGGTTCATCTCCGTCACGTTGATGTGACGTTAGGGTGACAGGTGAATTGATCTTGACAACTGACAAGTGCTTAGATCCTTTCTATCTTCTTGAAATCCATCCTAACACCTAACATTGAATTATTGGAAAAAGCGGTATCTCGGAACGCAGATAGAACCTTGTGTATTCGATAGCTCAGTTGGTAGACCGTGAGACTAGAGTTCTAGAGGTCAAAGGTTCGATTTCTGCTCGATATGGTCGAGTGGTATTTCAAACTGGGAAACCTCTGAGGTACAGCTCCACATCTTCATAGACGCCAGTGAGAATGCAAGTGCCGTAGTAGCCTACTTGAGGATCTCTGAAGAAGAATCTACTATAGAATGTGTACTTGTTGGCGCAAAAACCCACGTAGCACCCATCAAGCTCCAGACAATGCCACGTCTAGAACTAGATGGCGCCTTGATGGGAACGAGATTTGCAAAAAATATAAAACAGCATCTATCAATCAAAATTCACAACATCATTTATTTTTCCGACTCTCAAATCGTTTTGAACAGGTTACGTTCTGAAGAGCCTTGGAAGCTAAGCAAATATGTTGCCTATAGGTTGGCCGAAATTCAGGATATTTCCATGATTCCAGTTGGCGATATGGTCCTACCAAGCTCAATGTTGCTGATGAAGCAACAAAATGAAGTAAACGACCTTCTTCGAAAGCAACTGAGGACTAGAGATTCTCTATGGAGAGGAGTAGCTGTGGATAACATAGGATCGTCTTGAAAAACAAGTTTCTGAAGAAATTGCGAGCACCCATGAAACGTGCGAGCCCCTTCTAAAGGTGGAAAACTTCAGTCGGTATAATAAATTATTACGAACAATCGGTTTTGTACATAAATTTATAAATTTACCTCTCAAGAAATGTCAGGAAAGATCTATGAGCACATTATCTTCAGAGGAACTGAGACTTGCTGAAAATACCCTGATACAAATTGTTCAGAAGGAGTTTTATCCAGAGCAGATGAAAACATTGAAGAGTTTGTCTACCACACTACAACCTTCAGTTAGTCCCAAGAGCAACATTTAAAAATGTTCACCTCATCTAGATGAGCATGGCATTCTTCGTGTCCGAGGACGATTATATGTTGCTGACTTTAATGGAACTGACACCAAACGACCAATAATTTTACCCCGAGGAAATCATCTCACCTTATTGATCGTTACAAAGTATCACAACGCCGTTCAACAAGGAAATCATGGAAGTGTTGTTAATGAAATAAGACAAAAATACTATATTCCCAAACTAAGAAGAATTTTGAACAAAATTCGAAAAAATTGTCATATGTGTAATATCAAATCTGCAACTCCTGAAGTACCCTAAATGTCACCTTTGCCTGAATGTCGACTAGCTACCTTCACTCCACCGTTTACTCATACTAGCGTCGACTATTTTGGTTCAATGAATGTGATGGTTGGAAGAAGAGTCGAACGTGAAGAACTCCAGAATTTCGACATCAAACAAATTGTTAATTCATTTATGGGTCGTGAGCTATCATTCCATTTCAAGCCACCATTATCACCACAAATGGGAGGCCCCTGGGCACGTTCAGTTAAAACAGTTGAAATTGCACTTTATCACGCTTTACCATCAAGAACTCCCACACATCCTTTGCTGAGGAGTTGTTTAATTTCTGCGGAAAACATTGTGTCGTATCTTCCGCTAGATTCTACGGAATCAGAGGCGTTAACTCCAAATCACTCTTAAGTTGGTTGCTTTAACAGCGATAAAGCCATGGCAGAGCTGGATAATGATGCAAAGGTTTTAAAATTCAACTATTTATATCGAGAGCAGTTTTCGAATAAATGTTGGCGTCGATTCGTTGCTGACTATATCCCAGAACTTTTTCAAAGTGACATAAGCAAGTTCGTCCTTTAGAAGAAGGGAGTATAATAATTATAGGTGATGAAGACCTCCCACGATATAATTGGCCGAAAGGAAGAATCATTGAAGTGACGGAAGAACGTGATGGTCAAGTGAGAAGAGCCAAAGTACAAACAATCAATGGTATTTTCGAAAGACCTGTGACTAAACTTGCCTTATCAATTGTTGGTGAACCTAAGGATGGTACAGCACTCCATTCTGTTCAGCGCTGTACCGGGCGGGAGTGTTGGAAAAATTCATTGATTCAATATAGATTGCATTCGAACTCCCTCCATAGATCGCCAAAGAAGGTTCACTTCTGTCTTGTGTACTGAGTTGCACGCGTTTTTTTGTATTCTCGTCATTCGTGTTATTAAAAGAGATACACAGTCAAAGATTGATAATCACAAGGCACACCATAGAAAAATAAAAGCAAGATGAGTCAAATTGACCCTATCATTTTCGTTGAATTATTTTAATGAGGCGCCAAATGAAAAATGTTGATCCTGCTGAATGTGTGAGAATTATTATATTGGCCAAAGAAGTATTGAGCGACCGTGTTATAGTCCGGAGAATGGGCTATAACACGCATTAGTCAACATGTCGGAAAAATTATCGCCAGAGCGATGTGTTTGATTCCATTGTATGCTTTCAGAGAAAGCATTGTAATACAGTTCAATGCTACCCATAATGTAGGTTATGTGCACCTCGGGAGACATCTTGCGGAACAGAATTTGAGCTTCATAATCACAATAACATCATCATAATAATCGTAGAGCGAGACTGCAAATAGACTGGAATCTTGAGAAATTAGACGACTCCAGGTTTTTTCTATAGTTCATACAGTTCCGATCGGTACGTAAAAATTCTTCGACGATCAAATAACTGTTATTCACACTGCAACATCCGTCAAACTACGTTATTTAATAGAGATTCTGTAATGGTTTGCGGAGGGGTTTCCTTGACAGCACGAACAGAACTAGTCCTGTACGTGGAGGTTCCTTAAAAGTGTTCTATATATTGGGGACATTTTATCCGAACATATTGTCTCTTTCACCGCTTACATTAGCAACAATTCCTTGATGATGCGCGATAACGCGAGACCTCACGTAATCGTGTAGTACAACGGTACCTACATGAGATGGATATTGAGTCTAGCCTGCACATATTCCAGATCTCGACTCCACAGAAAATTCGTAGGACAATGTGGGTAGACGACTCTGAAAACAAGTTTCGAGCATGAGCCATCGATGTGAAGCCATTGTTAGAAATAGAGGTAAAAATACGCTATTATTTTAGGCATTTCTTTTGTTTGATCATTTTCATTGATTTTTGTTATTGTAAATTATGTAGTTAACATGCTCTATTAAAAAAAACAGAAATAATGATGTGGATCAAACAAAATTATCCGGACTACAGTTCGATTCCAGTGGACATCCGCTGCCTTAGCTGGAGCCTTACAGAGTGTATGAACTCGAAACTTCAACTACATGGCTGCGTAGTTACTGAGGAACAAATTTACAATCTTGATTTTTTGTCAATATTCTCCATGAAATGAGTATATACAGTAAAATCGAAACAATACTAAAAAGGGCTATGCGGAAGATTCCGCTTCGCTACTGATATGTACTACAATTGTCTATATAATGGGATATGGAAGTAAATGTCACGCAATGTTTTACATATCACTTTAGGTTTCATAGTCTACTCGACAAGTTGAAAATGGTCTAAAATAGAGATACTGCTCTTAAAATTATATGTGATAGCTCATTGGATCCGGAATAACGCCTAGAAAAATGTGTCAGAAGCGTGTATTAGCACATAAAAAATTGCAAAAGTTATAAACAATTGAATATGAAAATAAAATGGCATTTCGTTTTTTGCCAATATTTCATAAACTGTTGATATTTAGGAATTTTCAAAAAAGATTCTGAAAGAGAAGGAAATTTCCAATAAAAAACTCCCAGCTTCCGGAACTCTATCTCCATTATTTATAATTTTGATTTAACGCTGAAAATGGGTCTCCGAGCGACATTTTTAGGTTGCGCGCGCGGCGTCAATAGCGAGTACGACGCATTAATTAATTTATTTAAGGTATTAATTTTTTTTTTATTTGAAAAAATTATGGTGTATTCGGAACACTATAAATAATTTATTCCCGTTGGGAATTTTACTTAAAGTTAATTTTTCAACAAGTCAAACGATTGTTAACTAACAACATTTTCTCGAACTTCTGTCTTAATTGTAAATGAAAAAAAAAAATTAAATAATTGTAAAAATTTTCGCTATGTAGAGCCTTCCTTATATACATATTCAACAAGATCACCCCATAAAAGTTAAAAAAATATTCATACTTTGTTTATAATAATTTTTGTACTTGAACAAAAACTAAAAAATCCAAGTAATGTTGTTAAAAAATATATTTTTTTTAATCATAATATTTTCGTTTTTTTATTGAAACAAGATATAAATGGATTTGCAAAAAAAAAATTCCCGCCATTTGTTGATACATTTTTTATAAACAAATTATTATTTAATATTTTTATTTTTTTTCCAGAACTATTATATTACAAATATATATTAAAAAAAAATTTTAAAATTTTTAATTTTTATTGTTTAAATATTAGTTAAGAAATTATTCTTCTTCTAAAAATCATAATTGACAGTCCTCTATGAAGTAACAGAAAAACTTTTTTTTTTATCAAATACCTTTATTTATAAATTATTTTTAAAATTTTTAAAATATTATTTTTTTATCTAACAAAGTTAAAAATTCATTTATAACAAATTGGTAAGTTAATAAACAATGGAATTGTTGATAAAAAAAAATGTTTTTTTTACTTCATAGAGGACTGTCAATTATGATTTTTAAAAAAATCTCAACTAATTATTTAAACAATAGAAATATAAAAAAAACATTATAAACAATTAAAAATTGTTATTGAGGATTTTTTTTTAAAAATATAATATGTGAATTTAATGAAGTTGTGAAAAAAAATTTTCAAAAATATTGAAATAATCAATTTGTTTATAAAAAAGTATTCAACAAATGGCGGAATTTTTTTTTTTTTGCAAATCAATTTATATCTTGTCTCAATGAAAAAACGATATGATGATTGAGATTTTTCTTTTTAACAACATTACTTGGATTTTTTTGTTTTTGTTCAAGTACAAAAATTATTATAAACAAAGTATGAATATTTTTTTAATTTTTATGGCGTGATCTCGTTGAGTATGTATATGAGAAAGGCTCTACGAAGCGAAAAATTTTTACGACAATTATTTAAACATTTTTTTTTCATTTTCAATTAAAACAGAAGTTCGAGAAAATTTTGTTAGTTAACAATCGTTTAACTTGTTAAAAAATCAACTTCAAGTAAAATTTTCAACGGGAATAAATTATTTATAGTGTTTCGAATACACCATAATTTTTTCAAATTTAAAAAAAAAGATTTAATACTTCAAATAAATTAATTAATGTGTCGTACTCGCTTTTGACGCCGCGCGCGCAACCTAAAAATGTCGCTCGGAGACCCATTTTCAGCGTTAAATTAAAATTATAAATAATGGAGATAGAGTTCCAGGAGCTGAGAGTTTTTCATTGAAAATTTCCTCCTGTTTCAGATTTTTTTTTTGAAATTTCTTAAATATCGATAGTTTATGAATTATTGGCAAAAAACGAAATGCCATTTTTTTTCATCTTCAATTGTTTATAACTTTTGCAATTTTTTATGTGCTAATACACGCTTTTGGCACATTTTTCTAGGCGTTATTCCGGATCCAATGAGCCATCACACATAATTTTAAGAGCAGTATCTCTATTTTAGACCATTTTCAACTTGTCGAGTAGACTATCATAATACAACAGTCAACGACCTTTTAACATTTCTAGCGGGAACATTCAGAACATTTTAAGTTTGATTCGCAAAAAGTAGTTTTCAACTCTGGTTGAACCGGGAGTATCAAGTTGTAGGTTATGTTCTAAATAAAAAAATCAGTAAAATGAGGCGTGGAGAACGTGAAACATATAAGAGTTGTTCCAAGGCTTGAACACCCATATAAAGTGATTTTTTGGTTTATAACAATTTTTGTTTATATCTTTAAATACACTCAGTATTCAAGAAAATAAAACGATTTTTTTTTGTAGAATATATACTCTAGCATGTTTTCAAATGCGCATTTCAAGAAAAATTCGCAAAATAAGAAAAAAACTGGAAGTAACTTACATTATAAACATCGCCCATCCTGGATCAGGCAAGCCAGTTACAATTTGTTCGTCTATATTTTGCTAACTTCCCCAATCAATATTTTTGCTGTACCATATGACGAAGGATATCATACGATTGCCGTTTAACCTATGAGGAATAATTTGAGATTGAAATAGCGGGAAGATCAATTGAAAGTGGTCTGAATTAAATGAAATTGCCTATTGAAGGGATACTTAACAGTATTTGTTATCTGTCAGGGCATTTTTCCGTGAGCACAGAGTGGTGCAAGATCAAGAGTATTTGACTCTACGGAGATCTGGAATCGATTCCGGGAGGAAGATACGAGAAATCCAAAAAGACATGATGGATTTCCATCGTATATACTTGATACTTTACTAGATATCTATGGATGTCTCCCACACCTGTTATGAATATTCATCGCATATCCATATGATGTATGTGTGGTATCTGGATTTCAGGGCAGTTTCAAGATTATCTAGTCCCACTCCAAAACTTTGAAGGTACAAACCTAGGAAGTTTTAGTGTGATTAGGGTGTTCAAATGCTGAGCAGTGACATATTTGCAAGGCTTCACAGAATGAAAACAAGTGGTCGTCACTCGCTCTCTCCACTTTTTCAAATGAATATTTTTTCAGTTCAATAATGGCCATATACCGGGTGACACAGGATATCGGGCCACCCCTGTAACTTCTGCATTCGTCAACGGATTTTTATGAAATTTGTTACAGTTATATAAGCAACCATTTCGGATTTGATCACATTACAATCCAATATGGCGGACTTCCGGTTTTTCTGGAAATGCCAGTAACTTTGTTTTTCAAATGGAACATCCTGTATATTTTCACATATTCAAGTTCAACAGGTCAAAACAAGTCCAAACCTTATGCCAAATGTATTTTTTTAAAACAATTGAAATTAAAATTGTTTTTTTATTTTACCCTGTGGATAAATGAGATTTATTCACAATGAGTCGCAGATAACATAAAAACTAAATTTTTTCTGAAAAATTATTTTTTGTGTCACATCACATTTTGATCAAAAATTCATTTTTTTCAAATAGAACCCCTATGGGCCACCTACCTGTCTCTCTAGAACATACATTGAGGGAAAAAATGACATATCATTTTTGTATTTCGGTGCAGTAACAAATTGTATAAATTCAAAAATCTACAACTAGTTCATGAGTTTCCTTGCAGTTCGAATAATTTTTCAACTTAGTAAGCTGTAGAAAACAACATTTCTGAATCTGGTCAACTAATTGTGTAAGTTATACTTATGCACGATAATGGTGTTTTTTTAAAATTCTTCTAGCGTTTTCTCGACTTACATTGCATTGGTAAATTAACATAAGCAAAACGTTCATTTCTGCCTCCTCACGATCATCTTCTCCATTGTTGGGTTCTTTTCTGTGTGGGTATCGTTCAGCGTATAACTGACAAGCGCGACACTGTTTAAAGACATTCTCGTAAATTAATAACATATCAACCTGTTCACTTCTTGTGAACCTATAATTTTGATTTTACATTTCTACTAAACTAATTCTCGGAAGTTAACTAATTTTCGAGAGTCGAGATGAAAGATGACAGCGAAACACAATTAGTTGACAAGATTCAGAAATGTTGTTTTCCACAGCTTACTAAGTTGAAAAATCATTCGAACTGCAAGGAAACTCATGAACTAGTTGTAGATTTTTGAATGTATACAATTTGTTACTGCACCGAAATACAAAAATGATATGTAATTTTTTTCCTTAATGAATGTTCTAGAGAGACAGGTAGGTGGCCCATAGGGGTTTCATTTGAAAAATTAATTTTTGATCAAAATGTGATGTGACTGAATTGATTCATCAATAAATGACACAAAAAATAATTTTTCAGAAAAATTAAGTTTTTCTGTTATTTGCGACTCATCGTGAATAGCTTCGACCAAGTCTCATTTATCCACGACGTAAAATAAAAAAACAATTTTAATTTCAATTATTTAAAAAATTACATTTGACATAAGATTTGGACTTGTTTTGACCTGTTGAACTTGAATATGTAAAAATATACAGGGTGTTCCATTTGCAAAAACAAAGTTACTGGCATTTCCAGAAAAACCGGAAGTCCGCCATATTGGATTGTAATGTGATCAAATCCGAAATGGTTGCTTATATAACTGTACCAAATTTTAGAGAAATCCGTTCACGAATGCAGAAGTTACAGGGGTGGCCCGATATCCTGTGTCACCCGGTATACTTCGTTGTTTCCATATATCGTTTCACATATATTTCTGAATAAACGTCTGCATTTGCACGTTCACCCATCCAAAAATGTTTCACAAAGCCGGTGAAAACCTGCTTCGCTTAGAAACTATGTTGTAGATAATGATGATTTTTTTCACTCACCTGAAATATATCCCAAATCAAAATTCATATTTTTCAGATACACTGTAACTCTTTCTGCACCAACTGACAATTGTTATTTGAGCAACAGGAACTACAAAGAACTCGACTATTATACTGATCTAGAGCCAGACAAAGATTTCGACATTTATACCATGAACAACAGAAATAAGTGTGAGGAGCCAATAATTCAAGGAAGGGATCATAGCGGTATTGAACACTTATCTTTAATCTGAATGATTTGAAAATATTCACTATTTCCAGAATGTTTTTGGCGTGTTAGAAGCGGTCAACGTCTAGAGTATAAAGTGGTGAGAGATTCACTGACCACCAAATCTATAGTGGAATGCCAAATCGAATGTTTGAGATCCACCAGATTCACATGTCGAGCGTTCAGTTACAGGTACGTTACACTTAGATAAGACTATGAACTTTAGGGAAACATTTGACTTCCTACTTCTAAATTCTCTCCTTATGAAGATATTGAATTGAGAAGACAGAAGAAAAATGGTATCAAAATTCTGATGACATTATAGAATTTTACAAGCTTGTATTTAACTTAACTGGTTGGTCCTTCTCAACTGTATATCACTAATGATTTTTTCACACATATTTTATACAATTCCCATTATCAGATTGACTTGATTTGGCATATGTACAAGAATCCATGCAGGGGCCTATTCAAGGGGTGGGGAAATGTGGAAATAAACTTGCAAAAGGAACCTAGTAGAATGTTTCGATTTAGGATGTGTTGTTCATATAAAGAATATCTCAACAAATCTACTTTTCTCTCACGCTATCATAATTCCATATCATAACCCCTTAGTGTCTCCTAGGTTGTTTTGGTACCAAACCTGTACTTCATAGAACATCTATGTTTTATATAGTTTTCCTAATGTTCACCTCCTCACTTCCCTCTTCCACGAGTTTTCTAGTGAAACTTAGTGTCAAGTGTCATGCCGAGGTATTTTGCTGTGTTGGCATATGGTGCAGTTGCCTGCGAATGGATCTATTACAAGTTCCATAATTCGACAGATTGAAGCCAACTTTCTCTGATTTATAATTTTTTTTAGGTGATACCTTAGAGGACAGTGTCGGGTGAGCAGTCCCGTTATCACTTTCAAGTCTTTCTTGTCCAATTCGAGCAGCTGTTTAGCTTTCTTTGACAATATGCTAGAAGCCTTTCCGCTTGCATTTGCCCTGGAACCTTATTCCAGTGGTTTCAGATTTGGTCAGCTTCCCAGCGTCGGAACTCTTCTTTAATCCACAGAAGAGTTCTGGGTCAGGAAATTGAGTGTTTGCACCTTCCTTGACAAGGCTGTCTGCTTTCTTGTTGCCTTTGATTCCTTTGTGAACTGGCACCCACATCAGTATGCCCTGATTATTTGTAGCCAGTTGTCTTAGGGAGAGTTTGTACTCCCAAGTCAGTCTAGACTCACATGTGTGTGACTCTCAGTGCTGCTTGGCAGTAAATTTTTGTCCCCCTGGAGCCTCTTGCGAGGCATTCTTGGTCGCAAATTTCTATAGCATGGATTTTTGTTTGAAAAATTGTTGGTACTTTGCCTAGAGGTTTTGGGAGCCTGAAACTAGGACCCGTTACTCCCCCTTCAGCCCTTTCATCCATCTTGGAACCATGAGAATATAATACTGATGCATTCCTTTCTAGTTGAGGCCCGTGTATGATCTACTTCAAAATCGTGCCTATCTGGCATAGTATCTGATAGCTGGATTCTGGGGGAATATTTCCCAGAATCTCAGATGTCCAATCAGATTTCCAGCTTTCAAATTGAAGTCTGGTGCAGTCTGAAGGCACTCATTGCCGCTTCCTTCCCCACACATGAGTGAAGTGAAGAAAAGTTTAGCTTACCTGTAATGCTGCAGTGGGGCATGTGAATATTGCCCCTGTGATTCCCAGACAGGCTAACCGCTGCTTGTGCCAAGTACTCTTGAATTTTTGGCCACCATACTAATGATGCATAGGTGACCATTGGTTTTTGATATTTGTTTGGTATGACCACTATTTCATTTTTGGTTTCAAACGTCATGTCTTACCAAATACTCTGCGATACGTCGAGGTTGCCCCTGCAGCCTTGGAAAGGATGAGATTAATGTGACTGTTTCATGTTAGTCTTTGGTCGATTATAACGCCCAAATATTTGACTTTTTTGGAAAAAGTTAGCTGTGTTCCATTCAGTTCTTATTTTCGCCTCCTTGTGAATGTTACCAGCACTGTTTTGCTAGGATTAACATTTAGTCCCTCCTTTGCGCACCAGATTTTAATTATGTATAGGGTTTTCTGCATGCGATTGGATATTATCCCATCATGTTTGCCTCTAATAGTAATTCCAGATTCATGAAGTTTTACTATCAGATTATCCACGGTCAGAGACCACAGCAAAGGCGATAGAACCTTATTATGGGGACAACTTTTTTCTGCTGTGATTCTGACCGTTTCCTCTTCGAGCGCAGGTGTTATCGAAAGCACCCTCTATATCTATGAGCGCACATAGAGCCATTTTTTGGTCAAGTATGTCTTTTCAATGGTTCCAAATAAGCATTGTAGAGCATTGATCGTTGGTTTTCCTACTTGATAGGCGAACTGTTTTTTGTGAAGCGGTCAGTCCAAGAGGATTTCAGTTCTTATATAACAGTAAGATGCGCGTCAAAATTATGGAACAAATTCGATATTTCGCAAGCCATGTACTTTTGACAAAAATCCTGAAATAGGTCGCTTTTTATTTTAAAATGCCGATTTCTTCATGTATATTCTAAAGAGGTTATGTCACTGGTTTTGACATGGTGACGTAATCGGTAATTTTTTTAAATTGGAATAGATGTCTTGTGATACCTCATCTGGAAGGCCTTTCAATACTGCATTCATGATAATAATTAATTAGATATTTTTTCACAGAGTGAACAAAAATTAATATTTTATTTCAATAAGAGAATAACTTTATATCCAACAAAATAGAACTGTTAAATGAGATGTTTGGAATGCCATCCACCAGTCTCTTGACAATAAGCAAATCTACGAACACATTCCTCTTGCACATTGCAAATAACTTCCGGAGTAATTCTGTTAATTTCGATCCTAATTCGATTTTTCAACTCTTGTAGATTATGCGGCCTATCTACATAGACCTTCGATTTCAAATACCCCCACAAGAAAAAATCCAGGGGCGTAAGATCTGGAGATCTTGGGAGCCACTCTATCGGTCCGCGTCTACCAATCCACCTCCTAGAAAAACAGTTATTCAAAAACTCGCGAACATCACGTGCATAGTGCGGGGGTGCACCTTGTTGCAACCAAATACTTTCATTTGGTGAGTTAGGATTGTTGGCGTTTGGAAAAATATCGGCATGGCTAGGTATGAGTTCATTTCTTAAAAATTCCAAGTAACGCTCCCCTGTGAGATTTCCTTCGAAAAAATACGGGCCAATAATCCTGTCGTTTATTATCCCTGCCCAAACATTGACTTTCTAAGGTTATTGAGTATGCCCGTCCATCATCCAGTGAGGATTATCCCTACTCCAATATCTGCAATTCTGACGATTTACTGAACCATTTAGGCAAAACGTAGCCTCATCGAAAAACAGAATTTGTTTTATAAAACGTGGATTGCGGTTACACAAATCCTGCATTATTTCACAGAACTCCACACGGCGATCGGGATCATCATCATTGAGTTGTTGGTGTAGCTGTACTTTGTATGGATGGTACTTTTCTGCTTTTAGAATACGTAATACAGAACTTTAGGATATGTCAAGGTCTGCTGCAATTTGTCGTGTGAGGATTATCCTCTACACCCAATAGAACATCAAGTTTCACGTTTTCTTCTATTTTAGGACGTCCAGCATTCGGAATATGTTTGACATGACCAGTTTCTCTAAATTTTTTCTCAATCTTACTGACTGTTGAACGACTGATAGGTCTATTTGGATACTTCGCATTGAACAAGTCGCATACCTCTTGCTGAGTTCTGGTTATATCTCCGCATCCAATAAAAATTGAAATTTCTATGCGTTGGGTTTCACTCAAAGTAGCCATAGTTTACTTATAGAACCTTTTCACTAAGGATTTGTGAAGAATATTTGTTGATATTTCAACTGACATTCATTTGACACTAACTTGCCTATTATGGCATTAATTTGTGATTGTCTTTTGTTTCCATTTTAGACTAGGAAATAGCTAACTATTAATATTTGGAAAGGATCCATTGGTGTAGTAGAGCACTGACTCACTAGTCTGCCAAGGCAGTCTAAGGGATTAGAGCCTTGTCTCAAAAAAGTAAAATTTTGCATTTTTTAACACGCTTTTATTATCTTTACTTGTAACTAAATAACTCACAATGTAATAAAATCTTGGAAGTAAATATTCACCCACTTCCCATCTTCCGAATAATCTGAAATTTGTCACACATATCAAGGACCGATGACAATACAAGAATTTCATAATCATTATGTAATAATAATAAAAATATATTTTTCCAAACGCCAACAATCCTAACTCACCAAATGAAAGTATTTGGTTGCAACAAGATGGTGCACCCCGCTATGCCGTGATGTTCGAGTTTTTGAATAACTGTTTTCCTAGGAGGTGGATTGGTAGCGGACCGATAGAGTGGCCCCCAAGATCTCCAGATCTTACGCTCCTGGATTTTTTCTTGTGGGGTCATTTGAAATCGAAGGTCTATGTAGATAGGCCGCAAAATCTACAAGAGTTGAAAAATCGAATTAGGATCGAAATTAACAGAATTACTCCGGAAGTTATTCGCAATGTGCAAGAGGAATGTGTCCGTAGATTGGCTTATTGTCAAGAGATGGTGGATGACATTTCGAACATCTTATTTAACTGTTCTATTTTGTTGGATATAAAGTTATTCTCTTATTGAAATAAAATATTAATTTTTGTTCACCCTGTAAAAAAATATCTAATTGATTATTATCATTGAATGCAGTATTGAAAGGCCTTTCAGATGAGGTTTCACAAGACATCTATTCCAATTTAAAAAAATTACCGATTACGTCACCATGTCAACACCAGTGACATAAAAAAATCGGCATTTTAAAATAAAAATCGACCTATTTCAGGATTTTGGTCAAAAGTACATGGCTTGCGAAATATCGAATTTGTTCCATAATTTTGACGCGCACTGTATAATTTTCTCCACTGTTTTTAGGAGACAGGAGGAGTGACTGATGCGGCGATAAGACTTTGGTTCGTCTGCTGGATGTCTTCCAGTCTTTGGTATGAATAACACTGCAGCCTGCCTCCAGGCTTTCGGTATGTGACCGAAAATGAAACTGGCCTTGAACAGACTCTTCGAGAAGGGCTCTATTATCTCAAGGCCATTTTGTAATGAGGCGGCCAATTTAAGAGGTTTGAAGCTCTTAATGGCCCATCTGATCTTCTAGGTGGTGAAGATTTTCCCTGCGAGGCTCCTGCTGGATCTGTAAGGGTTAGTGACAATCCCTTCCAGCTGAGCACTTTGCAGTGCGTTTTCAACAACCTTGGACACTGTTTTCATTGTATTCTGCTTTCAGAAAGAATTCTTGACAAAGTGGAAATTAATAACTGACTTAAGTAATACGAGCCTGTAATATATCAAGTAGCCAGCTATAAATTCATTGAAAATGAAAAACGTCTTTATGTCGGTCCAATATCCATCAAGAAACAACTGCTTTCCTGGCTGATGCCTTGATGGACTTTGAATTACATCCGATGGATAATATGGATGGATAAAACAGATAAAACAAAATTACTTAGCAAATGTTTCTTGCGAAATGGATAAATATTAACCACTTTCAGGCTGACCACCTGTAAATCGGTTTCGGGGTATTTGTCCCCTCATCAGTACATGGTAGGTCAAGCAGACAAATGACTAATGTCTGTGAACCCGATTGAAAAAATCAAAATCCATCCATTTATTAGTTTTGGTTGAGACCAAATGGAAAACACCATTAGCTAACGCCATCTCAATTTAACTACTCCCACTAACATTACCAGCTTTGACATGTTATCCTGAACCTTAGGATAGAAATCTGCGATACGAGACAGAAGTCTACAGACTTCTGTCCATGTCCATGTCCATGTTTTCCATTCTGTCCATGCAGTCTCAACGAAAACTACTGTACTGTAGTGATGAGGTCTACAGGTAGTCAGCCTGAGTGAAAGGGTTAATATTTCTCCATTCTGCAACAAATATTTGCTGTGTAATGTAATGTTATTGTAACGTAAATAAACTTAACTTGGTTTAACTAATTTATTTAACACTTAATCTACAACTTAATTTATATTACTACGCCACTGAATAGCTCGATCATATGGGCTCGTTCAGACTGTCCTACTCCACTTGAGGTTTTCCTATTTATCTCCGATACAGCATTCTCGATGTTTCGAATTCGGACGGTTGGCGCGGCGTGTTCCAATTGTTTCCAATATTGACCGTTGTTTTCCGCGGAAGGCGCCCGGATGGTTCTCGAATATCTCCGGGGATGATCTCATGGGTGTCGATGGCAACGATGAGCGACAGGTCGGCCTAGGTTAGTTACATTGCCCCTTCTTAAAGACATTTCGTCCCGAAATTTCATCCTTGAGTGTGCGATATCTGCATGACTCCCCATATCTGCACGTGAAGTTCGATGGAAGTAACACTCCACGGTCTTCATGATCGATCGTGGAAGAGGGTTACAGCAAACCAAAATCTTGGCCGCTGGATCTGAATATCGCCTCCAGCATACTTCTTATGACTCTCAGTCCAACCCATCAATACCACAGGATAATTTTGGAATTGCTAGATCCACCAGATTCTGGTCCACCATAGTATCTCTTAGTTTGGTGAGACTCTTCCAGACATCTTCATAAGGCGGTTTATCTTGGGAATGCCTCTTGGTGACTAGGTAGTAGATGTTTCTCTGGCCTTTCTTCAACTGTAGCACCCACCAACTTCTGGATTCTGCTCCGCAGTGTTTGGAGTTGACCAAATTTCTTGGAGAACACTCGGCGATGCCCTGGACATTGAAGATCTTCTGCCACACGTGCGCTAGTGCGTAGTCAGCAGGCACCTCGAAAGGTCTCGTGACTCCTCTCTAGTAACCCCATGTAGAACTTTCTGCCCGTTTGAATACAAGGACATAAACTTCTCGAGCGTCATATCAACCTACGGTGGCTTGAGGGTACGAACCTGGACATGGATTCCAGCGTAAGGGGCCAACCTGTTGAAATGGGCGACCCTTGGTTTCCATCGGGGTGGATAATGGATTAGGTACACATAGGTCGGATATCCTTATCACGATCTTATCACGGGCCTTCCACGAGTTCCCAACTTTGGTGATAGTCCCGGCGGCGTTTGGGGTTGTACAGCCAAACCAGGTCATCAACCTTAAATCCTCCAGCGTCGGCCTTGATGTCATAGGTCTTCTTCATTTTATCGCTGGCACTCTGGATGTTCAAGCGGACTCGTTGTGGATGTCGTCCATTCTCTGCGAAGTTTGCTGGCGTAGTCCTCTCCCGCAGTGTCTTGTCCTGGCGGTATCCCAAACTTCAGGTCACAAGGCAGTGCGCAGTTCTCGGCCCATTATAATACTAGCAGGAGTTTGACCGGTTGACTTCGTGTACTGCGGATCGATAGGCCATCAGGAACAAATGAAGATACTGGTCCCAGTCTCTTTGATGGTCAGAGACAACCTTGGACAAGTGGCGGTTGATCGTCCTGTTCATCCGTTCCACCATTCCATCGGACTGCGGATGTAGGGCCGTGGTTCTTGTCTTGCGGATGTTCAGCAGTAGACATATTTCTTGGAAAGGTTGGATTCGAAATTTCTGCCTTGATCCGAGTGCAGCTCCATTGGAATACCGAATCGACATATCCACTCTTTCACCAAGGCGTCGGCGACGGTGATGGCTTCCTGGTTGGGCGGGGCATAGGCTTCCGCCCACTTACTGAAGTAGTCCATTGCCACAAGGATGTATTTATTCCCGTGGTCGGATACGGGAAACGGGCCGGCGATGTCAATGGCGATTCTCTCGAGCGGGCTGCCTACGTTGTACTGACGCATCGGGGCCTTGGGTCGTATTCGAGGTCCATTGCTAGCGCGCATACAGCGCACTTCCTGCACCAGTCCTGGACGTCAGCTTGACAATTGGCCCAGTAAAACCGTTGCCTCACTTTCTGCAGGGTCTTCGTCACTCCCAGATGTCCTCGGCGACTCCATCATGGATTTCCGCAGCACTTCCTCTCTTCTGTTCCTGGGAACAATTATTTGGCGTCTGTCTTCCCCACCAATATCGGCCTCCAACACGTTTCAGGATCCCATTGTCCAGAATAAGAGAGTTCCATTGTGCCCAATAGGACTTAACAGCGGCGAGTAACCTGCGACTTCCTGCCATGATGGTCTTCGATTGCCCTTCTTCCAGCTGGCGACTAAGCCAAGGTCGGGGTCTCTCTCTTGGTCTTTCTGGATCTTGCTGTCATTCAGTTGTCATCCATTGCGCGGTTCTACAAAGTGTTGCTTCTTTCTCTTCTGCTCGTCGGCAATGTGAGCAATCATCTGGACATGGTCTTGCGACAAGGCATCTGCATTCTTATGGCTAGTTCGGCTCGATGTTGATCTGAAATCGAATTCTTGGAGTCTCTCGATCCAGCGTGCTACTTGACCCTCAGGATTTTTGAACTGTAAGAGCCATTTGAGAGCTGCATGGTCAGTTCTCAACAGGAATCTTCTTCCATACACGTACTTGTAGAAGTGTTCCCTCCCTTTACAACAGCTAACAGCTCTCGCCTGGTGACACAGTAATTGCGCTCTGGTTTGCTAAGCGTCTTGCTGAAATAACCAATGACCTTCTCCTGTCCCTCCTGGATCTGAGATAGGACAGCTCCAAGTCCCACGTTGCTGGCGTCCATTATCCAAAATGAATTTCCCTTTGGGTAGGGGATAGCTCAGTATAGGTGCGTTGATCAAAGCTCCTTTCAGCTTCCTGAATGAATCTTGACATTCTTGGACCACTGGAACTTTGTTTGGCCTTCCGTGAGCCTGGTCAGTGGTTTAGCGATGTTGGCGAATCCCAGCACATATCGGCGATAGTATGTGCATAAACCAAGGAAACTTCGAAGTTGGTGAATGTCTTTTGGGATGGGCCAATCCTTAACAGCTTTGATCTTCTGGTCATCCACTGCTACTCCTTCCCCAGAGACAAGCGTGGCGAGTATCGTACTTCTTTTTGGAACAGATGGCATTTCTTAGGGCTCAGCTTCAATCCGGAGTTCCTCAGTCGGGAATACTTCCTCCAAGTTTTCACGTGGTCCTCGAACGATCTGCCGACCACAATTATGTCGTCGAGATACACTGAACCGTGTTCCATGAGAGTCCCTTCAGCACTGTCTCCATCAATCTTTCGAATGTGGCGGGAGCATTACAGAGCCGAATGGCATAGCGGTGAACTGCCACAATCCTGAGCCGATGGTAAAGCAGTCTTTCTCGATCTTCCTGGCGAGTTCTACTTGCCAGTATCCACTCTTCAGATCAAGGGTCGAGAAAATCGTGGAACACCAAGCGTGTCTAGGGTGTCATCTATTCTCGGGGAGAGGGTAACTGTCCTTCTTGTGACATTATTAAGTTGGCGATAGTCTACACAAAAGCGTGTCGATCCATCCTTTTTCTTCACCAATGCGACTGGAAGGACCAGGGACTGTCAGGCGGTTCGATAACTCCTTCTTTTCCCATATGCTGACTATTTTGTCAGCCTCTGCCTTCTTGGCAGAGAAGTCTTCTTGCTGATTGCCGGATCGGTCGGGCACCCCAGTATCAATCTTGTGCTGGACCACATTGGATTCGACCCCTTTTCCTTGTCGGTATCGAAGATGTCTTGGTACTTTTGACTAAATCTCTTAGTTTGGGCTGTTGAGCTGGTTTTATGTCTTTGGAAGAGATGGCAACTAATTTCTCTAGTTCTGTGGGCAAGTTGTTGGGTTGGCTAATCGTACCTCTGCGCCCGGATCACGGATGAAACTGACGAGCAGTGCCCCAAAATTGTTCCTTTCTTCAAGGTCACTGGGAAATAATTGACATTCATGACCCTTACCGGCACAAATTTGTCAGCCGCAACAAGGTCTTCCCTAGTGCAATCCCTCGTCCAATTTTCTCATCATGAAGTTTGGGCTCGAACATCACCACGTCTCCACTGCTTTCGCACTCCGTCCAGGCGAGCCTCCAGAATGGTTTCAGCCCTCTCAGATGCGCTTACATCTTCAGCCAACAGCACGGATCAACTCTTCACTTCTCCCATGAAGTACCAGCTCTTCTCCGTTGACACGTGGGGCCGTCTTTGAAATCAATTCAAACCCTCTGGATTCATGATGTCCATTCCGATGATTGCATCGTCTTCGATGTCGCTACAAGTGCCTGATGTTTCACTTTAGTGCTGCCCAAAATTATTTCAATCGGTGCTCGCCATATACGGTAGCTGGCTCCCTGTTGCTGTGCGTAGCTTCAAGTTGTCGGTTCAATTCGTTCGGTGTTCTGGCAAAGGAAGGTCGAGAATTGTCCTAGTCGCACCTGTATCTAGCAGCATGGTGCAAGGCTCGTTATTGATGAGACCGTCTACGAAACACCTCTGTTCTGTCGTTGCAGGATAGCGACATATCGTTGTTAACCAGGGCTTGCTGGACACAGGCCGAGTTGCCCTTCTCGACCTTCTTTAGTTTTCCTGCATCGGTCGTGTTTTGAATGTTGGACATTTGCTACGCACATGTCCAATTTTCCAATTCCAGCATCTTATCTGTCTCTTCTCAGGGAACACTTCCTTAATCACTTTCCTTATGGCAGCTTCCAAATTAGCAGGCTCCTGTGAGTCTTCCTCAATCATTCGGACTTTACTCTGGCTTTTGCAAGATTGTTTAGCTGCCTCGAATTCTAAAGCGCGTGCCAGTCGTCTCGAGATGTGTTGGACGGGCTAGTGTCAACGCTTGTCTGGTTTCTTGGTCCGGAGTCCATCCAGGAATGCTTGAACCGCTAATGCTCCATTACATTTTCTGGTGTGGCTGGATATGCGAGGCGAACCAAGCGTGCAATGTCAGTTTCGAATTCTTGTAAGGATTCGCCCGATTTTGGCAGCGATTTTTCAACTGGGAGTGGTATACGTGCTCCAAATGGGCGTGGCCATATCGTAATTCTAGATGTTTAATCAGCTGATCATAGTCCTCCTGTTCTTGGCGGTGAGAGTTTGTAGAATATTTGCGCTTCTCCACGTAATGCAAGTGTCAGTGCTACAGCTCTTTCCCTGCATTCCATCCGTTTGCTTTGGCGCTGCTTCAAACTGCCGGCGGTAATTTGCCCATGGGGTTTTCCGTCGAACTGAGGGAGCTTCATGGAAGCTTCCTATTTCTGAAATGACCTTGACATCTTTTATACCCTCTTGAACTTTATCCACGTTCAAACTCAAGTCCAGCATTGCATTTTCGTTAACCATCTCTGTGGAGGGCGCACTATTAATTTGTTTTCCCAGCTTACTGATCGTTTCCTTTATTTTGTCCATTTCGGTCTCAACGGTTCCCATTCTTCCTTCTAGAAAATTAGCCACACCACACAATTCTCTTTTTAGGCCTTCTGTGTTTTCAAGGAACTTATCTTCCAGGCTTCTTGAATTTTCTAGAAGCTTCTCTTCCAGATTTCTAGAATTTATCTTGAAGCTTCTCTTCCAGATTTCTAAAACTTCCCTTCCAGATTTATAGAATTTTCCTGAAGTTTCTCTTCCAGATTTCTAGAATTTTCCTGAAGTTTCTCTTCCAGATTTCTAGAATTTTGTTGCAGTTCTTCTTTCCCGGTTTAGTAGTTTCTTGAGTTTATTCATTACCAAACTTAAATCACCTCCGGGAACTTCGAATAAAAATGTTTGGGTCCTCACCTTCTTGTATAAGTCCTTCTGCAAGTCTTTCCTGGAGTACTTGCTTTTTACCTTTGTTTCCAGTTCCTTTCCTCCAATTCCTGTTTCAATTCCGCTACCTTCAAATCCGCAAGGCGCACTTTTCTTGAACACATTTTGTCTTTGGCGAGGTATCAGTCTGTTTCACACGAAAAGTTTATCAGTTTGTTAAAATTCACTTGCGAATTCTTTTCCACGGGCCACCAGTCTATTGTCTGTTTCCGAAGAGTGTATCAGTTTATATTCCCACGCACAATTGTCCGCCGAAAACCGGGCCACTGTCTATTTTCTGTTTCACGAACGTGTATCAGTTTATATTCCACGCACAATTGTCCCGCGAAAACCGGGCCACTGTCTATTTCTGTTTCCGCGAACAGTGTATCAGTTTATATTCCCGCGACAATTGTCCACTCAGCGAAAACCGGGCCACTGTCTATTTTGAGTACAAAGGTCTATCAATTTATTTTTCTGACTATCCACTCCACGATCACTTGTTTATTTTCAAAATCCCACTTCTGACACCAATTGTACGTAAATAAACTTAACTTGGTTTAACTAATTTATTTAACACTTAATCTACAACTTAATTTATATTACTACGCCACTGAATAGCTCGATCATATGGGCTCGTTCAGACTGTCCTACTCCACTTGAGGTTTTTCTATTTATCTCCGATACAGCATTCTCGATGTTTCGAATTCGGACGGTTGGCGACGGCATGTTCCAATTGTTTCCAATATTGACCGTTGTTTTCCGCGGAAGAGCGCACTGGATGGTTCTCGAATATCTCCGGGGATGATCTCATCGCTGTCGATGGCAACACGTGAGGCGACAGGTCCGGCCTAGGTTCGTTACATTATGTAATCCAACGTCCGTCGAGGCAGTAGCCAGGGAAGTAGTTGTTTTTATGGATATTCGACCAACATACGCCTATTGTATAGGTATTTGTAGTCAGCTGTCTTGAGGAAAAAGACATTTTTCAGTTTCAATGGAATGTCTTTAGAGTGAAAAGCGCGATGTGGAAAAGACAATATATAATAATGTCGAAAATGCAAATCAGTAACACAATTTGGTTGAATTTATTCATATAAATGCACAAGATGGCCGCAAATGAGAATGTCTGTACAGAGAGACTGAAAAAATCCTGCAAATATTACAAAAAAAATACGCCAAGTTGGTTAGAATGTTCAAAATATGATTTAGTGTACCACAAAACTTGTCCAAACATATCGAAAACTTGCTGCATCAAAGAGAAATATCTCATCGACATAAAAAATGTTTCTGACCGAAGAAAACTCTCTATTGAAGCAAGAAAATCTCTAATAGCATCAATTATCGAGAAAATAATATCTCAGATCTTCGAAGAAAAGCTACAAATCCACGGAAATAATATCAATATTATTTCAAACAAACAAGTGGCAGGACCAGCAAAAACAATCAAATCCATCGAAAACGCATAGTGTGCGAAAAAAAATATTTCTAAAAATTGATGAATCAGGTCGATACAAAGTAGTATAAGTAAGACTTTCCTAAAAAACGAATTCGTCAAACAGCTCTCTTGAAATCATCAGGCATCCCCAATAAACAAGTGGCAAATAAAATTGTGACAGTTCAAATATTACAGAAATGTTATGAAATTATTAATTTGTGTGCTATATATTCTCTCCTTTCCGACACTTGACATAACAAAAGTGAAACTGGTCATGACGATGCAAAATGTCATACTCCAAAGGAAAACGCCTTTCAAACGCAAAGTTGGTCAATCTGAAGATATTGCTAAATTCATAGTGGTTAAGCCCAGAGTCTGGATGGATATTTATTGAGTTGTCGAAAAAAACATCAAGTTATTCTTAATGGAAAAAACTACCTAACGAAGAAATTTTTCTGGTGAAGTATCTCAAGACTGATAGTACTTTGAAATCTTTCATGGTATCTAGTGATTACAAATTCAAAGAAAATTTCTATAAGCCATCTGTCTGGCCAGAAAAAAATGGTTACAGGAGATTTGACACCAGTTAGCTGTATGAATAAAACTGAATATCAAATTAGAGATCTAAATTGTGATGATTCTGTGAGTATATTCCACATCAATACACAGTGCTCATTGAACAAATTAATGAAAATCTAGTCATTTTTGGATGGATGGATGGATTATCAATTCGACATCCATTGTGTCTCCGAATAATGGCAAATTGAACAGAATCTAAAAAACATTTATATTCCTGGCTATAGATTTTTGTAGAAAACATGAAAACATGTGTTGCTATTTATCTAAAAAAAAACAATTAAATTCAAATCCTCAGATCTGACTACATATTGTGATGAGCTGAATGCTCTGAATTTTGTGGCATCAAATTAATGGAATCTCAATTATTAATTATTATGCTGTATAAATCCAACAGTTTAGGAGATTTCTATATTTTTATGAGCAATCTAGAATCGTTGATGGACAGATTTAATCATGATGATAGTAAAGTCATAACACTAGGCGAATTCAATAAGGACTTCAAAAATAAATCGTTACTGTTGATGGCTTGTTATGTCTTGTACACTCCTTCATACTAAAAAATTGCGCCTAGGCCTATTCAACGTGGCATTTAAGGCATTATTGCTAGAATCAATACAATGACATGTAAACTATGAAATTGCTACCTATATGTATATGTATCTATATTGATGTTGAAAAGGGAAACATTCTCAATTGAATATTGATAGAAGGATTTTTCTGTGAATTGAAAAATCCACGATTAAAATAAAGTTATTTTTTGTGAATGTCTAACAGAAAACAACTACTTCCCCGGCTAAAGCCACGCTGGACATTGAACTACATCTGATAGATATTCTGAAAAGGTCCTAACTCAAAAGAAAAAATCTGAAATTGAAAATTTGCATTTTCATTCAGATAGTTATTTGATTTTATATTCCAGTCTTAATTAAGAACTCATAAAGATGAATGAGGCAAAGAAGAATGTTTTCCAAAAGAGAGTACTCACCAGAAATCATTACGTAACATTGACGCAGGAGAGACATCGCATTCATTAGGTCTTCAATACATTTTTGTCGACGAAAATCTATTTCAGCTTCCACGATCATCAGGAAGACGGAAGAAATGGGAAACACATTTTCAAGAAGCAATCTCACTTTCAGAAGATGGAAAAAGTTAGAATCATTTCTTTGGAGACACTTTGAAATTAGTGTTTTCTGACATTAAAACCTGTCATGGGGTATGATAGACTGATTTGTTGAAAATATAAACAGGATGTTCATAAAATCAGATGTGGAATCATCTGCGACTGAAAGATAAACTTTAGTCACTATCTTCCATCGTCAAGATAACCTCTTGTGGGTATTCATGTTAAGGAACATTCTCAATTGAATATTGATAGAAGGATTTTTCTGTGAATTGAAAATCCACGATTAAATGAAGTTATTTTTTGGGAATGTCTAACAGAAAAGCAACTACTTCCGGCTAAAAGCCGCTGGACATTGAACTACATCTGATAGATATTCTGAAAGGTCTAACTCAAAAGAAAAATGCAAATTTTCAATTTCAGATTTTTTCTTTGAGTTAGGACCTTTCAGAATATCTATCAGATGTATTCAATTCCAGCGTTACGGAATAGTTTTCTGTGACATTCACAAAATAACTTCATTTTAATCGTGGATTTTAATTCACAGAAAAATCCTTCTATCAATATTCAATGAAATCTTCCTTCAACATGAATACCCACAAGAGTTATCTTGACGATGGAAGAAAGTGACTAAAGTTTATCTTTCAGTCGCAGATGATTCCACATCTGATTTTATGAACATCCTGTTTATATTTTCAACAAATCTATCTATATTGAGTTACTGATTTCACAAAATAACATTATTTCCAGAAATAAATTCCCAAGAAAATGACAGCCATGAAAAATAACAAAAAAATAAAGAATTGAAAATGTCCCCGGCCGGGGACGAAACGAATTTTATTACAAATAGACTTTCATTACTACACGAATCCAATAACCCAAGAATCTCCTCAAAATATATATTAATGTTACTTGGGGTTACGAACTTGGATGACGAAGACAACTCAAGGTTAAGTGGGAGAAAAAATCATTAGTGAGATTCTCGCTGAATGAATTGAACTTATATTTAATTCCTAGATATATGTGATGAGAAATGTACACAATTTTCTATTGGAAATAATAAAGACCGTTATTATTATACGTCACATTCTACAAAAAAGGTTTCATGTAATTTTGCTGAAAAAATTAGTATATCTAAAGATATAGCAGAATTAGAACATAAAGAAAAATGATTCCACATGGGAGGGTTCAAGGCTTGAAACAGCGCTAAAAAAAAAGATGAATAATGAAATAAAAAAAGTTAAATCTAGGTATAGGAGAATGACTTGTTGCTCATTTTCAAAATAGGCAATTATACGAAAGAAGTTGGGGGGTTTCCGTCCGAGGAAACTGAGCTTTCCAATGTTTTCTTTGAATAATTTAATACATTTTTGCACATTCTGTTCAATATTCAATGGACGTCCAGTATTCATTATCAAATCACTGCATATTGTTGAAAATGTTTATTTACATAAAAATGAAGTGTATTCGAAAGATTGCATCCGTCAATTTGTCTTTATTAAAAAGTCAAATTCAGGGCCGGATTAAAAGGTGTGGAGGCCCTGGGGCAACAAAGGAGTGGAGGCCTCTAACTATTTTTCAAACAAGTTTTTTTTTATTTATTTATTGCGGAACAAATCAAATTATTTCGACACGAGCATATGTAGGTATAATAAAATACAAGAAATACATTTTTTTTTTTTTTTTATATGTTCTGGTTCCCACGAAAAGGGATATCCTGTAATGTTCAGAGAACATCGTGGGAACCAAGGGAAAGAAGGTAGGAGTTGGTGTTCTTCTTAAATTTCTGGAGGTTGTATGCCTCGGGGAACACCTCCCTAGGCAATGAGTTCCAAAGCCTCGCAGTTCGTTGGATGAATGAGTCATTGGAAAGTGATGTACTGAAGGTATCAAAAGTGACAACGAAGGGGTGTGAAGAATGAAATTGAAGGGTTAATAGAGAAGAGACTGCCAAAGGAGGAAAGATGGTAGATATTTCAGAAGAGCATCAGCCCATGAAAATATCTATAAAATAGAGACAAATCGCCAACTTTTCTACGGTGTTCCAGACAAGTGAGCGAGTTTGTAGCGAGGCATCACCGCAGACGAATTGCCCTTTTGGACAGAATCCAATAGCTTCAGGATATGTTTAGGTGCGCACTCCAAATATGGGAACAGTATTCCAGGACAGGTCGGATCTGTGCCTTATAGATCATAAGCAGCTGACTGGAGGTGAAATAGCTCTTGGCACGAAACAAAAACCAAGTTTTTGGGATGCACTTTTGGCAATGGACCTCCGTGATTTTCCCAGGAAAGGTTATTGCTGATAGTAATACCAAGCATCGATATGGATGACTTCAGCGGTATGGTTACTCCTGACAAAGTTATGTTAGGCACAGTGAGATCGGCTTTTCTAGAGAAAAGACATGCTTGTGTTTTGTTTGCATTGAATTCCACCAAGTTATTGGATCCCCATTCGAGAATTGTTGCTAAGTCCATATTTATATTGTTAACATTTCTTCCTCGTTCATTTCTGGTTTCACGGGCTGATATAGGGACCCTGGAAGAGAAAGCGGTATGGAGGGTACTATCATCGGCAAAGCTGTGTACGGGACATGAAGTTGCTTTCAACGTCGTTGATGTGAAGTAAAAATAGTGTTGGTGCTAGAATGGATCCTTGCGGAACACCAGCATTTATGAGTAGAGTGTCAGATGAAACTCCATCGACCACTACATGGAGACCTGTTTGAGAGAAACTAGCAAGCAGAGAACACAGCTGAGGGGCAAGCCATAAAATGGAAGCTTGGCAGGAGTCCCTGGTGCCAAACTCGATCGAAGCTTTGGAGATATCTAATGCCACAGCTAAAGTTTCTCCATACTTTTCAATAGATAGCTGCCATATATGTAGACGATATCGAGCAGGTCACCAGTTGATCTCTGATGGCGGAAGCCATATTGCCTATCATTGATAATTCCTGAGTCTTCCAGATATTTCATGAGCTCGATGTTGATGGCTTTTTCCATGACCTTCGAAATAATAGATAGCAGTGCGATAGGTCTGTAGTTGCTAGGTAGGTCTTTTGCCTTTTTAGGGACTGGCTGTACTCTTGCAATTTTCCAATTGGACGGAAATACTCCCAAATTGTAAGAGTGGTTGAACAACTTGCAAAGAACAGGTGTTAGTTCGGGGCACATTTCTTGAGAACAATCGGCGGGATTCCGTCAGATCCACAGGCTTTGTTGGTGTTGAGACCCAGCAAAATCTTTCTGATAGTACGTTGGCGAAAGGTGATCTCGGGCATGTGACTGTCAATAGGTGTAATGTTCGGGGGTTGTTTTCCCGAAGAATCCAGAGTGGAATTTCCAGCAAATAGGTGCGCAAATTACATTAAATTACAGCGTAAACAAAGGGATTCTTGCGAGCTTTTTTCGACGAAAAATCATTGATGATTTC
The DNA here is from genome assembly GCA_018342105.1 of Gonioctena quinquepunctata. Lineage (NCBI taxonomy): Eukaryota > Metazoa > Arthropoda > Insecta > Coleoptera > Chrysomelidae > Gonioctena > Gonioctena quinquepunctata. Next base: position 339,066 of record JAFIRS010000199.1, read on the forward strand.
GGTCAAATCCAGCATCCGGAGGAAATCATTCTCAATGCTAAGAAGCGATAACTTTGATAGGCGGCTTTGTCTCATCGTAATTCGCCTATTTTTTTCATTTTGGAAAATGAGCGCTTTCCAGTGCAATTTGACATCATCACATTCTCAGTTGTAATATCACAAGAGAGTGAAAATAATTCGACAGATTTTCGAAAACTTGTTGCCAGGCAATAGACAAGATAGACCAACTGGCTCGAGTGGCTATTGCCAACAAGTTTGAGAAAGAAATCTAGATAATTATTTTCTACTATATCGAACTCTCGTGTGGTATTCTTTAGATTATTTTTTGATGTTACGATCATAAACACATTTCCTCGCAAAATTATATAATGTACTAAACCGGATTTGATTCATTTCACACTTTTCATGCGAATTGATGACAGTCGTCAAATTAAAAATATAGGTTGTCAGACAATAAAAACAAAATACCTCAAATTATTCCCGCGACCATTTTCTATGTAGAATATTCCCACTATTGATTGGCCAAAACGTATATGAATTATTTGAATTGAACGTTTCCATTGGTTTCTAGCAATGTCAAAAAATAATCACTGTAATTTCAATGTTTGAGAATGTAGCTCTGAAATTTTGGTTTTCAAGAATTTGATAGTAGAACATCTTAGATAGATAGATACAGGAAATCAAGGGTATCTTTGCTGAATCGAAGAAAAAAAACTTCCTCTGGTTGGGATGACATTTTCCTGAAAATAATGGAACAACTTCCTGAAAATGCACTTATGATCCTGGCAGAAACAATAAATATTTCCTTCTCTCGAGGGGAGTTCCCCTCATTCCTAAAAATGGCCACAGTAATTCCTCTGCACAAAGGCGGAGATTATGATTTGCCTGCAATATCATTGTTACACAGTTTTTCGAAGTTTGAGAAACTTGTAAAAAAAAGGGTGATAGTTTTCCTTAAAAAACATAATATTTTGAATTCCAACCAGTTCGGGTTTCAATCATCAAAAAGTACACAGGATGCCATATTCTCGTTTCTGGAAACCCTTTATCTAAATCTAAATGATCAAGACGTTGCGGCTGCAGTATTCTGTGACTTAACAAAGGCATTTGATTGTGTGAATCATGAGATACTCCTCCGAAAGCTGGAACGCTATGGTTTTAGAGGTACTGCACTGACATGGTTCAGTTTGTATTTGGCTGACCGTCGTCAGACAGTGCTGCTAAATGGGACAGGTTCAAGAGAAGGCATAGTGAGATGTGGTGTACCACAGGGATCGGTACTGGGACCACTGCTCTTTTTGATATATGTAAATGATTTAACTGAAGTGGACATTAAAGGAAAATTTACAATGTTTGCAGATGACACGACGATACTATGTCATAACAAGAATAGCGCAGAGCTTCATAACGTTATAAGCGCGGATATAGAGAAAGTGAAAGAGTGGTGTGATGCCAATCTTTTATCGTTCAACATCAGGAAAACAAACATTGTATCATTCAAATGTACTCTAAATGATGATGTCAATCTAGCTAATGAAGTTATCCCCAATGTCTCTGACATTAAATTTTTAGGACTACATATCGACGATAAATTAGCTTTTGAAGGTCATATTAGTCAATTGTGCAAGAAACTAGCTTCAGGCTGTTATGCAGTCAGAATTGTATCAAATGAGCTGTGCATCACAAATGCCAGACAGGTATATTTTTCACTGATAGAGTCACACCTTCGTTATGGCATTTCCTTCTGGGGTATATGTTCAAAAAATTTCAACTCTGGTTTGTATTTTTATAATAGAAACGGCATGCCTTCTGCATAAAAAATACAAGAACATATTAGTTTGCTCCCCCGTCGCCCTAATTAGATTTCTCTTTTGAAACCTTCATCTGCTCTTACTCAGAAGTCGCTCATCTACCAAAGCAGAAAAATCTATAACCACCTGCCATTAAGAATAAGGGAGATTCGGGATCTCAATAAATTCAAAAAAGAAGTAAATAAGCTTTTGGTTGAGAAGGCCTATTATACTCTGGAAGAATTCTTCCTAGATTCAGTAAGTTGAAGTATCATCGTCAAACTAGTCAAATATTGTGAGTAATAACTGTATGTATATATTATTTTACAAACCTGTAATTATAATTATTTTATATTTATATTTTATATATTTATGCTTGTTCAGTTCAATATAATCATTTTTTTATGACCAGACAATGTGAAGAAATTGTCTTATATTATATGTTCTATGTTTATTACATTTTGACCCTTAGTATATATGTATATATCTATATGTCTGTATATGTGCTCAAATATGCTTATATATTTTTATGTTTATAGGAGTTCATTTTTATGCTATAATTATTATTTATCGCTTTGTCTATGAGATTTTTGTATCTTCTGACAATAAAGCATTAAAAAAAAAATTGTCTTTTTCAGAAGGATTTACATTTGTTGCGGAATGTCATCTTTCTCTTAGACTCACACTTTCAGATTTCGGGGATTTCTCTGTTACAAGCGCGCCAATCAGCGGACACTTGTCAACGCCAATAAATAGGAAAAACAGGTATAGACGGGCAAAGTGTTTGTAGAATCGGCAGAAAAATAGTCAACAGAATTTGAACTTTTGTTCTATCATGGAATGCGCACAGGGCTCTTATAAATAATTTGATGCAATCATATTCATAAATTGAAATATTATTTTCTTTTGCTTATGATTATTGAATTTCATTGTGTATCTAGATCGCTTGTGTCATTCGAAGAATACATCGACAGAAAATCCTTCATTTAATAAAAAAAATGTATATTTTTTTTCAATTCAATTGTTCTTGTTTTTACAGCTAATTTCGATACGATATAATATTTTGTATAATAGTATGATGTTTTACTTGGTGATTGTTTCTCGCATATACACATGATTCATCAGATCGAAGATTAATATTAACCATGGGTTTTGACAAGAATACGAAACATGTTTTTGAATGTTTAAAACGGAAAATGAGAGGAGAAAGTGGGAGAACTGCTCTTTCGTTGTCAGATTTTTTATATATAATTTTGCATATCCTTCGGTATTTGTTAGGAAATTTTACAAAAAATTTATATTGTGGAGGCCCCTCTCTTGTGGAGGCCCCGGGGCTGCAGCTCCGTTTGCCCCCCTCTTAATCCGGCTCTGTCAAATTACTCAAAACCAGTTTATTTTGGATACGTCGAGTTTCAATATCCTATGTACGTATTACCCAACAATAATTTATATTTCTAGATACGGTTCCCCTATTATTGGTGGATCTATTGACAATTGCCAGTTGACAGATTGGCCGTTCTACGAACTTGATCCGAGGAGCCACTTCATTCCAGAGCCGGGCTTCGAAGTATACGAGAGAGGGAGCTACGGGCACGGATGCGAACCTGACCATTTTGGAATAAAAGGTCAAATCCGTGAGGAAAAACATGGAGCATCCAAAGCAGATCAGCGTAAGAAATGATTATTTTTAATTAGGGTTTCATACATCAAAATGGATAAACGGATTCGCTGGAAGATCACTTTTTGTCTATCTGTAATTTTTATGTCTGTCTGTCCTCCTTTCTGTCACATCCATTTTTAGCAGTGACTGTTCGATATATAAAGTTGAAATTTGAAACGATAATGAAGTTTATTGACTCGCAATTGTCTTCCCGAGAACTGAAGAATCAGGACAGTGGATGGGGAAAGTTTAATAGTTTGTAGTCGGTCATATCAGGTAACATTTGGAAGGTCTAAATATTAATTATAAGATTCGAATATGATTTTTCTCAGAGTCTGTTGATTGCTGGTTCTGAAAATATTTGCTGAGAATTTGCATCAAAACATATTTTTTCTACGACAACCTCGATAAATGTTCATTTTATAACCGTAACTTCAATCACAAACAAGCACATTTTGTACAGAATTTCATTTTTGCATCGGTTGCTAGGCAAGTTGCTAAGCAACAAATGCGAAATGGAATATTTCGTGTTAGGTCTAGGTTCACGACGACTACGGCTTGTCAAATTATGACTACCAGCGACAAATTGATGAAATCGTTTCTGTCAAAGTTTTAGTAGGTAACGAGTAATTTCATAGTTGTTTTCTATAAAAACTATTGATCAAAATGGAAACTGATAGTGATATTGACTCAGATTTGACATCTCCGAACATAATAGAAGCAGCGAAGGTAACAACACTGAATTTATTACCGGAAACGTCGAAGAGTACGTATCAACGCGCTTATAACCTTTTTTTGTAATGGAAGGTAGATCAAAAGACAAAATCGTTTTCCGAGAACGTTTCAATGGCTTATTTTGGCGACTTAGCCAAAAAATTTTAAAGTTCCACTTTGTGGTCACACTTCTCAATGCTGAGAACGACTCTTAGTATCTATAATGATATAGATATTGCCAAATATTTGAAACTGAAAGCATTCCTCAAGCGGCAGTCTAACGGCTACAAACCCAAAAAGTCAAAGATCTTTACATCAAATGACATCGATAATTTCATTGAACAGGCTCCAGATGAAATATATTTGGCAACAAAAGTAAGTTTTATATTTCCATTTGATGAAAAATATGTTTAAGTAAACTAATTTACATTGTAGGTTGCATTAGTTATGGGAGTAATGGGTGCATGTAGAAGACATGGATTACATCAAATGAAAATTACTCATTTCAATTATCTTGGTTCAGCTGTTTTAGTAACAATACCAGACAGTAAAACCAAAATAGTACGAAATTTTACTGTAACTGACAAATTCTACGAAATTTATAAAAAATACGCAAATCTTCGCCCTCAAAATGTTAATGGTCTATGGTTTTTCATTAATTATCAAAAAGGAAAGTGTACCATTCAGAGAATAGGTCTGAATAAGTTTGGAGCTATGGGAAAAGACATTGCCAAGTATTTAAAATTGCCAAATTACGAATTGTATACTGGGCACTGCTTTCACCGATCCTCCGCAACAATTCTTGTTGATGCTGGAGGTGACATAACCACGTTAAAACGCCACGGTGGCTGGAAATCTACTACAGTCGCTGAGGGATATATTGATGAATCGAAGAAAAGTAAGCTTGATATAGCAAATAAAATTGCAAATGCAATACAGAACATGCCATCAGGCATACTAACGAATTTAGAAATGGAAAATCGCGAGAAGCCGTCTACTTCAACGTCGACAAATTATCAATTTCGAAAAGAATTAAGTATTCAGCAATCAAGTTCTCCAAATATGATATACAATAATTGCACATTCAACTTCAATTTGATACATACATACATGTATAGGCTTCTATTTCTGTGTACCTATTAGAAATAGCAATAAAGAAAATATTTACATATTTCTTCAATTTATATTTTAATTCTGATAGAAAGCCCATTAGGCGAATTCGGAGTAATGAAATATCATCAGTTTATTTCTTTCAAAGTTTTTGCAATGTATGCATGTATTAAACGTGAACGATATGTTGTCATAGAAAAAGTATAGTATGCAACAAAATGGCCATTTTGCACTCGTATGAATTGCAGCACTTGCCTTCGGCTCGTGCTGCAAATTTCATACTCGTGCAAAATGGGCATCATTTTGTGCTCATTGCATAATATACTATTATCCCCGGATCTTACAAAGTTGAAATTATGAAAAAATTAGGTTTTTGGAACTTCTTTCATTGAGCAGCAATATAGTGAAGACTAGACAAAATAAAGGGACCTCACCAAAATATACTTGCTTCAGCTATTCTTATGGTGACGATTAGTGATCAGATTTGTAGGTTGATAATTTTATTGGCGGTATTGTTGAGAAAAATGTTAAGAGGTTTTTGTCATGTTCGTATGCTGTGGTCATAAGAACAAACCTGTTCAGCTGGTTTCATAGGGGCGATAAATGAACTACGTTATAAACAATACGATTATTTTTCGTTAATAACATTTCACTATCATGTGTTGTTGATGTTATTTTTTTGTTATGATTATATAAACGAAAATAACGGTTGGTAATCCGATTAGATATTTTCTCATGCAGTGAGGACGGAATTATGTTGACGTTAGTTCCAATATTCTGCGAACAAGGTACTTAGACATGAATATATGCGAAAGTGAAAATATGGAGGATATTTACTTCACTTTCACTTAGGGAGAGTAAAAGTGGGATACATAAGTTTCATAAACATCATATATGTGAAATGTAGACATAAATGTTTCATTCATTAAATATCATGTATTTGTGATATTTGGATACATTTTTTTTTAGCATCGTTACATAAAGTAAGCTTTTGGACTTTATATTGACAATGAAAAATTGATGTTTTTTGAGAACTGTTACCTCATTGCTCGCCTCGTGATAATAGTAGTTTAGGTACCAAGCTTAAAATGTATGATGTAAATGTAACATAAACATATTTTTGCAACACCTGCTTTGAAAGTTTTATTTGAGAGAAATGTGAAAAAATGGTCATACTTAATTATGGAGAGCAATAATATCACTACATTAGTATAGTACAGTTGAAACTCTACAGTAATAGCATACGTTGCGAATAAGTGCGGTGAAGTAAAATGTATAGCCAAGGCTGAAAGTTAAAACTATATAGTAATAACATACTTTGTGCACTAATGCGGTAAAGTAAAACGTAAAGCTAAGGATGAAGATATTGGGAGCTTCTAAAATTGAACTTTCGAAGCAGATGTTGCAAAAAATTACAAAAACGCGCGTCATCAATAGCAACCGGTAAATATTATCTTTCAAAATTACTTACTCGCAAAGTTTCAACAACATTGAAATATTCCTCTACCGATTTACTATTCAACTCGGTTTCAGTCAAAACTAATTGATGGAAAGCGATGACATTAATCTCCCACGGCTCGTAGTGACTTCTAACACACTCATCCCCATGTGAATGCATCATTGTCAAATAATTCGCTCCTTAGTCCACTTGTTGCATAAACTACTATTATCTACTATTGAGACGATAATTTTTGAGGTTCACCATTTTTTATGAAATAAACTTCATATGGAATCCACATGTATCGTATAGATAAGTTTTTTTAAATATCTATATATATATATATATATATATATATATATATATATATATATATATATATATTATATATTTTATATATATATATTGGGTATAGTGGGTTCTTGAATCTTGGTGATTGTATTTTTGGAGTTTTCTTGGGTTTCAGATTCGATTGTATTAAAATGAGAAGAAAATTACATTCATTTAAACGTTTGCCTCGTGGGATCTTCAGTAATTTATTAAAACATTTAAAACATTTGAATCTTTTGTTACTACTTGGTTTTACCATGCTTGTGTGTTACAACATATTGATTCGGTGTTAATTTGTTGTACATTTTTAACAGAAAACATTCAATATTTTGTGGTTTGTTGTTTTGTCAATTGTCAATTGTCAATTGACAAAACAACAAACCACAAAATATTGAATTTAAAAAAGAAAAAAATTTAAATTTTTAATAAATTTTACTGAAGAGCCCCCGAACGAGGGCGAAACGTTTAAATAAATGTAATTTTCTTCTCATTTTAATACAATCGAATCTGAAACCCAAGAAACTCCAAATATATATATATATATATATATATATTGATTTATTTGTATAAAATAGTGACAATAATAATAAAAATTATAATAATTATAAACTAAAGGTGTGATTTGGTGCCCTCTTGCTCATAGAAGAGGACGAATGCTTCTCCACTTATGAGGGATTTTGGTGATACGCTGGAGTCATTGTACTCGTGCCTTGTATCTGCAAAAAGCGGTGTAATATCCGACCATATACAGGGTGTTATGAATAAACACACCACACCTGCAACACCAAATGTTATGACCCAATACAGGGTATTGTTTATTTAGAAACCCCACACTGTAGTTTACTTGGTTGATATGTTATTATCAAGTTTATGAAGGGCTACACTGGGTGTGAATTATTTATAAAAACTCACTGGCGATTTTTATAGAGCGGCAGATAAACATCGTCTTTCCAATATATAGATGTTTTAAATTTTTAGAGAGCTGGAATCGTTCAAATTATATACCTCGCCAATTTAGTTGAGGATACTATGCAAATAATTGAAGCTCTTATGGAAACAAACAACCTATATTGATAAAAAAATTACTTCGTTACAACAAATACACACTGTATGGTATGACATTCTATTCAATACAACTTGAGTACTTTCATAGTACTAAATACATGTTCCAAATAAGTAATACAACCTGATTAATAATTGCGTTACAACTGACGGTGAGTTGTATCAATTTTCTGAAGCCCCTGTATAAAGGAACTGTGATTTCAAGAATCCAACAATTTCAAAATGACTTTAAGATGAACAACAAATTTTCCATATATAGGAATCTGTCTAAACCAGTTACAAAATAAATTCAGCTTTTTACAACCACACTGTATATAATATCAAATATTTTATTAATTTAACAATCTGAAACAATTAAGAAAACTGTGGTGAATGAACAAGTATCATTCCAAATCAATTGTAAGAAAGTTGTACAATTTAGAGAAGTCAAATGCATTATACATAATCTGGAACAAAATAGCTGAAATCCACTAATTGAGAAAATAAAACAATAATGAAAAAAATAATATTGGTTGAATGAGCATGTATCATTCTACGAAACTGGTAATCATTCATAAAATTTGGTAATTCCTTACACACACTGGATATAAAATTAATTTGATTCAATAATAAAAGTGTGAAATAGTTCGTATAGTTTCGCATCACAACAATAAATCAAAATACTTCGGAATGTACTCCCCAGTGATAGGAGTCTAGTTTTTATTCATAATACAAATAACTGGAGATTCTATAGTAGTTCAAAAGTCAAGGCTAATTTAGTTTATGTTTTGAAGAGATTACGAATTGCCAAACTCAATTATGTGATTAAAATTTCATAAATTTCACAAAAAAACATTTTTCTTTGGATAGAGATTTCGTAGAAAATCGAAATATGCCATTCAGGTTAATAATAGTTGGAAAAGGTTGTATACGCCGAAGTAATACAAACAACAAAATTATAGCTTATCATGTTTTCTGTTTCAGATTCAGGATTACACACACAATATTTTTATCAGTCGAATTCTAAATTTCTGATTACTAATTATCAATGTATTTTCTGTCTTCTTAGTTATTATGTTATTATATTTAGTAATCAAATACCGACTTTCCTCTAGCGCGCACTTGATAGAACATTTTCCCTTTCCGATATTTTTATAATATTTTTAGTGATACATTTCAATTATTTCTATGTTAACTGAATTTTGATCTGACTACATACTCAATTGACAGAATGCCGTAGGTAACTGAACTTGTATACGTGAATGAATTTTGAGGCTGGAAAATGAGATAAAATTTATTTTTCAATCCTATTATATTCCGCTAGTGATGACGTTTACCGCGTTATTTCTTATTATGTCTCCCATGTAGAGCGGTAAGGATGACAGTTTTTATGTCTCTATGGGTGACCCTTAGCGGGTAGTAATGACAATTTTATGTTGTTGATTTATAAGCGGTTAGACTCTCGGGACAATTAAAAAAGGTAGTTTATTTCTTTGCTCATATTTTTTCACTCAGCTGGAGGGTTTTTTCCAATTTCTTTGTCCGTGAGGTAATCAATGACACTTTTCATACATTAAAATTGAATGTACATTACATCTAAGCGGATACAACATGTTTTTTATTTTTATAGCGTCATAAATTTAAGAGTTTAATGTATGTATCCTTACTCAGTTTTATATCCCAAGCAGGATGGGATCATGCTTGTTGACATTCAGTTCATAAAGAACCTCCTTTATTAGTTCTGTTTTTATCTCTTAACATTACGATGGATTTTTTCCTTAACCACATCTGGTAGCTGTTTCGTATGCATTATCGACTTTTTGAATGGATTATTCTTTAAAATAACTTTTCATCTTCGAGGTGGCCATTTCTTTCCATATAAATTCGTTATGTCTATATATGTATATTCTCGGTTCATAACCACGGGACGTCCACCGAAAGCGGTGCTGTGCTGTACTGTGCTGGTTGAAGCTGTAGGAGGGTGCTTACAGTAAGCCGCGTAGTGTCCGCTATAAGTTGTTCCACTATGGATGGATACACCATACAAGTTGTATTGATACGGGCCAATAGTCTTAGGTTTTGTATTTCGTGCAATTTTTATTTTGATTATCGCATAGTTCTTTCGACCTATAAGGTCATCTTGAGTGCTTGCTGGTCAGGCAATAACAGTGGCAACTCACAAATTATAGACATTCACAAAGTTAAAATGATTGAAAATATAAAATGTAACGAACAGGTAAAAATAAAACTTAAAAAAAAATCAGCTTTGGTTGTTTTGTAGATATAACGGGGGTTTATATTTTCAAGCATATTTTCAGGATCAGCCATCGCAAAATTCTGAATAAATAGTTTTGGAACCCTTATAACTAGACTATTCAGATGTTACCTTCCATCACCGCTCACGAATAAAAAATGTGTACTTAACTTTTCGCATCTGTTGGAGGATTTTCGGAGTCCTAGCTGTGGAAACAAGCATAAAAATTACAGTAACAGCTAATATCAACACAATATGTGGCAATCTACAAAGACTCTCCATGAAGATACTATTTTATCAGATTGTGGTGAAGGTTATCAATTCCAGATTGGATGAGTATTCCCCCACAAAAAATAAGGTTGAAACAATAGTGATATTTTTTATTCATACATTTTGGTATGAGTGTGAGCGTCTTTGGTATTGACTTATGTTGTTTTTTGCCTTGAAAAAACAAGTTGTCGGGCAAGCCTATGCGCAACGAGTATTTTGCGTTCGTAACACAATCCGCAAAATTCAATTTCGTGGCCGTTACCAATAACAATGGCCGCCAAACTAAAAGTTATATTTGACATTTCAAAATATGACAACAACACCTTCCAGCTTTGGAGGAGTGCAAGAAATTGATATTTCGTCATCGCATCTGACGAAGATATGACATCAATTTTTTCATGATAAAATCCAGTTTTCAGTGTTTCATCTAAAAGAATATATTTTTTAAAGTATGTAACCATACAAAAACTAGTATGTTACATGACGATTTTTTTGAGAAAAAAATATGTTTCTGTTATGGAATAGTATATTTTATTACGAGTCCGGCAATAAGGTTTTTTCCATGCGCGCCTCACACGAGAAGACACGCAAGCACGGAAAAATCCATTTCTGGACGTGTAATGAACGATATTTTCACAAGCTTTTACAAGCTTTTATTTTGTTTCACTTGTTAGTTAGTTAGCTTGAGTCAAATCTTGCAAGTGAATTTTGACCGACTTCAAGTCGACGGTTAATTTGAAATTTGGCAGGTGTTCATAATTCCGGTGACAATGCATTATAGATAGATAGCTAGATATATTTTATTGACTACGTGACACATATATAAAATATGAATTTTTGTAAGAGAAAAAAACAAAATGGCGGACGAGATTTGTAATTATGGTCCGATTTGATTCAAAATGGGTATGTGGGAGTTTTCGGGGTCGGAGATTATAATTTTTTTGTCAAAATTCATAAATTCAAGATGGCGGCCTCGAAACGGAGGACGAGTTTTGTGATTATGGTCCGATTTGATTCAAAATTTGTATGCGGCGGTTTTCGCGGTCCGACATTTTAAATTTTTTGTCAAAATTAATAAATTAAAGATGGCGGCCCCAAGATGAAAAACTAGTTTTCCGATTATGGTCATATTTTATTCAAAATTGGTATGTGGGGATTTTCAGGTTTGGAGATTATGAATTTTTTGTCAAAATCTATAAATTCGAGATGTTGACTCCAGGATGGCGGACGAGTTTTGTGATTATGGTCAGATTCTATTCAAAATTGGTGTGTGGGAGTTCTTGGGGTTGAAGATCATGATCATGATCAGCTCAAAACTCACAGGGAAGAGACATTGTAATAACGATGCTCTATTAGAAATGAACAGATTAAGGCGAACCAACTGAAAAGCAAAAAATAAAAAAAAAATAAAAAAACTTTTTAAAGACAAGCTTTGATTCGAACCGTTTACTTAAACGTAAAAAATAAGTTTGAGAAATCGCTGACAATGATTTAATTATTTTTTGTTGAATTATTTGGTTCTAAAAAGCTTGTCGCGCGAAGTGTTCATAAAAGTAGGTACCAATTAATTTGATTGGGCAGTGATTGGTTGTTGAGTAAGAACTTGTCAGAGTATTTAATTTTTACAAAGTATTCATAAAAGTAGGTACCAATTAATTTCATTGGACAATGATTGGTTGGTAAGTAAGTAAGCTTTTTGAAACCAAATAATTCAACAACAAATAATTAAAGCATTGTCAGCGATGACTTAAACTTATTTTAAACGTTTTTGTACACGGCTTAAATGAAAGAAAAAAAGAAATATGACATAAAATGATACATACGATATAAACTTGGAACTTACGCTTGGATATAGCGGGTACTGGGGACTGGAAATTCAGACACTATTCCATTGTTGCTAACGTTTCGAAAATCGTTTATTTCTTCAAAGCTAGAAATGAATAATAGGTTGAGAAACATGATATGGTTGAACTCTGCTTCTACATGAGTTGTGTCGTGGAAATAATACATACCTAGTAAGACATGGATTGTAAAAAACGCCAAACAATATGAGAATATTTATATCAATATGCAGGAAGGACATTATTAGAGTCGATTTGCATTCATAATTCTGAAAACAGACACACGTTGGGTGCTGTCATTTTACATTAAGTTGTAATACATTTTCGGATATTGACCTAGTCGGTCACATACTTTCAAAATGACGGCTGTTGGATGATTGGAAATAACAAATTTTTATTTTCTGCCACTATTGTCAACCTATATGCCATTTAATAGATTGTTTTGAACCCCCACATTTAATTGGACGGTTTTCTTTTGTACACAAATACAGAATATTATTGAATACTTTAATGAAAGTTTCACGTTATTCGTGAGTTTTCAATATAAAAAAAGCTAAAAAATAGGTTGATATTGAATGCAAGGCCTATTTTTTATCATTATTCTTACTTTTTTCAGTTTGTTACATTGGATTTGGATCCCCAGCACGATTGCTACCACAAGCAACCAGAAAGATTCTGTATGTTCCGACGGAACTTGATTGTAAAGAAGAATGCTCCAAAGCGAGGCAGACAACTCTATTCCAGTGCATGTCCTTCAGTTTTAGGTAAAAATCCCGATAATAGCCATCTGCGATGAAATGTTGAAGATATTTGTATTGAAACTGGCCATGGTCAAAATAATATAATTGAATATTCAATATAATTCAAATTTTAAACAGTATATTCAATAAGGAATAATTATCTTAGGCAATGATTCACTCCTTTCCTCAAAAATTGATGCAATATCTGCAAAATATATTTTATATATTATATGTGAATTTTTCCAGATAAACGTAATTCTCTGAAACATAGTTCATTGATATGGTCTACTATTTTCCCTTGGGATTGTAAATGTATATTTTTGTTTTACTCATCCACACGCATGCTTTCTTGTATATCACCCCGATTTTGACCCGTATGTACCCTAATCACATTCGTAATAGTATTAAGGCCCATTTGTACCAAATATTTTATATTTGAGCAACCTCAGTCATTCATGACCAAACATCAACTTGCTTGAACGATTTTCTGTGAATAAAATTTCACGTATTTTAAAGCACTATTTTTTATCGGTTATTTTGTTTTTAGAACTGGTGGCGATAAAAAGTTGCCAAATTGTTACCTGTCGGATATATACCAGAGAGATTTGCTGTTGAATATGGATTACGTTTTCGACGCTGATTCGTGGCTGTTTGCTTGGGACAATTACAATCCAAAGTGTGTGGCACTTGCCAAAGAACCTTATGAAAATCATATTGGCGGAGGCTTCAACGACAGGAATGGTGAGACAAATAGACCAACAAAAAATAGTCCTCTTTGTAGTGAAATTATCTTAGAGAACTCAGTTTTAACGTTCACACAATTCATTAATTGTTACGAAATATAGTTCTGGGGTAATTCAGTCGACAACCATTCGACATAATATATATTGTTACGAACTCCTGAACAACTAATTATTTTATTTTTATTTCACAACTCAATAATATACTATAACTATATAATACTTGTTCTCAATTACAATGCATAACAGTATTCACAAGACTAACTTCTGACTGACTCGCCCTGTCGCATATGACCCGCTTATATAGGACAGCGGAAAGTTCTGGAATAGCGGCGATCGGGAATGTTCCATAACACCATCGTTAATGGCCGGTTTTCTCCTCGCATCTTCGAATGGCCGTTATCGAGAAAGATCTGGAAGATGGCGTCACTCCCAACGGCCTTTTCTCGAATTTTCCACTGGTGGTTATAGAACATGTGGAGCATGATGTCATCGGCATCTACCACAGGGGCGTATCCGTAATACTATCCCTCCCTCTAATTTTGATCATCCCTATCAAAAATAATTGGTACACCATGATAGGGCTTCAGTCTTTCGAGGTGAACAATATTCATCTTAGTCCTAGGGCTGCGCTTGATTCTGTAAACCACGTCGTTGTTCCTCTTCTTCACCTGCTACGGTCCTTCCCAAAATAGTGTTAGTTTGGGAAATACACCTTTCTTCCAAACGTGGTCACCTTCTTTGAATCCTCCTGAATTAGCTTTCAAATCATAACATTATTTTCAGCAGGCTGTCTTTCAGTTCATCTGCGTAGTCGTATACTTCTACCTCCTGGGTGCCTGGTGATCTGAACACCAAGTCACAAGGCAATTGAAGTTCCCTTCCTAAAACAATGCAAGCCGGGGTAAGCTTGGTTGAATCGTGGACGGCTGCTCTGTATGCCATCAGATATAGTGGAAGATGTCTGTCCCAGTACTTTCGATGTTTTTCCACTACCTTGGAAAGATGCTCTTCCATGGTTTGGTTGAATATTTCAATCATGCCATCTGACTGGGGGTGGAGCGCCGTGGTTCTGGTTTTGTTGATACCCATCAGCTCGCAAACTTTCTTCAATAACTTCGATGCGGTATGCAGTTCCATCAGTACTCCGAATCTTGAGAACATATTGTCCACCAATATCCTGGGTACTGTGGATGCTTCCTGGTACGGAATGGCATAGGCTTCCACCCATCTGCTGATTCAATCCATGGCAACGAGGATGTATTTGTTGCCATCGTTCGTTACAGGAAAGGGTCCAGCTACATCAATGGCAATCCGTTCGAATGGCGCGCCCACGTTGTATTTTTTCATCTCACCCTTGGACCTTATTTTGGGACCTTTAGTGGCACCGCACTCTGGATTTAACCCATTAGAACCTCTGCCTGATCTTGTCCTAGGTTTCATTGACTCCCAGATGTCCTCCTGAATTTCCTTTCTTCCAAGATTTCACCTATCCTCTTCCTGGGCAAAACCTCTTGGGAAATTGACAACTTCCCATCAGCAGATCCGCCATATTTCCAATGTAGAAAGTCCCCAATGTTTGGATCGATGTGTGCGGTAGTCCATTGGTCTTCAGTTAACAGTCTCTTGCGTCTACTAACGGTGACTCCTTCGTGGCATTCAATACGCTGGCTTCTGGATACGGTCTTCTAGATAAGGCATCCGCATTACTATGTAGTCGTCCTGAACACAGAATTCAACCCGTTTTAGCAAATATAAAAAAAAACGTGATCCCTTATTGATGCGGATTTTACAGGATTTATTTAAAATGTGTCGTATTATTATTTTTCTTAGTGAAAATCTAATGTGCTTAGAAGAGAAAGCATAATTTTTTCTACAGTAATATGATAAAGTAGATTCCCAGGAAACTCTGATATGACGAGAGAATGGATTTCAATGTGGATTCATTTACAGACTTCGCATAAATAGATAATTGATAGATAGATAATTTTATTTCTTTGTTTAACATATACAAGTATAAGAGTATATTACACATTGCCATGTAACAAAGAAAACGTCACAAAACAGAACAGAAAGTTACATGAATTAGTCACTATAATATAATGTAATTCCAATTATTATAGCTATAAAATATATATATATATATATATATATATATATATATATATATATATATATAAAACATACATATTATATAAAACACAACAACGAATATGAGTTAAAATAGTACTAGTTGTCAGCGAGCGAATCACTTAGTGATTCACTAAACTCGTTTATCTTGTAGGGAACCATGTTGATAAGATTTTTCCTAATTTTCTTTTTGAAACATTCTAGTGGTAGTTCCCTCGTTTCACGAGAGAGCAAATTGAAAAGAGGAATACCTATAGATTTACTTTTTTCTAATCTCTTCCTACTAGGCACGATGTTATGTCTGTTGCGGGTGTGGTAGGTGTGAACATTAGAGTGTGTCGTAAAAGTAAGTATATTTTTTTTAACGTGTATCAAATTTTCATAGATGATTTGAGCAAACAGTGTCATAATGCCGAATTTTTGAAAGAGTGGTTTGCAGTGTTCATCATAGTTAACCCTTGCAATGCTACGTACAGCAGCTTTTTGTAATAAGAAAACTCTCTGTAAATTTGTGAAACTTGCCTTTCCCCAACTCAGTAATCCATAGCTCATTACCGAGTGGAACATCGCATAGTATGATGTTAGGGCTGCTTCTTGGCTAACAGTTAATGCTATGCGCCGAATGGCGTACACAGATCTTGCCAACCTTCCACACACGTGACTAATATGTGTGTTCCAAGAAAGGGGTGGATCAAGATGTATTCCTAGAAATTTAACTGATTTCGTGTTGGAACAAGTATGGTGGTTTGAAAATAAACATATCTCTGTTTTAGCCTCATTCAAAAAAAGTTCATTGTCATTGAACCACGCTTTGGCATGAGCAGTAGTATGTGCTGAAATTTCATCAATATCTGCACTTTGTTCAACTTGAAGAGAAAAGGACGTGTCGTCGGCATATAAGATCGTCATTAAGTTACGTTTGATTGACATATGTGAGGGTAGATCATTTGCATAAATTAAAAACAGGAAAGGGCCCAGTATGGATCCTTGTGGTACCCCTCTCTTGATTGTGCGTTCATGTTATTATTATAAACCCTCTGTGTTCTATTTTTGAGGTATGATTCAATAATGTTTCTAGATACACCTCGTAATCCATGCCATTCTAACTTCTCCAGGAGTTTTTCGTGACATACACAATCAAAAGCCTTTGATAGATCAGTGAAGATGGTTAAACACATTTTTTTGTTTTCAGAAGCGTCAAGAATGTTATTAGCTAACCTATTAACAGCATCTATTGTGCTTTTCCCACTTCTAAATCCATATTGATGACCATCAAATAAATTTAGTTTCTCCATATAATTACTGAACTGTATGAGGATTGCTTTTTCTATTACTTTAGATATTGCAGGTAGGATGTGTATTTGTCTATAGTTTTCTGGCATTTCCTCATCATCTTTTTTGTGAATGGCAAGAACTTTGGCCGGCTTGAACACGGAAGGAAATATTCCGTCAGAGAGACACGTATTGACAACGTGAGTCAAAGGTTTGATAATATATGATAAACACTCTTTCAACAATTTGGTACTGATGCCGTATGTGTCTTGGGTTGTTTTGGTCTTCAGACTGTTAACAATTGAACGAATTTCCTCTTCGCTGAAGGATCCATAAAAAAAGAATTTGAATTTGGGGATTTATTGATATTATGATGAATTGAAAGATTTCCGTTTGCAGGAATATCCTTAACGATGTTATCTGCATGGTTGGTGAAGTATTCGTTAAAGATATCTACGTCAATTTCAGGTTGAGCTCTTGGGTTAGAATTACCCCTTTCAATATTAATAATTTCCCAAACTGTTTTATTTTTGTTGTCGGACAGTGAAATTTGAGTTGAGTAATATGTTCTTTTTGCTTCTGTCAAAGCTTGGTTATATTTTTTTTTATCATGTCGTATTGTACTTTATTGAAGTCACTTGGATTTTTTTTAAGCAGTTCGTATGTAAATTGAACATTTTGTTTGAGTATTTCAATTTCAGGTGTTCTCCAGTAGCTGATCTGGTTTGTCTTTTTTAAAGGTTTCGTTTTAATTGTAGCAAAACAGTGTCCAAAGTGGTTCATGAATGTCTCATGGAATGAAAGTGTTTTTTTTTCGGAAGATATTTGATTGTACATGTCACTCCATGATTCCTCTTTAAGGAAAGATTTGAACTTATGTTGATTATTATAAGAAAAATTTAATTTATTATTGAGAGGCAGTTGATCTTTCTTTGAACTTTGTATTATATATTTCAATATTTGAGGGTCATGGTCAGATAGTGGTGCACTGAGGACTTCTGCATATGAGTGCTCAATTTTGTAAATATATTATCTGGGCTGGTTTTGGATTTTACCGTTTTTCTAGTAGCTGTATGAACTTTTTGGTGCATATTAAATTGCTTGAATAGATCAAGAGCCATATTGGATTTACTGTCTGGTTTCAGAAAGTTTACGTTATAATCTCCGCATATCACAACATTTGCTTTGCTATAATATTTGTCCATGTAAGATAGTGCTTTAGTCATTATGAATAGAAACCTGGCAAAATCTGAATTACCACAGGGTGATCGGTAAACACTCATTACTAATAGGTTTATATTTTTTATATATATTGCAGCAAGTTCACAATGAAACTCCTCTGATAATTGTTTTATGTTACTGATTTCTTTGGCATTGTATTGGTTATTCAAATATATACATGTGCCCCCATGAATATGGTTTGGTCTGCAGAAGATAGAGGCCAATTTGAAATTAGTAATATTATAACAGGAGGATTCGCTCGCAGACAACCAGTGCTCAGTGAAACAGAGTACGCTTAAATTGTCGAAACTATTTACAAAATTGTCTACTTGTAGAATTTTATTACGGATACATTGGGTATTCAGGTGTAAAACAGCAATGTCAGGATTATCTCTTGCGACATATTTCTTTTGTCGGCCTAATCTATTTCTATTTGTGATAGACAATCGTCTAAAAAATTTGTTGGTGCCCTAGTACCCTCTCGGGGATCCGTGTTCAGAGTATTCTTATAGTTTTTCTGTTTATGTGTTGCCAATTGATGAATACTGTTATCGAAATTTTTATCAGTAGTAACGTCTTTAATTGGTATTGTGTTTATATGTATTAAATTTTTGTTACGTTTTTGTCCGTGTGTAATTTCATTCGATATCTTAGTGGCTATTTGGTTTTTGGACAGTGTCCATTTGTTACCATTATTTATATTTATTACTACCCCTCTACCTTCTGAATAACTGTCTAGTCGCAAAACGTATTTTCAAGTACCTGATTTAATTTTGAGATATTAGAAGAGTAACATGACTTGTGTAAAGGAACAGTATTCATTAAAATATTTGTATGTTGACAGTGTTTCAATTTACTATTCAATAACTTAAATGATGGGTATCTGTTTTTGATAATGTCATTTAAACCACCCTGTATGATCACAAAATCATTTGTAGTAAAGTTTTCCGTAAGTTTCACAATATCTGATATGACATCATCCATACAAGCTCCTGGTTTCATTATAGTTTGAACATAAAATTTATTGTCAAGTCGATTTTTTATTAATTTACCCAAGTAACGTCCACCTTCATCACACAGTACCAATATCTTGTTTGCCCTGTTCATTTCTTCGTCTGCATTGCTCCGCCTTGGTTCAACATCATCTTTTTTTGCTTTCGTAGTTATGACTTCCTTACCACTTGCTCCCGATTTTTCTATCTTCTTTGTTTCATCTTTTAAGTTCTTTATTTCTTGGCAATAGATCTCATTTTCCTTTTCTAGTGTTTTTATGGTTTCTACCATACTTCTACTGATGCCACTCAGTTCCTGTACCTCTCTTTCAAAATGTTGGAGTTTTTCATTGCTTTGTTGCAGATTCTCTCTAAGTAATTTGTTTGTGTTGTCCATGACGATAATATTTTCATTCAACTGTGCTATGGTTTCCCTTTGTTCTTCTAACATAATCATATCCCTTTTTTCCGCAACTTGCTCACTTGTTTTTTTATTTCCCCAATCTATAATATCTACGCCACTGGAGTCTATGGACGTGGCTGTGTGAGTCATAAGTGTATTAATTGTTTGTGTGCTACCCGTTCTTGTGGGAACGCTTTTTTGTTGGGGTTCTTTTTGTAGTATCTTCCATTTCTTGTGTTAGACTTTTTTGGCTTTCCAGGAGATTCTTCATTTCAATTTCCATATCTAATGCTTGTTGTAGGTACCTATTTTTTTCTTCTTTCAGCTTCTCCATGTAATTGTTTTTTTCTTCTCCATCTTGAAGTAATTCGTTTATTGTTTTCTCCAACAAGTTCGTCTCTTCTTCTTGGTAGCTTGTTGAATTTTTTTCACAACATATTATTTTATTGTCTTTCACAAACACAACTTTTTTCTTATAGCTTGTTAACAAACAGCTCTTATGAAAAACACTACAGCATTCCGTGCATACATAGTGTACAAAAGGTTTGTTTTTACAACATTTGTAGTTGATTGCCAGAGAGCACTTAGCACGTGTGCCATGGTCGCGAATGGATTTCAATGTGGATTCATTTACAGACTTCGCATATGGTTTGGATACATGGAGGGTGTACAGTGTCAGTGGTTGGCCCTGTCGAAGGGGAGCACTTTGCCAGGAGAACAGAGAAACCGGCTTTTGGTTTTGTGAACTAGAAGGAGGAGAAACGGGTGCATGGGACTATTGCTGCAGACCCGAACACCAATGCGGGGCATCTCATGGATATCCATATCAGTGGTAAATATTACATTTTTTGCATTGAACAAATGAATTCGACCATAGTTATAGTACATATGCAAATTATTATCTCTGTTATTCAAGCGATCGATATATATGATACATTACAATAATTGTAAAATTACAAAAAAACTGATATGAATGGATTTCCATGAATTTAACAACCAATATGATGAATAAGTATAAAAGTTTCGTATATTCACTTGTTAGTAACAAAAAAGGTCCCTTCCTTAGGTGAACTTAACTTTTTCCAATCCAATAAATATATCGTGAGAACTAGATCGAAGGTAGCCCACAGTTATTTTATAATGGTCATACAGAATATATATACAGGGTGTATTTTAACTTGTAGCACACCCGTATAATGTCATTTAAAAATTATGCTTATTTTACAATAACCAGGATTTGAGAAAGGGAACAGAGGTGATTCCCGAAATGTCATCAAATGAAGTATATTTTATATTTAGAATTTCCAATATTAATTTTGTTCTGAAATATTTTAGATAAATAATTTTAAAACGGTACGTGGTACGTTACTGAAAAATTTGATTTTTTTAGTTCATTTTAAAAACGTATCGGGACAAATTTAGTAATTTGCCCTTTTCTCAAAACAAATTATTAATATTTATTTTTTCCAGGGGCAGAGAAAACTCAAAATATGGAAAACAATATTCTGATACCCCCTCCAAAAAACATTAAAAATTTTCTTTCTCAAACCCTATATTTTAAGGAAACGTGCAATAAATCAACAACGCCATAACCGAATTTCAAAAACTATACATGAAATTATATCAAAATTCAACGTAGAATAGAAAGATGTTATGATATATAAAACAAACATTTTGCTCTATAGCACCTATCCCAAACACCCTGTTATATTGATTTGTTTGATGATAAGAACAGGATGTTCATAAAATCAGATGTGGAATCATCTGCGACTGAAAGATAAACTTTAGTCACTGTCTTCCATCGTTCATGAAATCCTGAAACTTTTGTGAGAAACATTTCTATCAGCCTCCTTCATTCATTATGTTTCATAGTCATTTGCTGAGTTTCGAGACAAAATTGTATTAATAAATGAAACTGTTATTTTGTAGAACATGTGTCTGTGAAATAGATTAATATTGGCTGAGTTAGGAGGGCTTTGGGGCTGCAACACCCTCATGATTGTGTTGAATACAGAAAAAAACAACATGTGAATTCTGTGTATTTTCTGCATGCTAAAATATCTGATTACAAATTGCTAGTAACTATATAAACCGACTGTCATAGTGGATCTTTTGGGAACCTGAAATATAAATAATAATAATAACTTTATTGTCCCAAGAAACATTACATGTTTGAGGTTAGGGACTAAACTAGTTATAAGATAAAAAAAAATACATATACAACATGGAAGTACTCAAAAACGAATAATTCAAGAAAGTATATATACTAAGGTGTAACCAAATAAACATTTTTAATTATTTCATACTTCCTTCTAATTTTAATTTTGAAAGATTGTTTATATATATTGAGAATAGTACAGGACCAAGAATGGAACCTTGTGGTACTCCACACTTTATATTTTTTGAAGAACTCTGATTATTTCCCATTTGAACATACTGTTTTCTGTTATTCAAATAATTTTATCAAAGACTAATATTTTCTGAGAAAGTATCTTACCTATGATATAAACTGGAACTTCTACTATGACAAAGTGAGTTTTATTTGCAGGGGTCATTTTACACCACATTTACAAACTATGAGAATGCAGAATGAAAAATGATAATGAAAATTAACACAAGCTTTTATACAAATGCACTGAAGAGGAAAAGATAATTTCTTTAATTGTTTGACCTAGGTTATTCTGTGAGTAGCAGATTCAAAATCTTGCCACGCAAAAATACCTATTTTATATTCGCGGCAAGCTTTCGAATCTGCTACTCACAGAATGACCTGAGTCAAACAAAGAAATTATTTTGTTCTATTCGGTGCATTTGTATAAAAGCTTGTCATAAATTTTTTTGTTGTAATTTTTTAATCAAACCACATACCAATTTTGAATGGAATCGGGCCATAACAAAACACGTCGCCATCTTGGAGCCGCCATCTTAAATTTGTGAATTTTGACAAGACGCCTTCGTGAATTTTGACAAAACCCTAAAAACTCCCACACACATTTTTTCATTGAAATCGGGCTATAACCAAAAAACTCGTCGCCATATTGGAGCCGCCATTTCGAATTCATGAATTTTTGCAAAAAATTCGTGATCTCTGTCCCCGAAAACCCCCACACACAATTCTGAATAGAATCGAACCATAATCACAGAACTCGTCCGCCATATTGGGCCGCCTCTAACCAAAGAAGATGGAACACTAGCAACGACTGCCCAGGAAAAAGCCAATATCTTTGCGCACCTATTTGCTGGAAATTCCACTCTGGATTCATCGGGAAAACAACCCCCGAACATTACACCTATTGACAGTCACATGCCCGAGATCACCTTTCGCCAACGTACTAACAGAAAGATTTTGCTGGGTCTCAACACCAACAAAGCCTGTGGATCTGACGGAATCCCGCCGATTGTTCTCAAGAAATGTGCCCCCGAACTAACACCTGTTCTTTGCAAGTTGTTCAACCACTCTTACAATTTGGGGGTATTTCCGTCCAATTGGAAAATTGCAAGAGTACAGCCCTAAAAGGCAAAAGGCCCTACCTAGCAACTACAGACCTATCGCACTGCTATCTATTATTTCAAAGGTCATGAAAAAAGCCATCAACATCGAGCTCATGAAATATCTGGAAGACTCAGGAATTGTCAACGATAGGCAATATGGCTTCCGCCATCAGAGATCAACTGGTGACCTGCTCGCTTACGTCTCACATATATGGCAGCTATCTATTGAAAAGTATGGAGAAACTTTAGCTGTGGCATTAGATATCTCCAAGGCGTTCGATCGAGTTTGGCACCAGGAACTCCTCGCCAAGCTTCCGTCTTATGGCTTGCCCCTCAGCTGTGTTCTCTGCTTGCTAGTTTTCTCTCAAACAGGTTCTCCATGTAGTGGTCGATGGAGTTTCATCTGACAATCTACTCATAAATGCTCGTGTTCCGAAAGGATCTATTCTCGCACCAACACTATTTCTACTTCACTTCAACGACCTGTTGAAAGCAAATACATGTCCAGTACACAGCTTTGCTAATGATAGTACCCTCCATACCGCTTTCTCCAGGGCCCCTATATCAGCCCGTGAAACCAGAAATGAACGAGGAAGAAATGTTAATAATATAAATATGGACTTAGCAACAATTCTCGAGTGGGGATCTAATAACTTGGTAGAATTCAATGCAAACAAAACACAAGCATGTCTTTCTCTAGAAAAGCCGATCTCACTGTGCCTAACATAACTTTGTCAGGAGTAACCATACCACTGAAGTCATCCATATCGATGCTTGGTATTACTATCAGCAATAACCTTTCCTGGGAAAATCACGTGAAGTCCATTGCCAAAAGTGCATCCCAAAAACTTGGTTTTGTTTCGTGCCAAGAGCTATTTCACCCCACTCAGTTGCTTATGATCTATAAGGCACAGATCCGACCTGTCCTGGAATACTGTTCCATATTTGAAGCGCGGCACCTAAACATATCCTGAGGCTATTGGATTCTGTCCAAAAAAGGGCAATTCGTCTCGTCGGTGATGCCTCGCTTACACACTCGCTCACTTGTCTGGAACACCGTAGAAAAGTTGGCGATTTGTCTCTATTTTATAGATATTTTCATGGGCGATGCTCTTCTGAAATATCAACAATCGTTCCTGCTTTGGCAGTCTCTTCGAGACTAACCCGTCAAGTTCAGTCATCACTCCCCTTCGTGGTCACTTTGGAGACCTGCAGAACATCACTTTCCAAAGACTCGTTCATCCAACGAACAGCGAGGCTTTGGAACTCATTGCCTAGGCAGGTGTTCCCCGAGGCATACAACCTCCAGAAATTCAAGAAGAACACCAACTCCTACCTTCTTTCCCTTGGTTCCCACGATGTTCTCTGAACATTACAGGATATCCCTTTCGTGGGAACCAGAACATAAAAAAAAAAAATCTAGCAAAAATTCCATAATGCATTGTCACCGGAATTATGAACACGATAATCGGACAAGTGGGTCGAAATTCACTTGGAATACTTGATATAACATACATAGAAATGTGAAGTTGAATAAAATCTTGTAATAAAATAACTAATAAAAAACCTTTTTTTGTATACGCTCCCCAAAACGGCAACTTTGGGAATTAAAAGAATCCGTAAAATGCTACTTTTACGGACTTGTCAAACAAAATGATAGTAAATTCAAACAAGATATAATCCACTTACAAGAATATACTAATAATGGTTTAGTTTGAGTTGAAATCAAGTTTCGATTTTCACACCTAAACCTACATACATTTATTGGATAATTTATAGGAATAGACTAGAAGTCGGTCAAAATTCACTTTCAAGATTTCACCCAAACTAACAAACGAACGAACTAACTATAGTTTTCCCAATATCAATTGCAGTAGCATAAAAAAGTCTTGCGGCGAAATCCTGTGACCAGCAGTGGCGGAGTTAACTAATTTTATTAAGATATTTTAAGATTTTAAAAATACTTCATAAATAATGAAAAATGAAAAAAAATTAAAGACAAGCTTTTATTTATACAAATACATTAAGAAAGAAAAATAATTTCATTCATTGTTTGATGTAGGTTATTATTATATCCTAAAACGTATTTCGATCGGCACACACCAAGACCACAGACGCTACTGGTTTTTAATCTTTCAGAGCTATTAAAACACATATATAACGCGTGATTTATGACTTCCCATCGTATAGACACACCCACAAGCATTCGATTCGATTGGCCCAGACGAATCGGTGACAGCTGTCACTCAGGTCCACGTTGACTATCGGCTCTTATGATCTTCGCTTCGCCGGCGGCGAATGTTTACGAGTAGTACACATTATTTTTCGTTCCGTTTCTTCGCATATACGCTCGTGTTAGCGAAGTGAGTTTTTATTTGCTCCCTATAGAAACAGCTTCTGCAATTGATATTGGATGGACTATAACAAGTGAAACTAAATAAAAGCTTGTAAAAATAAAAGAACGGACAACTAAACCCAACTAAAACACAACACAAAAAGGAAAACGAACTTAAATAACTTACAGAAACACTAAAACAACAAAATTGAACAAGAAAACGGTAAATATAACAAAAACGATATTAAACCAAACGACTCGTGAAGAGCCAATGTCAATAGACAATTCACAATTTTGACTTGACATAGTGGGAATTTGCTGCATATGAAATAATAAGCTTGTCAACTTCTTTTTTTTTAACGTGTAACAATGACTATAATATGATAAAAAATATGGATTTCTCTTAGCGCATGCGCATTCCATTATCAGCTTCCAATTTTGAAAATTGTTGTTCAATAATCAATATTCGTAGTTAATATGTAAAGCAGTCAATAGTGAATACTTTATATATATATATATGTGTGTGTGTGTGTGTATTTCATAGAAATATTTCTACGGCACTTCTTAAGCAGTTGGTTTATGCCAGGTGCATTTACAAAACACCACGACTAATATAGTCATGATAAATATATAATTTTTTGCGTCACAGGTGTTACGTCGGTCCTGCCAGGACACAGTGGAGAAAATGTAGCGATCGCTACTTTCCCCTACATCCACAATGTAATAGACAGACTAGACCACGTGAAACCGTATTTGCCTAGTTCTGAAAAAGACCCTGGGAATCACCTCCAACGCCTATTAGGCCTGGAATACGGCCTGAAAGACCACCCGCTTCTCCAAGGCCTTCTCCTCCTAGACCTAGTCTCGATCAGTATGAAATGATTTTTGATGAAGAATTTCTGGAACCACCTAAACCAGGTATGAAATGATATTTTTTAAGAAACTCCGTGAAATGGAAATGGGTGTAAATGGGAGGCTATAAACTGTAATGAGATACTGAAGCCGATTTCATTAGACATTAGACAGCACAGTTTCGCTCAGATTTATTTTTTGTTTGTATTTCAAACTGCTTCACAATTCATTTTTCAAATGCCGCAAAATTAGCAGAAACTATTTTTTGCTTTCGACAGTAATCATTGATAATGAGAGGTGTTTCAAATTCCATGAAATATTTTTTAATAAACAAGGTTTTTGTTCGTTTAAAGGTCTCACAATGAGGGGTGTATTTCAAAGTATTACTTAATTGAATTACTTGATTTGAAAAATGTTTTATGTATTCTCTTTTTATCAGGCATCTCAAGAAGTTCTATATTGGGAATTTGTATGTGTGAAGCCTTATATTAGAATGATACTTATATTGACTGCAACCTATCAGATCTTGAGTTAATATTTGTTGTAAAAGAAATTGGCAGGGAAATTTTAGACCCCAGAATGCTGACTTATAGAAGCTATAAGAACTTCTGCAATGAATCGTTTCAACGAGATTTGTTCAGGTTTCCATTCTTCCATATTTTCGATATCGATGACATTGATGATAATGTTGATTTTCTGGCTGAGGGTGTGCTCAGCCTATTTGATCTTCATGCTCCAATTGTAACCAAAAGATTTACCAAAGCCCCGGCACCTTGGTTAACTGATAACATTAGAACTATGATGAATATTAGAGACCGGGCTCTTTGCAAATTCAAAAGGACTAAAAATCGGGTTTACTGGGAATACTATAAGCAGTTACGTCACTTCACCTCTCAGGCGATAGTCAGAGAGAAAAAAAGATTTCTGTCTCACAAGCTGAACCATTCCTCAAACAGAGATCGTTGGAAAATCCTACGTAATAACTCTATGCTACCTAATAAAAATAAGGATTTACCAAGCGACTTGGAAAAACCACAAGAAATAAATGACTTTCTAATCAATTCCTTACCAGAATTGAATACCCCGGATAACCTACTGAATCACTATAGGAACGATCCGTTGGTTAACCCAGAATTCAGATTTAAAGCTATAGATGAATCTATCGTTCTCGAAGCGGTAATGTCGATTCAAACAAATTCAACAGGTTGCGATGGAATCAATTTGAAAATGATCAAGTTAAACATATCATAACATACATTCGGCATATCATTAACTACTGTTTCGAGATGAACGTTTTTCCATCTGCCTGGAAAAAAGCCATCATCACAATGTTGCTAAAAAAACCTGTTCCTAAAGAATTCAAAGATCTACGTGGAATAAGCATTTTACCAGCAATGTCAAAGATAATTGAGAAAATAATAAAGAATCAAATAGACGAATACCTCACCATAAAAAACATCATTCCTTCCATCCAATCAGGTTTCAGGAAAGGCCATAGCTGTACTACAGCTCTTCTCCATGTAACAGATGATATAATGGAAGCAACAGATTCTGGCAAATGTACAATACTTGTTCTTCTCGATTTTAGTCGTGCGTTTGATACCATTAACCATGATGTTCTTTTTTATATTTTGACTCATTTAGGAATGAGAGAAGAAGCTGAACTGTTGCTTAGATCCTACTTAACAAATAGACAACAATTAGTAAAAATTGAGAATCAATGCTCTGAATACTTAAAACTAACATCTGGTGTACCACAAGGGTCGATCCTAGGACCAATTCTCTTTACAATCTATACCAGTCAACTTGTGAAATGCGTGAAATATTGTAAAATTCACCTTTACGCAGACGACACGCAATTTTACCATTCTTTTGCTACTAGTAGCGTGAGCGGGTGAACCAGGATGTTAGTAACTTTGTTGAACTGGCTTCGACTCACCATCTTCAAATAAATTCAAGCAAGTCCAATGTTCTGGTCTTCGGACCAAGATCAACTAAAAACGAAATTAAACAACAAGTCAATAAATGATTCTCCTCTTGAGATAGTGGAAAACTCGAAAGATTTGGGTGTCATCCTTGATACTGACCTAAAATTTGAGAAACATGTAAACTCCCTCCTGAGTAAAGCTTATTTTTCTATTAAATTAATACATGGCAGTAGGAAATTTCTAGCGCTAAAAACTAAAACAATGTTATTGAAAGCTTGGTATTGTCAATTTTTAATTTTGCAGACTGTTTGTAAGGTCCAAGTCTTACCAATATCTATAAGCTGAAAATACAGAAGTTGCAAAATTCTTGTTTGAGGTTGATTTTTGGTATCCGCAGACGCAAACGTATTTTGCATAAATTACATGTTGTAGGATGGTTGAATATGGAGAGTCGAAGGTTGTTACACTCGGCATGCCTGTATCATCAAATTATCAAGAGTAAATGCCCAATTTATCTTTACAATAAATTAAGTTCCGCACTGATGTTCATACATTGAATTTGAGATTCAAAGGACTATTAACACCTCCTATGCATAGAACTGAAAAGTACAAGGCTTCCTATAGATACCAGATCTCGAAGGTGTATAATGATATTTCGAATAATTCGAAGGAAATGAAAACAAACAGTTTTAAATTTCATCTAAAAAAAGGTTGTTGAGAGAACAAACCTCCCCCCAGTGAGTTCCTGTGATTGTGTTTCCTACGAGGATTTTGAAAAATTGAATTGTATTATTTAATTATTGTATTTTTTTTTTCTTCTTTTTACTTTCCTTTTTAAAATTATATATAGATTCTAGAATTATTCCATTATGCGTGTGTTATGAGGTTGAGTGGAAGAGCGGCTATATATTTTTTTTCTCTGTGTCATAATTATTTGTGTTTTAAATTTATATCTCGAAGCTGAACTACGCCTATTATGCCAAGATCATTATTTCCATAAAATTGTATATTATTGTGAATTCACATGGAAAATAAAGACGCTATTATTATTATTATATTTTTATGAACACTGTAAAAAAACTTCTTTCGAATATAGATTTGTTATTGTGATCATTATTATCAACATATTTTATTTAAAATATGGATCAGTAAGGGTAAGAGAGATCTTGGCCACAATCGTTCTCCTGGTTTGTATTTTGTACACAAAAAAATCGAACGAGCTGATTGGCCAAGTGCCAGTTTGACTCGTTCCACGTCTAAAGGAACAATGTATTGATTTCAAGGTTCATATAAGTGAATAATTTGTTTGTTATCCCAGAAACCAAACGACGTGACATTTTATTATCAACAAATAACAACAAATTGCAAAAAAGAAAAACATTATTTCTGACCGGACTTTGAAACCAGGGTGAGGAGACGCATTCCACTGTGCTATAAGGCTTTTATCTGCTTTAATGCCTAATACATTACTCGGATTGGCCAGCGCACTAGTTTCGATCAAAAGTGGCATTTGCCATGATGCCATGACAGGGCTTCAATCTTAACAAATGAATGACATTCATTTTAGTCCTAGGGCTGCGTTGAATTTCATAAAATATATCGTTGATTCTTTTGTTTACCTCAAATCATAACGAGTCTTATCATGTCAATATCAAGCCCTTCCGAGTAATTTCGTGAATTTTCAGCAAGCTATCCCTCAGTTTATCCGCACTTATATCTCTTTTGTGTTTGGTTATCTAAACCCCAAGCCACAAGGCGATTGAAGGTCCCTTCCCAAAATAATATTACTTGTCATAAGACTAGTTGAATTATGGAGGGCTAATCTTTATGCCATCGAAAATAGTGAAAGATATATGATGGTTTTCCACACCCTCTGAGAGTTATTTTTCCAAAATTCGATTAAATCTCTCAACCATGCGATCCGATTGTGCGTGAAGCGCAGTGGTTCTGGTATTACTGATCCCATCAGCTTACAAACTTTCTGGAACAACTTCACTCGAAATTCCTTCTTTAATCGGAATGTAATTCCAACGGTACGAACGTTGTGGATATGATTTTGCTGTCTCTTGGCCTGAAATGGCATAGGTTTCAGTTCATTCACTAAAATAGTGCCATCATCCGTCCAACGAAATATTCAGCTACATCAATGGCAATCCGTTCGAATGGTGCACCTACCTCTCATTTCTTCATTCAACTTTAGACTTTGTTTTGGAATCTTTACTCGCTCCGCACTTGAACATATTCTGCTGAATCATTTTTGTCGCACTCAAGATATATTCAACAAGTTTCTGCATCGTCCCGAAATTGAACACCGTAGAACTTGTGCCTGATATTGTCCAAAGTATTATCAACACCTCTAATTTTTTCCCATGAATCTTCTTCAAGAATTCATCTATCTATTTCTAACTTATCTGAATAGGATGTATGTCCAAAATATTCCTTCAGGAGGTTCTACACGTTCTGTTTTCTTCCTAACATTGAATGTTCCCAATGTTGTGATCTATTTCTTGATCCTGTCTCATATGCAGTGTTGTCTATAGATGAAAATAATTGTAACCCCTTGGGATTCGAATTCTGGAAAATCAATCCTTAGTAGTGCGTATCTGGAAAGAAACCCTCATGAAAATTTAATTATCCCATTACCGATACTCTTTGAGATATTAGGTTAACACATTCGCGGACATACCTGAAACCGAGGGTGGACAAGAACCCTCAAGCAACATTTCAAGATCTGGTGGTAATAAAAAAAAATATATACCTATGGGTTCGTATATAAAGCAGCTAGGCTTCTCTGATAGAAAAAAATTGGAATGTTCTGACAGTTCTTACGTGCTCACATAGACAAAAGTGAAGTTGTGATCTAGCAACTGATATAGCAGTCAGCCGCTAATGCAGCTGTTGTACTGGTGGAAACCGACTAGGAATCAGAAGGTGCAAGGACTATAATAGCGAACGATAAAAAAAGAATTCCACCTGAAAATGAACATATTTATTCATGAATGAGTACGCATATACAAAAAAAAATATAAATTTTTTCCTCGATAATAAAATTAGGATTTTCAACTGCAAAAAAATGCATTTATGATCTATGGTTCCTTTTTTGTACTGGTGGTGGAAAGAAATGTCTTTTAGGTAGTTTAGCATGACTTCTGCCGTTTTTTTAGTTGACTTTTTGTGTGTATGTATATATATATATATATATATATGTGAAAAATTCCATAAAGCTATGTCAAGTAGTTGGAATATGAACATGAATAGTCTTTCTTCCGCTTTTCTAACCATAGTTATATTGTGAATATAACCATGTCTCTTAGGTGGTTTAGCATAACTTTTGCCGTTTTTTTCATCTTGAGGTACACCAATCAGGGATTTAATCAGATAATCTTTAAATTTTATGAAAAAAATTTTGTTGTTGACTTTTGTTTATATATATATATATATATATATATATATATATATACAGGGTGTCCTATATAAAACTCCGCGGGCAAATATCTGGGAAATGAAAGATGATATCCATATTTCTGATGTCAAAGGGTCCTCTTATTTACGTAGAGATCCATCACTAGGGCGTCGCGATACTGACGCCAATTTTTTTAAATGGCATCCCAGATTTTTCAATGGTTTTTGCGATTCTGCATCTAATTCTGAATTCAGCCATATCGCACACTCATAGTTTCCCTTGAATACTGATGAAAAACAGCAACTTTATTGCATATTATAAAGAGGGCCATGAAATGGTCAAAATAAATGCATTAATCTGTCAGAAAACCTATCAGATTTTACGAAACTGTATCCAGTTTTGTGTTGGTTTTTCGTAAAATTGAAAAATAGGTTCAATTTTCGAATGCAGAAAAGTTGGATATGATATGTATTCATGGCGAAGCAAGAAGGAATGCAAAAGAAGCAGTGAGAATATACGCTAATCGGTATCCCGACAGAAGATTACCGTCAGACAAAACATTCACTAGCTTAGCCAAATCTTTGGCACAAAATGGATGTTTTAATGAAAAGAAGCGAAAAAAACAAAAAACGGCTACAGATGAGAATCACACTGCTGCAGTGCTAGGTCAAATGGTATTGGAACCACATAGTTCTACCAGACAAGTAGCAATGAATTGTGATATTTCGAAATTTTCAATACAACGTATTTTGTCAAAAAACAATTTCCATCCCTAGAAAATACATCTGGTTCAAGGACTACAGCCAGGTTATAATCTTTATTGTTTATTGTTCGTAACTATAACATATTCCCATATTTAGGAGATGCTGATAGGAGATTGAACTTCATTGCATGGTAGTCCACCCGAATTCATGATGATGATCAGTTTCTGAACAAAATATTATGGAGTGATGAAAGCCGTTTCCATAATAACGGTATGATTAAAGAAACGAGATATCAGTCTGTATGGGGGGTTCATGTTTGGTGCGGAATCATTGATGGTTATTTGATAGGACCTCATTTTTACGAAGGAATTCTTAATGGAGAGAGAGATACTTGCTTTTCCTCCAACATGTGTTACCGTATTCTACGTGAAGGGAGGCAGACACTTACTAAAATAATTCATGTTATCACTTTAATTTTTTCGTTATTACCATCATGTTGGTAGAGTTTGGGTAAAAAAAATAATGTTTTGGTAATTTGGAACATTTATTTTAGTTTGGATTGTCTGCGATTTCACAGAAGCACACAACTAGATGAAACTGAACAGGCAATGCAATTATAACTGATAGATCAATTTTATTAAACTCGTGTTATTGCTTTTCATTTCGACTTATTCATGGCCCTCTCTATAATATGCAATAAAGTTGGTGTTTTTCATCAGTATTCAAGGGAAACTATGAGTGTGCTATATGGCTGAATTCAGAATTTGATGCAAAACCGCAAAAAGCATAAAAAATATGGGCTTCATTTGAAAAAATAGGCATGGGAGTCGCGACGCCCTAACGGATGACGCGTAGTGATGGATTCTACGTAAATGAGAGGACCCTTTAACATCAAGATCATCTGCTTTCACGAAATATTCCCAGATATTCGCCCGCGTAGTTTTATATGGGACACCCTGTATATATATATATATATATATATATATATATATATATATATATAAAGAGTTCCATACAGCTGTGTCATGACATAATAGTCTTTCTTCCTCTTTTCTATACATAGTTATATTGAGAATATAACCACTCAAGAATAAGCCGACGAACCTTACCCATATAATATATAAAGAGCGTACTGCTTCTGATGCGTAAAAAAAACCGTCCGAAGATGAGTGGTTATAAACAGTAAACAAATCCCCTCTACACTAGAAAAATGAAAATATTGCTCTAGCGGGTCGCACAAATTATAACTCTATACAGAGCACGACTGTTCTTGAAGTTCATGTACTATTTAATTTCATCTGAAGATGGACTGCAGAAGCTGCTGCTAGGAAATGTCGTGACCGCTATAGCAGTCCGTGTTCGCAAATGTGTTAAGAGGCTACGGGTCATCGGGTACCCTAAATTCTTTTATTAAGGGTGTTAGTATGGATATAGACAATCATATTGCCACTAACATGTTAATATATATATATATATATATATATATATATATATATATATATCTGAAAGTACGGTTTTATAACAAAAGAAGTTGCGATACGGGAAGAAACAAAGAAAGAAGTTTTGGTAGCACGAGAAGAAGCAAAGAAAGACGTGTGGGCCTCTTTGTTATCGGGTGAATCCTGAAAGTTTTTATTGAGGGAGTTAGCATGAATAAAGACAATCATATGGCCACTGACATGTGGATATCTATCTAAAAGTACTCATATTCTCTATAAATGCGTATTTTAAGAGTTAATCGCAAAAATCGCATAAACAACCGAAAATTACCTATTTTCTAGGGATATCGGTCAGCCTGAACAAGGCAACCCAGTGGCAATATGTATTCATGCTAACTCCCTGAAAGGAAATTCGGTGGCCGCCTAACCTATGTAACCTGGGGTAGTTTTTACCAGCAGATTTGCAATTTTCAGAAATATGTACTCTAAAATAACAATTAAATAGAAATACTCAAATATTCAGGAGGTAATTTTAACCCCTTTGGATGAGAATTCTAATCCTTCCTTGGTAGGTACTTACCCGGAATGTAACCACCAATTTCATTCTCCTATGACCAATACTCTTTGAGTGCAAAAATTTAGACGTGAAACAAAATCATTATACAGGGTGTCCCTGGACTTCCTCTTTTCCTCTCGGAAATGTATAGATGGGGTCAAAATATCACCAGTACTTCATATAACTTTTGTTTCTAAAAGTCTTCGTTACCAAGTTACGGGCCCTCAAAATTACAAAATGAAAAATGATTTTCTTCGATAACTTCCAAAGTGAATATTCAAAATCATCTAAATTTTTGTGATTGACTACACAAATGAATTCTTTTGATGAGCTTTCATGCAGGAATCAGTTGTTTTGTTACAAAGTCAGGAACGGACTACCCCCGATGGTCCACACCCCAAAACTTTGAAATGACTGGGATTTGTCAATATGTTTTAACAAAACAAGGTTACCTGGACCATTTCCTGAATAAAAGTACTCGTGTGGAAAATCGATCGGAGCAACGATTCTTATTAAAAATGCAGTTTTACTCGACGACATCAAACCCGATCGTGCACCATTATTTGAAATAAAAAAATTTCACAGGAGAAATACTAATGCTAACGTTAATTCAACAACATTTATAACAGGGATAATACAAAATATACTAAAATAAAGTTGTAAACAAAAAGTACAGTATCTAGTTGAAAGTTTCATTCACAATGTAGATATTTTTTCAAATGAAATATCAAGTTATGTAGATTCGTGGTGTTTTTGAACTAACAAGCTACTTCACTATGAAATATCGAATTCAGTCCATATTTTATATGTACGCGTGGAATAAGCACGTTTCGTGTTGTGTTTTCTGAATCTCATGAAACTCAACATTTGGATGTTGCAAATTCGTATTCGCAGCTTAAATGTTGGGGAGTTTCACTGATAAGTATAATTTCATGGGAGAAAATCTTTAACCCGAAGATAAATTTAGCTGAAAAAACGCACATCGGAAGACATAACTAATAAAAATCAAACGAATAAACTACAAAAACGGCTGCACATGAATAGGTGAAAAATATCCGGTGAATGAATTTAGGTTCCATTTCTTCCACAGATGTTGACAAAAACACCTTGTAGAAAGGAATAAAATTAGTGTGGATAAAAAATTACAACTGGAATGCAATTTTGTTTTGTTGAGTGGTGCGTTGTCATTGTATTGTCAATATTCTAATAGGACATTTTGAGGTGTTTTGATATGGCCCAACAGTTTACATTCAACGAATATGCAGATATGCATGAATTGTATGGACGAGCATTTGGTAATGCTGCAGGAGCCCGTCGTCTGTATGCCAAGCTTTTACCCAATCGAACGTTACCGGCAAGAGAAACGTTCGAGCGTGTCGATCGCAGCTTGAGGGAGCCGGTATGTCTAATGGATAATTAATTGGAGCCTGTTGTTTTATTTCGATATTATTGTAGGTTCAGTTTTGGCAAAACGAGGTGGTGAGGGCGCTCCTAGGGCTGTGCGTACCGTTGTAGTGGAGGAAAATATTTTGGAAGCTGTCGCTAATGATCCTTCAATGAGCATCAGAAACCTATCAGAACAGTTCCATACATCCAAGTCCACTATTCATAGAATAATTAGGGAACAACTGCTCCACCCATATCACATCCAGAAAGTACATGCCATGACACCTGAAGATTTTCCAGCACGACTGGAATATGCCAATTGGTTCCTGGATAAGCAAAGAGAGGATATGACTTTTATTACTCGAGTTTTATTCACTGATGAAGCAGGTTTCAGTAGAGATGGAGTAATAAACTCTCATAATCTCCACATATGGGCCGAAGAAAATCCCCATGGGATATTGTAAACCAAACACCAACGGAAATTCAACGTGAATGTTTGGGCTGGTATCATAGGAAACCATCTTATAGGACCATTCGTTCCACATGACCAATTGAATGGAGAACGTTATTTGGAGTTCATTCAGAACGATTTGAGTGGACTTTTGGAACATGTTCCATTGCAAATCCGAAGAGATATGTGGTTTATGCATGATGGCGCTCCTCCTCATTTTAGTTTGATTGTGCGGGACCATCTGAACCAGATTTTCCCCAATAGATGGATTGGTAGAGGTGGGCCATATTCATGGC
The DNA here is from genome assembly GCA_018342105.1 of Gonioctena quinquepunctata. NCBI lineage: Eukaryota > Metazoa > Arthropoda > Insecta > Coleoptera > Chrysomelidae > Gonioctena > Gonioctena quinquepunctata. The sequence continues at coordinate 375,854 of JAFIRS010000199.1, forward strand.
CACCGCGGTCTCCGGATTTAAATACATTGGATTTCTTTCTGTAGGGGCATCTAAAAAGCCTCGTTTACGCTACACCTTTTCACACCAGAGATGCCTTGTTGAATAGAATTACATTACATTTTGAAGCAATTTTTGCGATTCATTATTTACACCATGAGTTTTGTAAGGTAAACGTGTTTGCATAATAAAAATTCGTTATGAACATTGTACCTATCATTTCTATTTTCATTACAAATTCATCTTTTCGAATAATGGTAGACATCTCAGGTTGGATGTCGTCGAACAAAAATGCAATTTTATCAAAAATCGTTGCTTTGATCGATTTTCCACACGAGTACTTTTATTCAGTAAATTGTCCAGGTAACCTTGTTTTGTTGAAACATATTGACAAATCCCAGTCATTTCAAAGTTTTGGGGTGTGGACCATCGGGGGTAGTCCGTTCCTGACTTTGTAGCAAAACAACTGACTCCTGCATGAAAGCTCATCGAAGGAATTCATTTGTTTAGTCAATCACCAAAATTAAGATGATTTTGAATATTCACTTTGAAAGTTATCAAAGAAAAACATTTTTCATTTTGTTACTTTGAGGGCCCGTAACTTGGTAACGAAGGCTTTTAGGAACAAAAGTTATATGAAGTACTGGTGATAGTTTGACCCCATCTATACATTCCCGAGAGAAAAAGAGGAAGTCTGGGGACACATATATATATATATATATATATATATATATATATATATATATATATATATATATATATATTATATATAATGTAGATTTGATTTTGTTTGTTGGACTGCCTATATCAGTTTTTTTAATTTCGGGATAATATTTTTTTCTCACTGAAAAAAGTACATGCTCTCAGTTCACGAAGTAAACTCATATCAATCAGTCGTTTCGGTTTATAGAAATCTTATGTTCTTTATAAACGAAAAAAAAAAATTTTATTACATTTTCTGTAAGCACTTTGGATATTCTAAAATTGAAATGGATACTGATCCTCACATACGGACCACATATTGCAATAACGAATAGACACGGAAGAAATATATTATGATTTCAAGTATTTAAGAGGTATGAACTGCCTTTTTTGATAAAAAAATCCTATAATAGAATATTCCGTGAAAGTTGATCATCTACCCTAATAATTCAGTTCTGTTGAATTTAATATACCATTTCCTCCAATAGTGGTTTTGTAACCGAAAATTGCCTTTTGGTCAATGAACATATACGATAATTTTTTCGCAATTTATGCTTATTTAGCCTAAACAAAATTCTTGACAAGTTATACTCTATTTGTATTCGAATAATATGCAAGTTTTTTGGAAATCAACCAAGGTGGTGTCATAAACAACAACAAAAAATGTGAGCAGTAGATTCAATTTCAATGGGGTTGAAAAATTGTCGAATTCTATTTTAAATGGACTTTTCTACATTTGACACATTTACTTCGACTTAACACATTTATACACAATATTACTGAACACTTTGTTTTCAGGTGGTTTTGGACAACCGAGACATTGGCCCTTATCCTACCTACATAAAGAAATGCCACCCAACACCACTGACTCCAGAATCATGCGTATGGAGGAAGAGAATCCGAAATATGCAGCCATACAAAACTTGATCAATGTCATCAAGAGCAATGATCTCAACAACATCCAATATCACATATCCAACGAGTCCAATAAAGCAGACGATGTTCTTTTCGTTAAAATCCCACTGCCAACAAACTTCACAAGGAATACTGTCATTAGTAGCACCAATGCCAATTTGGAACTAGCATCTTCTGTGAATGAAAAAGTCAGTAAGAGGTCTCAGAAATTTGTGCTAGGTATACCAGAGTGGAGGAAAGGGACTGAAGAAAAATCTACAGAGTCTAGTGATGGGTTTGAAGACAGTTCGAGTCCCGTATATAGAAAAGCCTTTGTGACAAGGACAAATGTTACCGCACATGGGAGACACTTTCATTAGGCCATTATTTATTTTTAGAATAGGTTGGTCCAAATATCCCAGTGAAATAATGGAAATTTAAAATCAATCAATGAGGGTTCCTTGCTGCTGATGCAAAGTATATAACTATAGATTAAATATTCCAGGTTAATCATTTCATGTCTGAAGCCTTGTTATTTTTTTTATTCGTACCTATCGTCTGCTTTGATCACCTAATTGATTATCACAATTTCTGTTATATCTCCTATTGATAGATTTCTGATTTTTTGTAGTAGTGGAAAAACTCGACAAATGAAATTATGTCAATGACTTGATTATTATATTATTTAAACTCTACAAAATATCATATTATGGAGTAGTCCGTAATTATTAAAAATACAATTCATTTACAAAGAAAATTGGTTTAATCAATTTATTATTCAAACAATTTCAAGTAGAGAAACAAAAACTATACTTGGTTTATTCAAAAATGTTGCTTTCCTATTATTCCATGTATATCAAGTGCTTTAAAAACAGTCGCCTGTGTAGAAATCGTAACGGGGTTTTCAACCCTAGGTATAACATTGTGGATTCCCACCGGTTCGACAGTATATTTGTTTTTGGCTTTAGTAGAGGTGATTTCACATTTTCTCTGGATAATACAAGAACTTTTTCATATTCTAACACTCTTTTCCTTTTTAGAAAAGGTAATAGGTATATTGCTAATTTTTCTTATGATTATTTTTTTAAATAAATGAATTGTAGTAAGCAGCATGAAATATTGAGTTTACCAAAACCAATATCATATCTTCAGTAGTTTTCATTATTTTCCTATTCAAGCACCATTTCTTTGTAGCAAGCGTATGTTTCTTTCCTGGAAATATTTCTGAATGCGTGTATATTTTTGCCATATTTCTTCGAAATTTCATTGAATATCATGATAAGAATACACTGAACATTTCTTTTTAATTCCGTAGCATCAATTTCACATAGAAAATGGGAACATTTTATTATGATTACTTAAATGTCCCAGTAGCTGACACTATTGGGGACTGCCTTGGAATTATTAGAAATATAGCTTTTTGGTATTTTATTTTTCAAGGTCCGTATTATCGTATGTAAAAGAGAGTTAGCGGTGTGCAGGCAATAATTTTTAAATTCTAGAAAAAGATATCATCAGGCAGGGATCGAACGCACGACTTCATGATTACCAGTCAAGTGCTCTCCCAACTGAGCAACCGAAGACGTTCGAGATAATTGAGAAGGGAATTTTCCCTTCCTAATTTTCAAACTCGGCTCGATTGTTCAATAGTCGGAGATCCACACCTGACCCTTGCTGAAAATCGCAAATTGTCGGCGACGCTAGGTGAAAGGTAATTTGGATCTTGATGATCATTTGATGAGTTCCCTTCTACCTCATAGCTTTCCTAAACACACTATCATTAAATTATAGAAAGCAATATCTCGATCGCAGTTGCGAACCTACGTTTTCGGTAGCTTAGTTGAAAGAGCACTTGACTGGTAAACATGAGATCGTGGGTTCGATCCCTGCCCGAGAATATCTTATTCTAGAATTTAAAAATTCTTGTCTGCACGCCGCCAACTCTCTTTTACATGATATATCACAGACACAAATTTCCCTTCTTAATAGTCCGTATTATCATTTAATGTCACCTTCATTTGAAATTATAGTTTCTTTCTCTTCAGGGTTACTGTTATTGTTTGGCATTATAAAAGTATCTTGTGTTTTCTTCAATTTTAACCAAAAATAAAACAATGAAGTATATTTAATGTCGCCTCTCCAATCATTTCCTGAACTTTGAAAAGCCGATAATTTATCTTGTCCGATTAGTTTTCCAACTTTCAGAATCATTAGCTTTACTATTTCTTAAAGTTTATTTATTTTCAATAGTATTAGAAGCTTGGAAAGATCCGTTTAAATTTCTCATGTATTTTCTATAATGTATGTCATTAGAATCAAAAGAAGTCCACAAACTTGAAAGCCATTAGGTAGAATACTACTGGTAACAGATTTTTCCAGAACTTCTTTCGATAAGGGGGCGAAATTTTCTTTCTTTAATTTTCCTTGTCGATTTACCAGCCTCCTTTTAATAACTTCCTTTTCCCAGAAAAGTTTTAACGCACGAAAGACAGCAAAGGTCCATTGGCTGTAATATATGGAAAACGTTTGGATATAAAGCGATTAGAATGATTCCATTTTCATTGCAGAACTCAAGGGGAGAGTTAAATGAGACGAGTGTCTATCAACAAAGAGAGGAACAGGAAAACTGATATTATTAGCTTTTAACCAGGGATAAAATATATTCGTTATATACATCCAACCCTTTTCCGACTTTCCTATACCCCAATCTTTTGGTACTGAGTCACAAATGTAGAAATGTATACGTTCATAGGAAAAATCTATCATATATAGTGCCACTGTTTTATCTCCTTTTCTGCCAGGACTTTTGGGAATTTAAAAATATCGCTGTTTCGATCTCACTGTGCCTAACATAACTTTGTCAGGAGTAACCATACCACTGAAGCCATCCATATCGATGCTTGGTATTACTATCAGCAATAACCTTTCCTGGGAAAATCACGTGAGGTCCATTGCCAAAAGTGCATCCAACTTGGTTTCTGTTGAAAGAGTATTTCACCCAGTCACTGCTTATGATCTATAAGGGTCCATTGCTGGAATACTTTCTCATTTTGAGTGCCACTAAACATTCCTGAGCTATTGGATTCTGTCCAAAGGGAATCTCGCCTGATGCCTACAAATCATTTATTGTCTGGAACACCAAGAAATTGCGATTTGCTCTATTTTTAGATATTTTCAGGCCATGCTCTTCTGAAATATCAACAATCGTCCTGCTTTGTAGACAAGATTCATGAATTAACCCGCTCAAGTCTAGTCATCAGCACCTTCTGGTCACTTTGAGACCTGCAGAACATCACTTTCCAAAGACTGCTCATCCAACTTAACAGCGAGGCCGAACTCATTGCCTAGGGAGGTGTTCCCCGAGGCATACAACCTTCAGAAATTTAAGAAGAACACCAACTCCTACCTTCTTTCCCTAGGTTCCCACGATGTTCTCTGAACATTACAGGATATCCCTTTTCGTGGGAACCAGAACATAAAAAAAAAAAAAAATTGTATATTCGCGTAGGATCTTTAGTAATATGGGTATAGCCGTTTTCTTCTAAGTACGTTTCAACTTCCTAAAACCATTGTCTGATATCTTCTTCGGTAACGCTGGCACGATTACTGGTTAAATTTTGGGGCATTCGTAGGGTTAACGTGGATGTCTTTTTATAAATCCTTCAGATCAGTGGCGCTCCAGACGGCTATGGGAAAATAGAGTATCCCGCATTAATTGTATTTATAATTGACTGTACTATCTAATAATTGGTCCTTGGTGACTGGAAATCAACTTTACTCGTGTAAAGTGACCATTTTTCTAAAGCATCTTTCTCAGCTGAAGTGTGGTACTTGGCTGGTCCCATGTCTTCGGAATACTTTCCCATATTCTTGTAATATAATATTATTCTTGGCACACCATTCGACTTGCCTCTGTTATTCGCACGCCATTTTTTTACAGCACCCAACGCTAGCTGCATAGATTCCTAGGAATATCGAGGAATCTCCTTTTTAGTCATTTTGCTGAAAAAGAACAAAGAATTCAATGAAACATTAAATGGCCCATACAGAAGAGGGGCATTAATTTATTTCTAGACCTTCCTATTTGCTGACATTTTGTCAGGCACTAGAAATGTACGAAAATGTTGTGCCAGTGGCTGACGTTTTAATTAAAAATCGAAAATCTACTAAAAAACACCAAACATTGTAAAAATTTATTATTTTGAACTAACTTCCAGCATATTCAGAATAAGAGTTACCAAAGATAGACACAAATAAAACACTGTCAAACTGCTTCAACAAAACGAGTTTTGACACAGAGATCGCCATTTTTAATTTTTCCGCATGTCAATTAAAGAAAGTTTATTTATCGGCTAATGTAAAAGCATTCGAGCTGTAGTAAATAGATCAAAGATGGAGCTTCATGTATAGAAATTACTCAAAAAGGCACCAGTCCTAATTTTTCAATTTAATTTGAAACCTGTCATGTATTGGGTCGATGTCAGGCGCTGGGCCGTTTACCTCATATGTCTATAGCTTATTCTTGACTTGTCATTGTCTAAAATTTTAGCTGGATGAAACGTTTTTATATATGTATGTTACGCAATGTTCCTATGGATAACTCATCAAAATACTCATTGAAACATAACAAATAATAGGTACACACATTAAGATATATTTCCTGGATGGAAGCAATGCCTTCGCCGTCTTATTAAAAGTTGGTTGTAATACTGAAATAATTTGATGTCCCTGTACCTCCACCTTATCTGGTATTTCTGGAAGAACATAAATATTTACAGAGCATTTAAACCTCAAACCAGGTTTTATTTCCATTATTTGGCCAATAAATCGTTTCAGCAAAGTTTTCTTGTTTGGTGCGTTTGGGTTCAACCAATAAGAAATCATTTACGTTCAAGGATTCCAAATTCAGATCTTTATAGTTGTCCTCAACTTCTTCTGGACTATTAGAGGAATCATGAACAGGCCAAGATTCAGATTCTGATTCTGTGTCAGAAGCGTTTTTGTTTGTTTGCTTTCTTTGCTTTTCAACTTGTTGAATAATTCATCAGAATCTGATAGTTCCTCTATTTTTAAGTTTCCAATCTAGAAGAGTCTTGCGATAAAAAACCTTTTGGGGTTTGGAGTATGCCACTTCCATTGGTTGACAAATATGTGTTGAATTAGGTGACACCAAAATAAATCGGATCTTAGTTCCTATGCATGTCATAGACAAGTGATTTTCACTTATCAAGGCTTTGGGGTTATATGTTGGAAAAATCTGGAAATATCTTAATGCGATTGTGAAAAATCAATCCTTAAATATACTTTCATTGAATCAACCTGACTTGCTTCGGTTATGTCTTGCTCCAGGAGGGCTATTCGAAGCCCATGTGGTATGAAGGATTTCTACCCTGTATACGATGAATGGAGGAAGTATTGTAGCTTAGGCTCTTGTGGTGAGCTTATTTGGATCCACGGCGAGCAAGAATTCGTGTTTTACTTGGACCATCTGAAATATTGGTTTCGTAATAGTTCACCAATAGATCAGGCTCTATACCTTGGAAGCTTTGCTCTAATTCATCAAAATATTCGTTAATTGCGGCAGGAGTGACTCTGACTCTACAACGTTTGATGTTTTCACACCAAGGAGCACATAAAATTTGCTTATGTCATTTACCGTCAATAGGAAGCCTCAGCGACATGCCGTTAATGTTGTCTGACCTACAGGTGTATGCGTATGAAGATTCAATACTTTTCTTTGAAAAGTGTACTTGGACATGTTATCCTTTCTTTCCAGAACCCCATATGGAACACATTTCAATTTTATTTCCTTCATAGCCAAATTCAGCTTTTCAATAGTATAATTGGCATATGTGCGGCCTCTTACCGTCTTTTTATATTTACCCATAGGTATTGCCTGCAAAATGTAGAAATCATTGTGAATAGGTATAATTTAACAAGATATAATCTTGCAGGTGACTTGAGACAATGTGTCAAGTCACCAAAAAGTTGAGGCATAAAACAATTATAAATAAACAAAGCTAGGAAGGGTTACATATACATATGAATCAAGAATCACTATACAAAATTTCATTTCTTGATGATTATCAGAATATGAGATTGGCATGAAGTTTAGCAGCATATTTTTGAAGATAGTTATTAATAAAGCAATAAGAATGCTTCTATGAACTCACCTGACAATTGTCAGTTCAAAGTGACAATTGTCAGTTCAAAGTGGCAATTCCAAGTATTTTTGAAAAATATTTTGTTGTTGGCCTTTGTAAATTCATAACAAAAATATATAAAAAATGTATGAAAAAATATATTGGTAACGTTTTGAGACACAGTTCTACTTCTTTCTTCAAATGATTTGGAATAAGTTTTTTTTTCGAGTATATGCGTATGAAATTTGACAAACAAAATAATAATAATAATAACTTAATTCATCCCAAGAAATAGTACAATGATTTTATTAGGAATACAATAATGCATAATAAATAAATCTGACATATAGCGTTAGCGTTAATTGGTATTGAATTATTCAACTCTACATACTTTTTGAGTAGAGGTATCGAATTAGATCCATAAAGAAGTATATTTTCTATTGATTTTTCCACTCAAGAGAAAACAAAAAAAAAAGAAATATTTAGATAGTATGAAGTTTACTTTTGGAAAAAAACAAGCAAGTAGTATAATATGGAACCCTCTTTCATCTCTAAATAAAATCATTATTTAATAATTTTTTCCTTTTCAGGTTTTAATTCAAGTAAACGCCGATACCTGTTTCACAGGACAAGAAAGGCGATCTTGCTAGATCTCAAAGGAAAACTGCATTTTCATTTTCATTCATTTTCCTACAATAAAAAACTTGTATATACGTTGAGGATATGGAAATTGCTGTTAATTCTCACTTTGTTAGTTTATTTTTTATTTCCTTCAGATATTAATTTTGTTTTTTTTGCAGAAAAAATATCGCTATTATATATTAGTCATGACAATATTGTGGCATTTGAATAAATAAAACTACCTCACATATTTTTGTTTTCAATTCATAAGTAATAATTTTGTAAAACACTACAAGGGAGATACAAACTACAGTTAATCAAGATATTTTCACCAAGACTGAGAAAATTGTTGGTTTAAGAGACCAGTTTTTGAGAAGATAGAAGCATCCTTTCCATACTTTGAAACTGCCTGAAATCTTTAACAAATAAGGCGATAGGTTTTTGTAAGCCTGTATTTAAGCAGTTCGAGCAGAAACGTCATCATCCGAATGCACATTAATTTCCATTTCTTACTTATTTATTTATTTATTCAAAAAAATACATCCAACAGGTCTCAAGATCCAATTTCAGGAGTACATAATAATATTTTTGTATGCAGTATAATACAAAAAGAAAAAAGGCAATACACACATACACATGAACACATATATATATATATATATATATATATATATATATATATATATATATATTTCACAGGCTAATTAGAAATTGCATTATATATTGACCGTTTGAACTATGAAATCGATAAAAAAAATATATATCAATGTTTATTACTTATTGTAGTTCCTACACATAGTTGTCAATGGACAGGTGAAATCATGAATAGAATTGGGAACATCAATGTGGAATTTGATTTGTGCTCTGGAAGTTATTCGAGGAACGTTAAAACGCACTGAAGATAGCAACGTGGATGAATCGATATAATTATGAATGATTTTGTATATGAAAATCAAGTAGATTATTTTGCGATGTTTTTCAAGCGATACAAAGTTGAACTCGTTCAAAAGAGAGTCAGAACTGTGAGTTCTTTCGGGATAAAATCGATGTTTTAAAAAAAATGAGAACCTCAGGAATGTCTTTTGTACAGATTCGATATAATTTATGGAGATAGAGATAGATTTATGTAATATATGTATTTTGCATGACAAGGATTCCATACCGAACTGCAATATTCAAGTTCACTCCTCACTAGTGGAAAATATATTGAACAGATTGCATCACACAAAGAAAGTTCTTTACAATTACGCATTACAAATCCTAAGACTTTCATAGCACGTAATACAATATTTTCCATGTGTGACGTGGACGTTAGTTTTTGGTCAAATAGGACTCCCAGATCTTTCGATTCGGTTACTCTTTCTAATAGGAGAGATCACTAATTTCTGTAAAATATACCACAATATCCAGAACGATGAGAAACGTGGTTGGATTTTTTTTATTATTATTTTTTTTTCGAAGTAGTTTTTTCTAAAAAAAATCCCAAAGAAATGTTCCTGTTTGAACACTGAGAAAACCACGCCAGGATATGACGTAACAAGTTCATTTCTATCGCCGAAAGCGTAAGATAATTACAGAGTTGCCAAGCATTATTCATAAATTTTTTACAATGTGAGCAGGTCGAAAAAATATGTCAAGCCTCGTATACACACATATTATTCAAGAATAACTAATCAAGAACAGCTATTAAATGAGAAGTCTTCTTTTCATATAACACAGCTCAGAAGTTCCGCAAAATAGTGACACTGGCAACTCGGGAACATGCCAAATCAATGGACTTATGACGTCAAAAGAAGTGGCAATAACGCTGTGTTTGAATGTCTCGCTAAATTTGAGGGTTTTAGAGCAGCGTTTATTCGAATATTCACAATATCTTCTAGGAAAAACTATGCATTATATATTTTATCACTATATTTCAACTTAGCACATATGAAGCAATGTGTAGTTGGTGATCCGCCTATTGAATATTATTCAGATGATAGTTGAATAAAGTAAAAAGTGGTTTCCTTGAAAATTATTATCATACATTTAGTTATATTTAAATATAATTAATTTTCTAAGCACCAGTTATGTAGCCTATTGAGGTCATTTTGTAACAGTGCATAGTCCGAGTGGTTTACGATCTCATATCTCGTATCATCGGCATAAAGTAGTTTTCTTGAGTTCAAAACATCAGAAATGTCGTTAATGAAGATTAAGAATAATAGGCGGCCCAAATTAGAACCTTGTGGCACCCCATAGAGTTGCAATAAAAGAAGAAGATCTGATTCCTTCATATTCCACGAATAATTCTCTTCCATACAGATATAATTTTCACAATTATAGAATTACCCATGATCACAGTACTCGGTTCAGAAATGACTATCCCTATACATTCAAGAACTGTGTTTGAGAAAGGTCCACTATATAAAGCTATTAAATTTTTCAATAATATTCCAATGAAATAAAGAGACTTGATGACTCTAGAAGCTTGTTGAGATCGTTGCGTTATTATTTATGTAATATGGAACCTTATTGTATCGATGATTTCTTCTCTTCCACAGATATGTAATTTCTCTATTTAATTTGCCTGTATTTTAGTATAGTATTTTATTTATTTATTTGTGTTTTGTAATTCATTTTGTGATTTTGTAATCAGTGACGTATTTCTCAGACCATAACTCTGCTGAAATAAATAAATTATCTATCTATCTATCTAATTTCGGAAGAGATCGTAGACTGTTCGAAATGCCGAAAGCAGACAGTTTTTTTAGTAATGGCACATGTGGCACCCGATCAAAAGCTTTGCTGAAGTCTGTATATACTACATCTACCTGCCTTCGGCTGAAGAGAGTTTGAGAAATATACTGCGTGAAAAAACAAAGATTTGATGCACTACTACAACATTTCTCAAAACCCTGTTGATATTCAGAAATCGAGGCTCGCACGTGATTGTAGATCGAGTCCGATAATATTATTTCGATTATTTTCGAAAAAACTGATATCTAGGCAATCGTTCTGTAGTTTACAATTTCGGTATTGTTTCCCGATTTAAAGATAGGGCATACTCTCGATGATTTCCAGATATTAGGAAACTGACAGTTCCTTATCATGAGATTGTAGATGAAAGAAAGAGGACGAACGAGAAGCAGTATATCAGACTTAACAAGTTTAACTGGTATTCCATCTGGGCCTGCAGACAATTTGCTCCTCAGAGATTTCAGTAAGATACAAAAATTGACTAGTGTTACAAAGTTGGGGGTTTCACGCGGGAGCTCGTAGCCCCTAAACCAGATGAAATTATGCTCTCGCGGAGTTTAATTAGCTTTTGGATCTATTATTGTTGCGTAAGCGGTGAGATGTGAAAAAATATCATACACAAACTTGAATATTTGGTTTTTTTAATGGGGAAATTCATCATTTTCACGATCTCAATCGATTAAGATAAAAAAATCCAATCACCATATTAAGATAATAAGTTTGGCAACAAAGCCTATCATATTTCTCAGTCATTTTACTATTTCAATGTGAATTTCAGATTACAGGACACGCTTTTTACGTATTATCTTGGATGCCGTATGAATATTTCTTAAGCTGGATTTATAGTTAGACGGACTGTAAACGTAGACGCACTGTATACGTAACAGTACTGTTAAATATTATTAAATCTATAAATCGACGGAACGGAATTTTTACGAATGGGTAGAGGTGATGAGAGACATTCAACATAACCTACAAATCATACGAATCATAAATAGCCTGTGTTGTTTTGCATTTGTATTATATTCTAAATCTTCATCTACGCTTCGTTTTCCGTGTAACAATGGATTATAAAATACATGAAGGTATGCTTCTTGGTGCCATGGGACTGTTGTTGTTTGTAGCAGCATCGGAAAAGTGTCGACAAACTCGAAGTACAATAATTAGGCGACCAAGACGTTATAAAACAAGACCCATAAACCGTAACAGAGAAGTAGAGAACTACAATTATTTTTCAAAGATGAAGACTTCTGATCCAGATCAATTCTTTAAGTATACGCGAATGACTGTTCCAGTATTTAATTAATTATTAGGTCTGATATCCTGGACTCGGATGTCACGTAGGTAGCTATAGCTGCCTCCGTGGTGACGTTGGTTGTTGCCCTGGAATGCAGGGTCTGCTAACCGAAACCACAAATGTGCGGCTGACTTCTGTTTGTTGACTCCGTTGATTTGTCGTTTTCTACCAAGTGTTGTTCATCCTTGCACTTCTCCACCGAACTGATGAGGGCCGAGAGCCCGAAACACGTGTCTACGGTTAACACTTCTCTTTGAGGGCTATGTCCATTAAATTTCTTCCGTTTTTATATATATATATACATATATATATATATATATATATATATATATATATATATATATAATATATATATATATATATTATAATAATCCCAGTTGTTCAATGGTTTTTCATTGTTATGACCTCTGTGTCGGAATTCCGAGATATAAGTCGGAATTCCGAGATACAAGTCGGAATTCCGACTTACAAGTCGGAAATGTCAAATAAAAAAAAGTGTGGCACTTCTACGCCTTCGTAAAAATCTACGATGAGAACTTGAAGTTACTTTTTGTTATATCTAACAGAAAACAACTATTGTGCGAAATCCCTAACTTTTAACCTGGAGAAATCTGATTTACATTTCGATTCAGATATTTGATTGAAAAACTTCTTATCCAATCTTGATTGAGAAAGTTTTTTAACCAAATATCATAATGAAAATGCAAATATTTTCACTATTAGGAATTTTTCAGGTGAAAATTTAGGGATATTTCACAATACTTATGGTGATATAAATTCTATATATCAGATAATGTCAATGTCCAGCAAGCCATAGTGGCTGGGAAGTAGTTGTTTTCTGTCAGATATTACAAAAAGTAACTTCAATTTTTCATCTTAGGTAGATTTTTCTAATTCTGAGAAAATTAGTTTTCCAGTTTTCAATTGAGATCGCTTTTTCTTTCTCAATTTTTTTTTTATTCAAGAAAACCGCATTAACCGCGAAGGTTATTAGCGGTGGTGGTACAGTATAAATTATATTTGTTTTAAGATATCAATTGAGTCCAAAAACTTTAGTAACAACATGATGTTATCCGGGTTCAAAGCATCGCTAAGTTTTCCGGGCAGTCCTGAAGTTATTCTCTCCTCTCTGTAGTCGGGACACTCCGAGATTATATGTTTCACGTTCAGTTCTTCATAACAGGAGACACATCTTTGGGATTTTCTTCTTCAGTAGATGCTGGTGTGTGTATCTAGTGTGACCAATCCTGAGGCGTGTTAGTATTGTTTGTTGTCTACGAGAGACTGATCCATAATTCTGGAGGCTCATGCAAGGGTTAATTGTTTTGAGCTTGTTATTCTCAAGAGCTTGCCATCTTTCTCTCCATGTATTTATTGTGAGTTTTCGAATGGCATGGAAGTAATCTTCATGTGGCACTCGGTGAATCGATTGATAGCGAGGATTTGAGCTTGTCTATCTGGCAAGTGTATCTGCAGTTTCGTTACCAGCTATTCCTACATGTGATGGAACCCAAACAATTTCAACACGTTTTTTTAAATCAGATATTTTTCCCAGTTCTGTTTTGATGCTGAGCAGAAGGGCATTTCTGGGATAAAGCTGTTGAATGCCCTGCACAGCACTCAATGAGTCGGTAAAGATGACAGTATCTTCTCCATATTCACTGCAGTGCACAAGGGCTTTGGCTATGGCATACAGTTCTCCCGTATAAATACTTGCTTCTGCTGGAAGTCGATAACTATAGTTTTCCCTGTCTGAGATGACGGCAGCCGCTACACTATCACTGGTTTTAGTAGCATGTGTGTATATGTGGCTGTAGTTCACGTATTATTGAGTGAGTTGGGTATTGCATTTGGGAAGGGCTATTGTCCACGGGGTATCTTTATATTCAGAGGGAGAATGTTCTGATTATGAATTGGGTTATTTGATATTTTGGAAATTCGGGCATAAAGTGGAATCTGTGAGTTATGATGTTGTTCAAATATTTCGGAAAAACGATTGGAAAATGTATTGTAATGACTGGGATTTTTTTTATTGGCTGATATTCTTGCTGCATATGTTAGAATTAGATTGAGTCGACGTAATTCAAGTGGTGGTTCTCCAGCTTCGATCTGTATACTTTCCACAGGACTGGTACAGAATGCTCCCATAGCAATTCTTATGGCCGCATTCTGGATGACATCTAAAGACTTCAAGAGTACTGCCCTCGCTGTAGAGTAAACAATTGACCCATAATCCAGTTTGGATCTGATTAATGCCCGATAAATCCGTAGCAAGGTACTACTGTCAGCTCCCCATGTGTGATTGGCTAATACCTTCATTAGATTTAGGCCATTCTGGCAGGATTTCTTGAGATTCCTAATGTGCGAGTCCCATTTCAGTTTTTTATCAAAAGTAACACCAAGAAATTTAACTTCGTCCACAAATTCCAGTTGGTGGTTATTCAATTCGAGAAAGGGTGGAGCATCTACCGTTTTCTTCGAGAAAAGAATACATTTTGTTTTTGTAGTCGAGAACTTAAGTCCTGTGCGTTCTGACCATGACTGAAGGTTGTTAAGTGCATTCTGAAGATGGTTTCGAATTGTGAGTATGTTTTTCCCCGATGCATACAGAACTAAATCATCCGCGTAGAGATTACCCCTGACAGGCCTTCTAATGTCGTCCAAAATGTCATTAATGGCAATGAGAAACAGCGTCACACTAAGGACTTCTTTCTCAATGTATAAGGATATCCTGTACAACTCGCAACGCGAACTTTTGAAGACCATACAAAAGGCTGTATATGTGAAGTTCCCACAGAACTCGCCAGAGGCAGTGCCTGCGATGATCACACAGCTAGCTTCCATGCGAGCTCACAGAGACCTCCACATGAGATGTAAATGAGAATTTTCCAAAGTACTCGACACAAGATTTCGCAGAGATCTCGCCAGAGTGTATTGTTCGAGTATTTCCACCTAGGATATCGCTAAGACCTCGCTGAGAATATCCCGGCGGCGGACATTTGACGGAGAAACCTCTTGCAGTAGTTACAAAAGGCGTCATAATTTCCTAAAAAGAGTTCGCCGAGATATCTTCAGGACCTCTTTGTGTTATCTGTAGCATGATAAGAATTCAAATTCAGTTAAATAGTACAGATATTTCCATTGGGAATAGGTGATCTGCTTACTAAGTTAAACCAAAAAACACTATTAAATACGCCATTCATTACGAGCCAGATTATTGACCTAACTCCATGAAAATTTCAGTGAGGTCAGTTAGTCATTTGAAAAGTACAATTTATGTTATATGATAACTTGAAAGAGCAACTTTACGCTCGGGAAAATAATTTTTCTCTAAAAACAAATTTCAAATAAAGTATACTGTTACTGTAGAGTTTTACTTTACCGCTTTACTACTTTAACAGCCTTCATTAGCTTCACGGAATCTTTGAAATTAATTTTCACCCACTTCCAGACGTCCGTATCATTTCAAATATTGCACAGGTATGACAATACAATACAATACAATAATTTCATTTCTATGACCTGGTTCATCAAGATCGTCAGAAAAACATGTCTAATTCACATTACGAAACATTCCTCAAAACAATAACGGATAGTGTCTCTAACGAAATCATGAAAAACTTGAAACAACAACTTTCTTCATTCGAGAAAAAAGTGGAAACATTAGAAGCAGACATCAATGTCTTGACCGAGGCAAATAAAAAGGTTGTAAAAAACCTGAACGATAAGATCGACCTCCTAAATGCTAAAACAAGTGATTGTACAGGGTTGTCCTATAATCCCTTACAAATAATATCCGAAATCACAGAAATCAAACAACGTGAAAACAATTTATTGGTGTTTGGAATTCTAGAAAGTGCATTGGATTCTGATGCGGTCAAGGACGTGATCAGAACAGTTGTTCCTGATTTTGAGATGACAGGATCTAAGACTTATCGCTTAGGTAAACCCTCTCCAGGAAAAAATCGTCCAATAAAGATTATTATGCCTAACAATAATCACCATTCCTGCTAATCAAAAACAATAGAAAAATACAGGATGTTGATCAGTTTAAGGAAATCTACAACAAACCTGACCAAACAGTTTTGCAAAGAGATCATCTCATAAGAGTGCGACAAGAACGGAAAAACCGGCAAGATTTGGGGGAACAAGACTTGATTATCAGATATAAATACGGCATTCCTGTCATTGCTAAAAAAAACTAGTTTGCACATCCAACGGATCTTCCCAAGTTGCCAATAATCTCTCAATTTCATATCAAAACTGTAGAGGCCTGAACTCGAAAACCCATCTGTTCTATATAAAAATATACTTGATACTGAACATAATGTTATAATAGTAACTGAAACCTAGCTTAAGGAAGAGTGAACAATGAGGAGCTTTTTCCAGAAAATTTCCTAGCTTATCGTAAGGACCGGAAAACTCGCGGTGGTGGTGTGATGATTGCTGTCAACAATAATATTTTTCAGTCAGAGGCCTGCGATTTTGTATGTCCAGTTGATAAAATTGACTTTCTTTGCGTTAGAGTCTCTACAAATAACTCAAAACCTCTTTTAATATGTACATCTTATATTCCACCAAATACAACATATGATGACTATGACGAATTCTTTGGATTCCTTGAAGATTCTGCTGAACTGAATAAGGCAATTATCATTGGAGACTTCAACATCAGTGAATTACATGACTATTATGATATTGGAAGCCTAACGAACCTAACCTGTCGCTTTATCAACTTTTTGGGTTTTGCGATTCAGCACAACGCAATTATGTGAAACAACAATAACAGGTTACTGGATTTGTATCTGTCCAGCTGAAACTAGGTGTGTAGTGCAACATAATGATGACCCAATAGTTCCTATTGATCTCCATCATCCAGGACTCACAGTGCAACTATCTATTAGTACTGGTAATGTAAAAAATTTTGTTTCGTCTGTTAAAAGGTTTGATTTGAAAAGAATTGACGAAGCTAAGTTCTCTCATCTACTCAGTGAACTGAACTGGTCTCAAGCTTTACTTCACCTTGATAGTGTTGATTCTATGTGCACAATACTTAATGACTCTTTGCACAACATTATGTCCAAATGTGCTCCTCTGCTCAAATGTAGATCAGAGGTTCCCTGCGTGGTTTGGCAAATGTACTATAAATAAAATCAAATCAAAAAATCATTATCTGAAAATGTACAAAAAAACAAATACCTTTCTTATTTACAGCGAGTCAAAACGTCAGAAAATTGATCAAATTGAGTATAGCAACTGACTATAAGTTATACATCGAGAGATCTGAAGAAATGCTCAAACATAACCCTCGTGGGTTTGGAACTATATCAACTCAAAGAAAACAAATCTCGCATCCCAGGAGAAATGATTCATAACAATAACATACTTTCTTCACCTCTCTCAATAGTCAACGGTTTTGCAGCGAACTTTAGTAGTGTGTATAGCCAAGATGATGGTAATAACGTAGACTTAAGCGACAACCTATCTGATCTGACAATGATGCCAAGTCACCATTTCTTGAACCTTTCAACCATCACCAAGGAACAAATCAATAATGCCGCAAAAAAACTCAAAAATAAACTCACTTGTGGTCCCGATGGGATCCCTGTTAAAATAGTCAAAAATCACATTAACCTTCTGGCTGATCCTCTATATATCATTCTCAATCTTGCCTTACAAAAAAACTATTATCCAAAGATTTGGAAATTGTCTAGAGTATGTCCTGTATTTAAATCCGGCAATATTACTCATGTTGAAAATTATAGACCAATAGTCATTATATCAGTTTTCTCAAAAATATTCGAGATTATACTATCTGAACTTATATACAATCATGTGTTTTCCTCATTTTTCACAATTCGTTTCTGATTCACTTGACCAGAGGAACCAGGTGGATGTAATCTTTACTGACTTCAGTAAAGCTTTTGATCGCGTGTCTCACCCTCAACTACTCAAGAAGTTGCTAAGCTTTGGTATATCTACTAATATTCAGTTGCTGCTCAATTCATACCTAACAGAACGGAAACTCTTTGTTGAGTGTGATGGAATAAAATCCTCCTGCTTTACAGCCTCATCCGGTGTTCCTCAGGGGTCAAATCTTGGTCCCTTATTAATCCTGATATTCATCAATGATATCACTGATCATATTCATTCTAACAAGCTATTATTTGCTGATGATATGAAGATTTATAGAGAAATAAAGGACGAAACGGATTACATTGTACTTCAGGAAGATTTGAATTCTCTGAGTAACTGGTGCATTCAGAATAAACTCCACTTGAATACCAAAAAATGTAAAGTTATGACTTTCACTCGAAAACTAGTTCCACTCACATTTAATTATGAACTTGATGGTAAAACTCTATTGCGTATCACTGAATCATATTGAACATATCATTTCTAAATCGATAAAAAATTTAGGTTTTCTTATACGCAACTGTAAAGATTTCAAGTCGTTTGATTCATTGAAAAACATCTACTTATCTATGGTCAGAAGCAAACTTGAGTACTGCAGTGTTGTTTGGAATCCTTCCCATTCCAAATACATTATGGCTATTGAGAACGTTCAGAAGAAATTCTTGAAATATGCTTATTATAAAAAACATGGTATTTATCCCGCTAGAGGCTATAATTATGACCTCTTGCTACAGGAGTTTAATTTGATATCACTAAGAAAATATCGCGAAATGAGAGACATGTGCTTTATTTACAAATTAATACACAATCAAATAGATTGTCCAACTTTATTGTCACAAATGATGTTCAATGTACCTCGTTTCTCATCTCGCTCATGTAACACATTTTACTTACCCGTACCTAACACTGTGCATAACTTCAACTCACCTTTATCAACAATGTCTAGGAGCGTTAACAATTCACCCAATGTAGATATTTTCTTTTTGTCATTTGCACAATTCAAGCGTGATATTCTCAGCATACTTCCTAATTGATAATTATACATTACGCTCTCAGTCACTTAGTATTAATTATGCTTAGTATAAGACTACTCTTATCACCTATTAATAATTTTGTACACCTATTAATGGGCTCTTGGGCCTGTTGGATGTATTTTTGGAAATAAATAAATAAATAAATTACCAAGATTTAGTGAAGTCACTGGTAATAAAGCCTAATTTACATTTCAAAGGCTTGGTGAATCCACTGGTATGGTCTTTCACCAAAAGTTATGTGCAAAAGACCTTATAGGTTGAGATACGGAGAGGCTGAAGAGCCATGTCGACCCTCCTACAATCTACTTTCACCAAATGTTAGTAAAAACTTCTCATATAGATGAATTAATCTACGTTCATGCAAAAAACAAAACTTTATTGAACTATATTTAGGAAAAAACTGGTTCTGTATTGCACTAGTGCAATAAAATGTTCATTGCACTCATATGTCATTCAACTATGGCGTTTTGTGATCATGACAAACATAAACGTTCAAATCGACGCCATTTTTAGTCCATTTTCTGTGATATTGACATTTTAAACAATTGTATATTTTATATTATTTTCAATCATATTTATTGAATACTGAATTACGGAATTACTAGAAAAAGCAATTTATCAAAAATAAAATTAAATTGTTCCTAACTTTCTCAATGCAAATCGATAGTGCTAATTAATTATTAAATATTTTGCTATTAAATTACCCTTTTCATTTTCCCACACTTAATGCCACCTAAATAAGACATGTTTTTATTTTTGCATGAACGTAGAAAAAATATTGTATGCAACTCGTGCAAAAAGTGTTTTTTTTGCACTCGACGTGTTGTCCAACTCGGCCTGACCGCCTCGTCGCGCGTCGGACAACTTCACGTCGAGTGCAATAAACACTTACTTTTTGCACTTGTTGCATTAATAACTATTAAAAACACGCTTTTCTAGCAGTATGGACTAAAAATTTGAAAATAAAATATAAATATTTAAAAAAAATTGCTTTTGTAACAATATGAACTAAAAATTAATAATAATAAGAAAGGTCATTGATCAAAAAATTTACTTCAATGTTAAGAAAGTGTGGGGTGCTCTCGATATTTTTCATGATGTCTCTACCTTTAGGAATATAAAAAATTTAAGATAATTGATATCAAGCACCCCACGCTTTTTTATATTGAAGTTAATTTTTTGGTCAATTACTTTATTCTTATTATTTATAACCTTTTAGTTCATATTGCTACAAAGCGTGATTTTTTTTAGTATTTTTGAACTGTAATTTTATTTTTCTCTGATTCAAGTTTCATAGCATTTTAAAAAATTTATGCTACTCTATCATTCTCATTGGCTTTCCCCTTCCTTTTAGTCTTAGATCCGTCTGTGTACCAGATTCTCTCCAGGTTTGCTTTTGATGCTGTGATCTGTCCATTTCCTTCGATCTTGCATAATCACCTCGAAGTTAGTGTCGAAATAGTATTGTAACGTAAATAAACTTAACTTGGTTTTACTAATTTATTTCACACTTAAATTTACAACTAATTTATATTATTAACTACGCCACTGTATCGCTCGATGCTATCGGCTCCTGAGACTGGGACTGCTCTGCCCTCTTGAGTGCTGCCCATTTATCTCCGTTACAGAATTCTCGATCTTTCCAATTCTGGCGGTTGGCGACCAACATGTTCCAGTTGCTTCCAATATTGACCGTTGTTATCCGCGGCGGCGCGACTGGATTGTTCTCGGATATCTCCGGGGATGACATCATCGTTGTTGATGGCAACGAATGAGGCGACAGGTCCAGCCTAGGTTCGTTACAGTATCTAGGAGTTGTGTAGTCCGTTGGTTTCATTTCAAGAATGTTACCTCCCATTATATCCTTTATCTTGTTGTGATCCGATCTGTTGATCGTGTTTTGTAGCCTTAGAAATCCCATTCTTGCCTCCCCCATGATTGTTACGTCAATCGGGGGAAAGTCCAGTAGTGCTTCCATGGCTGCTGTCGGTGTTGCTTTCATGGCCCCCGTTATGCCGAGGCAGGCAAGTCTTTGTACCTTGCCGCGGCAATTGTCGGGGTTATTTTTGTCCACGATACCAAAGAAGCGTAGGTGATCACAGTGATGTATGTCCAATACGCCATTTTGGGACTCAGCCCACATGTTTTCCCGAGTGCTCGTATGGCTACCATCAATGTCACCTCGGCTTTCTTCTTCACTTTTGCCAGTTATTGGTTCCAGGTAAGTTTCGGGTCTAGGATTACCCCGAGATATTTAACTTCCCCCGACAGCTGGATGTTAGTCCCTTGGAAGGTAGAGGGCCTAGGCGCGCAACTTCCTTCTTCAGGTAACAATGGTTGATTTGGAGGGCTGATATTTAAACCCTCTTCATTTATTCATATACTGGCCAGATTTAGGGCCGTTTGCATTATCTCCCTAACTGTGGTATTAAATTTTCCTTGGACTATGATGACTATGTCGTCTGCGTACCCAAGTGTTTTTTGTCTATTGCTTTCTAGTGTTATTAGCATGTCCTCCAATACCAAGTTCCAGAGCAGTGGGGACAGTACAGCCCCTGGTGACCTTGGCTGCCAGTGTTTCTCCCACTAGAGAGGAGTAGATTATTCTTCCTCTTAGCATGCAGTCTATCCACCTGCAGCAGGTCTCATTGATGCATTTTCTTCTCATTGCCCTTGAGATTGAGTTTGGAGATGTATTGTTAAATGCTCCTTCGATATCTAGGAATGTGCACAGCTAGAACTCTTTGTTCCTCAGAGCAGTTTCCACATTCTCTACAAGTTGGTGTAATGCTGTTCCTGTAGATTTGCCTGTTGTATAGGCATTAATGACATAAGGCTTATTGGCCTCAGTGCCTTCGCCCCCTCCAGTTCAGTTCTTCCAGGTTTGGGGATGAAGACGACTGTAGTTGCTCTCCATGCTTTTGGTACGTATCCCAGTACAAGACCATGCATATTTTGTGTTCTAGTAGGTCAATTCCTTCCTATATACCATCCGGTCCTGGCGATTTATACGGTTGGAATGAGTTGATGGCCCATTTCGTTTTTTTTTCACATCTATCACCTTTTTTTAGTTTTTTCATTTTTCCCTGAAGGTCCTTGAAGGATGTTCCAGTTCTGAGTATCTCCAGGCCTCAGGTGATTGATCCAGGGAAGTGAATCCTATACAGTTCTTCCAGGGTATCTTTCGCATTCTCGTGTAGGCCCCTGACTCTGTCCTAATGTTCAGCCCAGCTTGGATTTTCCTCGAGGGTTATTCCTAATAATTTCACACTCCGACCAGTTTGCATAACTTGATTTGTGTGAAAAATTATATTTTCGATATTTAACACGTTGGAGACGGCATGAGATCGTGCGGTTGCCGCGCTTATTTTTTTACAGGGCACGTGCGGCATTAATGTGATGCCGCACAACATATGTTCACTCAGACGGCTTGTATCTTATCGGGACTCGCGTTACAATGGGCATTTAAGTGAAAAAATCAGAAAAATTAACATTGTTTATTATAAGAACGTAAAGAAACAAGAGACGCATTACAAAGCATTACGAATACAATAGTCTAAAGTTACAAATATAAGAGGATAACATATTTAGGCCTTAGACGCATTATGTGCATGGCTTTTCTCGTAGTCACCCATTTTCAATAAATAATATTACTTTTTCACTCGAATTACTGCATCAGCTGATCTTGAAACCAAGTATTTGCGTTGTACATATTAGCTAAGATGTCTAAAAACCCTGGTGCTTGCACTTATACCTGTAAAAGTTTGGGATCAACTTGGCGACACTTGACCTACTCGGTAATAGAGATTACTCGATTTTCAGATGGCGCCAATTTCATTTAATTTCATAAACTGTAACAGACCACACTGCTTATGTTTGTATTTATGTGAGTCCTTATTTGGGTTTATTTCAATGTGCAATCACATTTATATTATTGTGGTGCAACTAGAATATTTTGAAATCATTTCACCAGAAAATATGGTTCTTTTGACAGGCGGAGAATTGGAAATTAAATCATCAGAAAATTTGAAATTCAATGCATACAGTTTAAGCACGAGGGTGTTAAGAGATCTTAATATTACCCACAACAATAAATTGTTTCTAGCCAACAGATAACCACAACGCCTACAGCATCATGTGATATTACATTGGTACCATGCCGGCTTAATAATACAATTAGTTTTATTTAGACGACGTGAGATCAACATGATACCGCAAATTAAATCTTAAAAAAACAATTTGAATTTAAAACTTATAATATATGAATATAATAAGTCATATTTGAATAAAAGTGAAAAAAAACAAAAAATATTGCCGACTGAGTGACTTTTTTTTTACAAGCTTTTATTTAGTTTCACTTGTTAGTTCGTTCGTTAGTTAGTTTGGGTCAAATCTTGCAAGTGAATTTTTTGTCGAAATTCAAAATTCCAGATGGCGGCCCAAGATGTAGGACGAATTTTGTGATTATGGTTCGATTTGATGCAAAATCGGTATGCGGTGGTTTTCGCGATCGGAGATTTTGAATTTTGTGTCAAAATTTATAAATTCAAGATGGCGGCCCCAATATGGAGGACGAGTTTTCTGACTATGGTCATATTTTATTCAAAATTGGTATGTGGGGGTTTTTAGGTTCGGAGATTGTGGATTTTTTGTCAAAATCTATAAATTCAAGATGGCGACTTCAGGATGGCGGACGATTTTCGTGATTATGGTCATATTCCATTCAAAATAGCTGTGTGGGAGTTTTTGGGGTCGGAGATCATGATTTCTTCTCTTCAAGAGAAGAGGCCTTGTAATAACGATGCTCTGTTAGGAAGGAACTAAAAAGCAAAAATGAAATAAATAATAAAAAACCTTTTTAAAGACAAGCTTTTATTTAAGTCGTGTTCTAAAACGTATAAAACAAGTTTAATACTTCGACTAGTTGTTACTTACCAACCAATCATTGTCCAATGAAATTAATTGATACCTACTTTTATGAACACTTCGCGCGACAAGGTTTTTGAAAACAAATAATTTAACAGAAAATTATTAAATCATTGTCAGCGATGACGAACTTATTTTATACGTTTTAGTACACGGCTGAAATGAAAGCTTGTCTTCAAAAATGTTTTTTATTAGTCATTTTATCTTTGTACAGCATCTTCAACGTGTTAAGACAAGATTATTATATGAGAACCATCGTTCTCGTTTTTTGTTGATTTCTTCAGTTAGCTGGTTACCGTTTTTGTTTGAGGAAAGTATCGCCAGCAAATGAAATACATTTACCTGGACTAACAACATTTTCTAAGTCATTTATATTGATTATAAATAACAGCAGTCCTAATATTGAGCCTCGCGGGACTCCATATTTAATTAATTGAAAAGAAGATGACGAATTGTTATATTCTACTTTTTGGAAGATATTTGAAAGATATGATTCGATCAGGGCGAAGTGATTCCGTGTATTCCATAGTACCACAATTTCTCCAAGATTACCTATTATGTGTGAGACACAGTCAAAAGCTTTGGTGAGGTCACACTTTCTTACAGATATATAAAGACCGCTTTCAAAGCCCTCAGCTGTTTCATTAATTATTCTGGTAACAGCGTTTATGATTGAGTGGTTTTTACGAAAGTCATATTGATTGGGTGACAAGTAGAGTTTTTTTGGAAATAGTTGGTTAGTCTTTATTTCAGGAAAACTCAATGATTTCCGAAAAAAAAAGATATAATTGATATTGGTCGGTAATTATTTAAGACTGTGGAATCCCTTTTCCAAAAAGAGGTATTACTTTATAGAGTATTTGAAGGAGTACGGAAAGATACCACTTGTGAAGATGAGATTGATCAAAGTTGTTGAAGAATTGATGATAATTTCACCAATAGATTTGAATGATCCGCTGGTCAGTTTATTTGTATCCTCACATTAAGAATCTTTCAGGGATCTAATTGCAATTGCAACTTCAAATTCAGTTAGAGCGGAGCAAGAAAGAATAAAGACCTTGGAGCAGGAAAGTACGTTTTTGGAAAGAGGATAGAGATTTGAGTAGATTATCTGCAATATTTTTGAAGAAATAATTGAATTTCTCAGGCGTCATTTCATGTGATGCTGACTTTTTTTATACCTGTTTCTTTCATAATTTATAAACTCCCAGCTAGCGCTTTGGATATATTATGGATAACTTCATATGTTCTTCATAGGCACATTCCATGGCGGAGTTTACTTTCAGATTGTAGGATTTTGTAATGCTTTAAATGTGTTGTCTGTTGGATCTTTCGTAACGTTGCATATTAACCAAAATACAGCTAAATTTCAGGTACCGAAATTATTATAATAAAAATTGTATATTGAAAAAAAACATGCCTAAATTTGATGAATAACTTAGTTTGTATTATATTGCGCTCATATATATTTTTGCGAGAGAGCCTTTGAACTGTTGAATAGTGTTTCGTTGTTTGATTTCATTCGGAAGTTTATTATAGTCCAGAAGCCCTCTGTGGAATTAAGAGTTAATTGCCTTACGAAGTTGATTCATGGGACACAGGTAATTTCTGTGATGTATGTACATGGTGTCCATGGACTTCCTCTTTTCCTCTCGGGAATGTATAGATGGGGTCAAAATATCACCAGTACTTCATATAACTTTTGTTCCTAAAAGCCTTCGTTACCAAGTTACGGGCCCTCAAAGTTACAAAATGAAAAATGTTTTTCTTTGATAACTTTCAAAGTGAATATTCAAAATCATCCAAATTTTGGTGATTGACTAAACAAATGAATTCCTTCGATGAGCTTTCATGCAGGAGTCAGTTGTTTCGCTACAAAGTCAGGAACGGACTACCCCCGATGGTCCACACCCCAAAACTTTGATATGACAGATAATTTTTCAATAGTTTTCAACAAAATAAGGTTACCTGGACAATTTCCTGAATAAAAGTACCCGTGTGGAAAATCGATCGGAGCAATGATTTTTGATAAAAATGCATTTTTGTTCGACGACATCCAACCTGAGATGTCAACCATTATTCGAAAAGATTAATTTGTAATGAAAATAGAAATGATAGGTACAATGTTCAAAACGAATTTTTATCATGCAAACACCTAACAAAACTCATGGTTTAAATAATCAATCGCAATCCTCAAGAGCAAACAGAAATGCAAAATCAGCTACAAAAACTGCTCGATATGACCCCCGTCTCTCTCAATACATTTTCTTAGTCGGCGCAAACACCCTCTCTGCACTTGAAATAGCATGCCAGGGTCTATTCGTATGGCTTCACAATGTAATGTAATTCTATTCAACAAGGCATCTCTGGTGTGAATAGGTGTAGCATAAACGAGGCTTTTTAGATGCCCCCCCCCCCAGAAAGAAATTCGAAGGATTTAAATCCGGAGACCGCGGTGGCAATGAATATGGCCCACCTCTACCAATCCATCTATTGGGGAAAATCTGGTTCAGATGGTCCCGCACAATCAACGTTCTCTATTCAATCGGTCATGTAGAACGAATGGTCCTATAAGATGGTTTCCTCAGCCCAAACATTCACGTTGAATTTCCGTTGGTGTTTGGTTTGCAATATCCCATGGGGATTTTTTTAGGCCCATATGTGGAGATTATGAGAGTTGATTACTCCATCTCTACTGAAACTTGCTTCATCAGTGAATAAAACTCGAATAATAAAAGTCATACCCTCTCTTTGCTTATCCAGGAACCAATTGGCATATTCCAGTCGTGCTGGAAAATCTTCAGGTGTCATGGCATGTACCTTCTGGATGTGATATGGGTGGAGCAGTTGTTCCCTAATTATTCTATGAATAGTGGACTTGGGTGTATGGAACTGTTCTGATAGGTATCTGATGCTCATTGAAGGATCATCAGAGACAGCTTCCAAAATATTTTTCTCCAATACAACGGTACGCACAGCCCTAGGAGCGCCCTCACCATAACTGAACCTACAATAATATCGAAATAAAACAACAGGCCCCAATTAATTATCCTTTTAGACATACCTGTCTCCCTCAAGCTGCGATCGACACGCTCGAACGTTTCTCTTGGCAGTAACGTTCGATTGGGAAAATGCTCGGCATACAGATGACGGGCTTCTGCAGCATTACCAAATGCTCGTCCATACAATGCATGCATATCTGCATATTCGTTGAATGTAAACTGTTCGGCCATATCAAAACACTTCAAACTGTCCTATTAGAATATTGACAATACAATGACAACGCACCACTCAACAAAACAAAATCGCATTCCAGTTGTCATTTGTTATCCACACTAATTTTATTTCTTTCTACAAGGTGTTTTTGTCAACATCTGTGGAAGAAATGGAACATAAATTTATTCACCGGATATTTTTCACCTATTCATGTGCAGCCGTTTTTGTAGTCTATTCCTTTGCTTTTTATTAGTTATGTCTTCCGATGTGCGTTTTTTCAGCTAAATTTATCTTCGTGTTAAAGATTTTCTCCCATGAAATTTACTTATCAGTGAAACTCCTCAACATTTAAGCTGTGAATACGAATTTGCAACATCCAAATGTTGAGTTTCATGAGATTCAGATAACACAACACGAAACGTGCTTATTCCACGCGTACATACAAAATATGGACTGAATCCGATATTTCATAGTGGAGTAGCTTGTTAGTTCAAAAACACCACGAATCTACATAACTTGATATTTCATTTCAAAAAATGTGTACATTGTGAATGAAACTTTCAACTAGGTACTGTACTTTTTGTTTACGACTTCATTTTAGCATATTTTGTATTATCCCTGTTATAAATGTTGTTGAATTAACGTTAGCATTAGTATTTCTACTGTGAACATTTTTCATTTCAAATAATGGTGGACGATCGGGTTTGATGTCGTCGAGTAAAACTGCATTTTTATTAAGAATCGTTGCCCCGATCGACTTTCCACGCGAGTACTTTTATTCAGAAAATTGTCTACGTAACCTTATTTTGTTGAAAACGATTGAAAAATTATCTGTCATTTCAAAGTTTTGGGGTGTGGACCATCGGGGGTAGTCCGTTCCTGACTTTGTAGCAAAACAACTGGACTCCTGCATGAAAGCTCATCGAACGAATTCATTTGTTTAGTCAATCACCAAAATTTAGATGATTTTGAATATTCACTTTGAAAGTTATCAAAGAAAAACATTTTTCATTTTGTAACTTTGAGGGCCCGTAACTTGGTAACGAAGGCTTTTAGGTACAAAAGTTATATGAAGTACTGGTGATATTTTGACCCCATCTATACATTCCCGAGAGGAAAAGAGGAAGTCCAGGGACACCCTGTATATTATGTATGTATATTTGGATCATACTGTAAGCAAGTTGTCAGAGATTGACAGAAAACACAACAGTGTGTCAGATACTTGGTATGTAATTTATTATTGAATTTAACTCTAAAAGTTCTATCTAGTATCAGTTCCAATATACGAAATCCCAAATTAAATAACTATAGTCTAGTATCGTACTAAACAACGGACATTACATGGTGGCAGCGGTAAACGTGCATTTGTGGGGGAGAGTACGAAATTGGAACAGTGAGTACTTGTGCGAAAAACTATGGGGCTAGTTCGGTTGAAAAACTTTAGTGCGAATTTACACGATCCAATAAAATTGATCAATAAATTGAACAATACAATTGACCAATATGGGTTATATTTACACCTGACAATTTATTGGTCAATTTTGGCAACAGTTTTTACTCAGGAATACCAACATACTGACAAGAAATGGTTCAAGTACAGGAAAAGTTCCGAATATTATTCAATAGCTTATAGCTTATTGAATTGACTCTGATCCATTCTTAAATATCGTTTGAATTGATTAGGATCTGCACTCAGGAATTTTTCGTGAACTAATGTCAAGTTTCCTTTCCCTCTTTTCTCAATCCAAGATCTAATCCACCATCTTCTACATCTGTCTTTTATATTCAGCAATGCACATTGCTGCAAATGTAATGCAACGTAAATTATGTTTTTTTTTTCGCAATATAATTTTTCTCGCTGACAGGGTAGGGTATGGGAAATCGCGTAAATAATAACATATAACCTGAAAATTTCTGTTCTAGCAGGCATCCAATTCATGGCCGAAAGTTACTGCAAATTGTCACTAAAAATTGATGAAAAATTAGAACCGATTCTAAACTCATCAATTTATTGGTCAAGTTCAAATTGACGACAATTTTCTGTTTACACCTATCAATAAAATTCAAGGTCACAAAATTGACCAATTTATTGGATCGTGTAAATTCGCACTTAGAAAAAAACATAGTAAACCGCCAAGGGAATTAAGCTTTACAGGGGATCTTGCAAATAATTGGCGCTTATGGAAGCAGAAATTTCAATTATATTTGCTTACCAGTGACAAGAATTCTGAAACGGATGAAGTAAAAATTGCAATTTTATTGAATCAATTATTAAGGTGATGAAGGTATCCGAATATACAACACATTCGAGTATACTTCAGTAGAGGATCCGAAAAAGCTGGAAACTATTCTCAACAAGTTCCTATAAAAAATTTGGTGTATAAACATTACAAATTCTTCAAACGGGATAAAAAAATTAGACTAAACCGTCGACCATTCGTGACAGCCTTACGTCAATTGGCCTCAAAATGCGAGTTTCGAGAAAAAGATGTGTTGATTCGATATAGAATATTATTAGGAATTCGAAACCAAAGAATTCAGGATAAATTATTGCAATCTCCCAATTTGCAACTGAATGAAGCAATAACAATTTGTGAATCCATGGAATGTAGCATTGCTACACTGAAGGAAATTTCCAAGGAATCTGTTAATGTGAGAGTGATAAATCATAGGAATAGAGGAAAAAACTCTAGACAAAATAGTGAAGCAGGTCACTCTTCAGGATACTCCAAAGAATACGCGGGTTATTCTAGTTATGCTGCTGAAGCTGTAAGTAACAAAAAAGTACATACTTAGATGCAAAAGGTGCGGCGATGACAATCATGAAAAAGGTAGGTGCCCTGCTTTTGATCGTATTTGTAGTAAATGCAAGCGTAAAGGACATTATCGTCGTTTCTGCAGAAACTTTCCTCGGGATTTGCGAAAGAATGTACACGAAATCGCGGAAGACTCTGATTCGAAAAGTATAGACACTGATGCGGAACAAATCGTTTGGACTATTACAAATGCTGCATAGGATCTAAAATCAAACTCAAAATTGATACCGGTAGTCACTTTAGTAGGCTGGACTGTACTTTTAAAGTCATTGAAACACAGACAAAACTTTCGTCATATTCGGGCCACAAAATTGAATTTCAGTGTAAAGTTATATTGGATGCCTAATTCAATAAAAAACAATTATTGTTTTATGTTCTGAACTCTTGTGAACAAAGTTCGTTAATGGGACTCGATACAGCTAGCCAATTCGATATTTTGAAAAAAAGCTATTCTGTGGACTCTATACAGAGTAACTCAAGAAAGTCTTTCGAGGACATTGTTCAAAAACCAGAATCGGAAGTGTAGACAAACCCTACAAAATAACTTTACGGCGCCTTGCATAAGTGCCGCGAGAAAAATTCCGCTGCTTTCATTGAAAACAGAAGTTATACAAAAATTGGAAGAAATGGTTGCTAAAAAAATTATTGAACCGGTCACGGAACTAACCGACTCGGTTCACCCAATAGTTTTAGCACCTAAATCGACCGGTGATATGTATGTGTATGTATGTATAGACCCTCGTTCTTTGAATATTTATATCAAATGTGAGAATTTTCAAATCCCAACTAGGGATATGTTATTTGCGGAATTGTCGGGAGAAAGATTTTTCTCTTTGCTTGATGCTTCCTCAGCATTTCTCTAAATTCCTCTTGATAGAGAAAGCTCTCTTATGTGTACTATACTATACTTTTGTTAGGTATCGTTATTTACTTCCCCAGAAATGGTATTTCATCTTCTCCTGAAATATTTCGAAGATTTATATTTGAAACCCTAGATGGCGTGTCAGGTGCGATTGCATATATTGATGATATCCTCATTTTCGGCAAAACAATAGAAGAACATAACAAGAATTTTGATATTGTTTTAACAAAAATATTGAAAAGCAGATCGACTTAAAAAAAACAAAAATCAAAATTTTGTGTAAATAAATTGAAGTTTCTGGAACATGGCATAAGTTCTCAGGGCATAGAACCAGATGAACAAAAAGCCAATGCGAATCGGGAAATGAAATCACCTGAAGGTAAAAAGGATTTACAAATATTTTTGGGAATGATAGTATATTAGCCAAATTCAAGGACATGATTGGGTACCGCGGTACAAGGACATGATTGGGACAAGGACGTCCAGGGGATGTCCCGCAGAGGTTGTCCAGAGGACATCCCATCTGGTATATCCATAGGTTGTCCCATTCATGTCCCTGGTATTTCTGATATCCATTATCATATATAAAAATCGTCGAAACTCATCAAAATGTTCATTGAAAATTCAAAGTTGTTATTTTGTTTTGAAAATGTTTTGTTTTTCTTCTGGAAAATAATTATTAAGAAAATGGAAATATATTTCAGAAATTTCTGGGAGGTGACCATTTCGCAAGCAGAAAACTATTTATGAGTAATATACCCTTAATCTTCTCAAATTATACACAAATCCCAAACACAATTGCATTTCGGTATTTGTGGTTTTGTCCTGTTTGGCGTTTGCAACATTGTTTGAATTATTTAGTGATGTCAACAGGTTAACATCACTTTGCATAATGTTCAAGTTTCTAACTTTTCTTTGTTCGATGTAAAAAGATTAGTGGCATCCTTATTGTGTTTGACGATTTTTGTGAGCATTTGAAGCATTTTATCAGTATAGTGTTGTGTATATCATAGTTGAGAAATTGAAATAATAAGTTGAGTTTAAGGTTGGTAAAACAATAATTATCAAAATATTGAATGACTTGATTGTTCCAATAATATGGTTATTCGATTCTGAATATTATGTTTATAGTATATTTATTAATCTATTATAGGTACATATTAATATAATGGATCGTAGGAAGAAGGTATCCTCAAGGCTTGAGAGAAAAAATACACTGAGTAAATATTATAAAAGGACAAGAAAACTTGGAAGACAAAATGAAGAATATTGAGAGGCTTGTAGTGGGCCTTCTACTAGTCGATTAATGACTAAATGATGATATTCATATAACATCACCTTCTACAAGTTCAGATAAAATATTCCTGAAGTTGATCAATGTGAATCAAGTTCTGAAAATTTGTCTGATGGTTCTTTCCTTGGATCAAGAGAAGACCTAGTTCAAAATTATCATGTTGGGAACTTCCATGGAAATGTTGAAAATTCAAATGATAACATAAATTCAAAGTTAACTGAATGGGCCTTGAAACACAACATAACACATGCAGCAATAATACTTGGTGAGTATTTTTATCTATTATTGTAAATCCCAAAAGAGCTATAACATTGTCAATTCAATCTGCAATATCTTCGTTACAGGATCTTCTGAAGCCATTGGCAATAAAAAACAGATTGAGGAGAATTTGCAAAAGATTTTCAGGAGGACCAAGGAGAGAAGCCACAGAGAAAAAGATAATGCAATGCCTGCAATAAATGCAACACCCTAATATATATACAATTTTCAACTGATTCACCTAGTCTTTTTTTGTTTGTCATTTGAATTTATATATAGGATGAGTTTTTGTTTGTCGTTTTTTAATCATATTTTTACACAATATGACATAATTAATTTCTGAATTAAACACGTTTTGTGTTGAGAATCTTATTTGGATTAAATTTTTTCCATATTTTCCATGAAATTTTTCAAATTAAATGAATGAAAGAAAAGGACATTTGAGGACGTCCAGGGGATGTACCATATATCCCTTGGACTTCCCTAGGGTATCCCTTTGATGTCCCTTGTCAGGACTTGGTACATCCCTGGGACGTACCAAAAGGACATCCCTTGGATGACCTTTTTGGTGGAAAGTAGATGTCCCTGGGACGTCCCTAGTATGTACCATGTCCTGACAAAGGATATCCCAGGGACGTCCTAGTAGCAAATGAAAGACGTCCCCGGGATGTAGAGAGGATGCACTTGTGTTGTTAGGGTCAGGACCATCGGAATTGACATCGAACCGCAACATCCCTTGGCTTCCAGTCAACGGGCCTAGATGTTGGCATCGTGATAATTTAAAAGTATCATTTTCCCCCACAGAGGGCGACGACGAGTGAGAAAAACTCCCAAGAAGAAATGAGTATAGGCTTTATTTTTATTTTATGATTACAATTGGGTAAATTTTTAAAAGGAAAATATTTTTATGTGTAGCATGTTAGATTAAGTTAATTAAGGAAATTATAATTATAATGTATTGAATAAATCAATTCATATATTATGGTTATCTTGGATAAAAGGTATGACAGAACTTTTTTAAATAAGAAATTGAAAAGTATACCCACCAAACTATGATAGAAAACAGTTACCTACCCATAAATAATTAAAAATCGAGAAAAAGTATGGAAAACTAATAAGTATATGAAGCCATTGAAAAATTCTCATTAGGAATAATATTACTGAGAATTAAAATATTTTATTCACAATGAACTCCTACACAGGCGTTCAGAAAATAACCAAACAAAGGATTCTTTAAATAATTACGACCTGAAGTTAACTTAGGTTCACCCAGGAATAATAAAAATAGATATTTTTATTTGAGCACCATATATGGAAAGCAGTTGCATCATCCTAGGATATGATTGTGTAGTCTATAATTGAAATTAACACTAGGAATAGTTATAGTCGTTTGCGAAATAAACTCTCTGTGAGAGATTTAGAAATCTATAAAAGAGCGACGCCAAGCGTCGACAGGGTATTCTATTCGGGATTCGTTCTAAGTCTTATTGCGCATTAGATTTAAGTAATGTCAGTCAGTAGATTCAAATCAGTTCAGATGTAATTCTATTATTATTTCGTTTTAGTCCAGTATTCAGATTACATACAGTATGTACAATATATTCAAACTCTTAGTTTTCAGTTCACATTTGCAAAGTAAATAATAGATGAACCATTAAAAGTAAAATGGTGGCTTCAGAAATAAGATTTGAACTATACACACGATGTCTGTTTAAGGGAAATAAGCAGAACTTCAAGAAAGAGACTTTCAGCAGCATATTTCAAAATGACATTTTACATTGAAAATTATAAAATAAATCAATAAAAATAAAACATTTGCTTTCGAAATAAATGGGACTGAAATCAAAAACGCTTCTTTTTGTGTGTGTGTGTCAAGGTTATACAGGGTGAGTCACATTTCCTCTCTCTTTCATTGTTTGCAACAATT
This sequence comes from Gonioctena quinquepunctata, assembly GCA_018342105.1. Taxonomy (NCBI): domain Eukaryota; kingdom Metazoa; phylum Arthropoda; class Insecta; order Coleoptera; family Chrysomelidae; genus Gonioctena; species Gonioctena quinquepunctata. The sequence goes on from JAFIRS010000199.1 coordinate 410,496, forward strand.
GGTATTATTATTGAACATTTAAAATCATACTATACATTCTTTGATATATAAAGTAACAATTTGATTATTTATCATATTTCAACTGCGTTGATTGTTGAGTGGTTTTAATATTACTTTATTTTTGCCATTTCAATTAATCGAAAGAATGGTTTATTTGATTATTATAATTTAGAGTGACCATGTGCTACCATTGCTAATAAAATTTGTAGATGAAAGTAATGTAGCTATTATTAAGTATTATCTATGAAATTATATTGACTATTGAATGTGTTTGATTAATATTATTATACATATATCTATTGGCAAAAATTATAGGTATATGATTTATTTGATTATGAGTTTATGGATTTTGTATTTAAATATTAATTTGATTCAATTATATTTTACCAACATTCTATTAGTATTTCTTTTTGAATAACTTTGAGATATGACCACGTACATAGTTGAATCGTATCTGCACCTATCACATATGGAGGGTTTGATTGAGTAGACCACTCCTTTCATCAAACCGTTTGATGAAAGGAGTGGTCTTCCTTTCATCAAACCTAGTTGTAAGGCTATTTGCTATACGACACTCCATATTAAACCTCTAAAAACTGTTAAAACACACTTTTGTACTGTCAATGGTGTGCAAATAACTATGAATTAGCATTGAATAGAGTGACCCAAAATAAGGTAAGGGAATTTCATTATAGTTAAACATCATTAAATTGTACTTGAAGAAAACATAATATTCGGGTTTTCTAAGGTGTGCTTTTTAACAGTTATACAAGGGGTTTGGCTTTTGACTCTCAGGTGTGGAGTTTCTTTCAACAACACCTTGTATGTGTCATAACATTTGGCTTTAGGTGTGGAGTTTTTCTATTATATCCCTAGAGTTAGGGGAAATATTTGTTTTAAGTTGGTATATATTTATTTCATAAATACAATATAAATATATTAAATTTTAATATATTTATCTTCATAAACTAATATAAATAATAATTATATTATAACTATAACAAATACAGCATGAATAACATAGTAAGAGAAAAAAATTAAATATTCTATTGTTATAGCGAATAAACAAGGGAGGTTGAGTACCCGTCTAAGTTCATCAAAGAACTTGTCTTCGGGTATAAATAGTTTATACTTTATATTTGATCTAAAATAAGTTTGTATTTGATCTAAAAAAAAATTTTTCGACTAATTAATCACTTTCATGAAAGCTACCAGTTTAATTTTCAGTTATAGCACTTATAACTACGATTGTGATATACATATTGAGATATTCTTAAAGGTTGAAGACCTGGATGGAGAAAAGTACGTATTCTTTGCTAATAAATATATGCAGATATACATATACATAAACGTATATACACATCATACGCACATATATGCAACCACTAAAAATAGTTTATATTGTACAAAAATAGCAAATTTGAAAAAATCCATTCCTCTAATTTGTTTTTGAAAAGTCGAGCTGAATTTAATTTTTTCATGATGTTCGGTAAATTGTTCCATTAAGGCTATCAATTTCAATTGTGATTATTGGTTCATTTTTGTATTCGAGTATGAATGGATCCATTTTGACAATAAATATTATAAATAATACAGTTGGACAGTGGTAATTGTTATCTTCTATCTAATTTTATGATACTAAGTGAGTTGGAGAATACTTGTTTTATCTTCCTACCATCAGCAAAAGAAAAGAAAAAGGTGAAATAGGTATAACTTATGTATTGCTGTGAACCGACCCTGAGCGTGTTTCAATATTTGTTTTGATTCCTGTAGTTGCTTGAATAGATTTAGTTGTTAGGTCTTTTTTTTCGGTGATTTTCTTATTGTTTTCTGCCTTTTGTTTATTGTGGGTTGGGGTATTTGGTTCGCTGGCTGCTTTTGCGATGTTTTCATCAGCAGTTTGGGTTCCTTCCAGCGCCTCTGCTGTATAGGACTTTCCATCCACAAAAAGCCTATTTCTTCTGATGTAACAGGTATTATAATTGTTTATTTTTGCGAGACTCAAGTGTTTTTTCAAAACTCTGTACTCTTCTCTCTGTATCAGTGTCAAATCGTTAGTTATCGTTATTTGAGTACCTTTGAGGTTTTTAACGTTTTTGAATAACGAAGCTTTCTTCAAGTAGGATAGGAATTCCACTTTGATTGGCGCGTTATCCTTCTTACCTAACGCGTAAGTATTATTTAGATCAGATTCCACTAAATTAACGTTCACTAGTCTTTTCAGTTCTGAGCACATATAATCGGGTGTTATATCCTCAGGTTTACTTTGAAGTCCGAATATAACGATGTTATTCTCTCTTGTTTTTCTCTCGATATTCTCGATTTTATTCAAAATATCTTTGTTTTCAGCTTCAACTTTACTCAATTTTCTATATAGATCTTCGTTTTTCAATGATAGTCTGACTTCGACAGCTTCTATAAATGAGATTAATTCCGTTTTACTGTTTTTAATCTCTTCTAATATTAATTCGTTGGTTATCGTCATTGTTGATTTAGCAACGAGTGTAGGCCGCGCCTAACAATCGTGAGTTTTTGTTTTGGAGATAAGATTTCGTTTATTTCCTTCGTAGGAATGTTCACAGTTCATGCAGAGAATTTTTTTCAGGTTTTGCGTTTTTGCGAGTGACTTATCTGTATGAATGAATCTACGTGCAGTGGTTACCTTTTTTGCTTGAAGCGGAGCACAATTTTGAACGTGTGTACTTGTGGGAGAACTGAACTGAACTATGAATATATATATATATATATATATATATAAACAGTGGGGAATAACGGGGATCTTCAGTCAGCACAAGTGTTGAACTATGAAAAACTCTTTAATGCGTTGGACCGAGCTTTCGTTTCAATTTTGAAACTTCTTCAGGGTCCTAAAATATGTAAATTACATTATTGAGAAAAAAATACTTAAAATGAAGGAAGTACTAAATTTATATATATATATATATATATATATATATATTGTTATGTTGTATATTTTATTTGTTAGTAAGTTATTTAAATTTTTGTGCTATTATGTTTCTACCCTCCTTCTCTGTACACCTCACCTCTTTTTCTCTTTATTTATCGTTTTACCTCTTTTTAGCTCAGTCGTACGCCTATGGAGACATGATTCTCCCAAACTCAGGAGGATTGCAGCAGCGCCATCTACTTCTTTGCTTGATGTCAATATACTGTTTATGTTTGAAATATCGATAGTAATATAGTCAAATAATTAATGATGAGTCCAGAAAAAGTTAGATACTTGTTTTTTATTGAAAATATTTTTTAAAACCAACCTATCCCTGAGATATCTATCGTATTCTAATTATTTTCTAACCATTAAAAACTGTAAACATTCAATTCAAATTCATGCCCAAATATGAATATATTCTAAGATAAATATTTATGGGTTATGCTCATGTGATTTGTGGTGACTAGAAAAAAAAATTGACACTCAAAATGATGTATTATAGTCAATAAGTCCAAAAACAATGTGGCTGTTCGATTAATATTAATCACTTTTAAGTTTATGCGGATAAAGTACCTGTTATGAGTTATGCTTCGCACTCACACAAATCCTGGAATGTTCTGTGAATAGTTATTGTGGAAGTCTTGCAAAAGTTCAGCCTCCTTACTGCTGGTGACGTCAAGTATGGAAATGTAACCTCCAATTCCTGGTAAGTGGTTTGATAATCTTTGTTCCAATTTGATTCTGACCTGATTGCATGTATTAACGTTTCTGTAGTTATTTGCATTTTTTCCAAATGCATTTTTAAAAATCGATGATAAAATAATCCAAGTTGCTTCCAATTTCAATTTAATTTTTCCTCCCCAACTTATTTTTCCCCTTGGTAACGTCACTTTTTGTTATCTTATATCGCTTTTTACCATTAGCACTTTATTTTTAAACACATTATTCTACTTCCTACCTATTATACATATTTTATTTTCAAATTTGACTTCTATACATTCACATACAGTTCTATTTACTAAGTTTTCTTCAAAATTCACATGTACTATTTTTCTGTTCTCAAATTTCATTATTTTGATCATTTAAAAAGAAAATAAATTGACATTTGCCTGTCATGTTCACTTTTGGTTCTAATTTTGTGTACAGGATGTTTCTTGTATATAAATATAATGTTTAGTTGAATTCTGAATATAAATGTCTAAATTTGGATTTGTATAGGTTGTGCCAATTGAATGAACTAATCAAACATAATGATGATAAAAGAAAAACTCTACTGCCACCCTTTTGGATTATCTGCGTCGACTAGAAACTGGCCAAAGGTTTTCAAGATGCAAACCGTACAGAAAAAAAAACAATCATAGCAGGTATTTATGCAGTTTTTAAATATCATTGTGCCCTATTTTTACTTTTTGATTAGACCAATATATATGTATATATATATATATATATATATATATATATATATATATATATATTATGGGTAACTGTTTTCTTTATATTATATAAGAATTTCTACAGAATTTGGTGGTAATATGATACCTACTGAAGCTGTACAGTTTTAATTGAGACTGTTATAATATTATGATCGGTAATATTTGGAATTTTATGGACTGAACACAGATTCACATATGAAGAACTAAAACATAATCACTAAATATTCTACTAATACTAGTAACTTGAGTTGGTTCATAAATTAGGTGTTCCACCCCTAGATTAGACATGAAACATTTCAATTCCTGCACCCACCTACCTTGACCAACATCCGACTGTCTGTTGTTCCCTCTGCATTTTTGTTCAATCACCAAATATTTTGATATTAGGAAATTTTTATTTCTAAGAATATAAAAAGCTTCTCTTTTGCTGTTTAGAATAACTTGCAATGGTCTATTTACCTAATAACATTAGTGAATTTGCACTCATGATAAATTTTAGTTTGCCTGTAACATATATCAATTGCCCAAGATATTATTTAACAAAAATGAAAAACCTACATGGCATATCCAATCAGTGACAAATTTTGAATTGGCGTAGCCGATACTTGGTGAAAATCTATATTTAAGTAAACAAAAGACAGCTGACTAAATGATTTTCATTGAATTGGGTTTACAAAACCACGATGTGTTTTGCTACACAGTAGCTTATTCAGGTGGAGATAATTCGATCACCTTTCCGTTTTCACATCTCCAGCCATAGCTTTCTTTGGCAAAAGTAAATGAAAATTCAACAACAGAAAAAGTTATCGTTGATTTTTCTTCACCATTTTAGCAAGTAAAGAATTCCACAACTTGACTCCAATTTAACTTTCTCCATATCTCTGACCATAGAATTGAATTAGAATCACATATATCATATGTGTAATACAGATAAAATGTCTGAAACCGACTTATTGTAATGTAACAGAAGCAATAAAAGACTATATTATAAATAATAGTTTAAAAAAACTAAAAAACACGCTTTTATAGAAAACCATACTAAAAAAAATAGAAAAAAAATAAAAATATTTTATTTAAAAAAAAACGGGGTGCATGGTATCGCCTTGGCCAACAATTACCTGTGATCTGCGACAGTTCTTACTTCACTGCCCTAGGTGTGTAATGTACTATATAATTATTGATACCATGCACCCCACGCTTTTTTTAAAATAAAATAAATGTTTTTCTTATTTTCTAATTTTTTTGTCTGGTTTTCTATAAAAGCGTGTTTTTTAATTTTAATTATTATAATTAACTATTATTTATTTCCAACTTTTTAGTTTTCTATTAACGCGTGTTTTTAGTTTTTCAAACTATTATTATTATTAATTTTTTTTAACTATTATTCTCCAATATTGAATAGAATCGGACCATAATCACAAAACTCGCGGCCATTTTGGTGCCGCCATCTTGTATCCTTCAATTTTGACAAAATAATCATAATCTTCGACCCCAAAAACCCCCACATACCAATTTTGAATATAATCAGACCATAATCACAAAACTCGGCCGCCATCTTGAATTTTTCAATTTTCACAAAAGAATCATAATATTCGACCCCGAAAACCCCCACATACCAATTTTGAATAGAATCAGACCATAATCACAACCCGACCACCATTTTGGAGCCGCCATAATTTTTAATCATTTACCAAATAATCAAAATCTCCCATATTGGAGCCGCCATTTTGTTTTTTTTCACACAAAAATTTCCTAATGCATTGTCACCGGAATTATGTACACCTGCCAAATTTCAAATCATTCGGACGTCTGGAAGTGGGTCAAAATCGCGCCCAAATGAGTCTGTTACAAACAAGTGAAGCTAATATAAAGCTTGTAAAAAATGCTGCACAATTCGGCTCCACATACCAATTTCTTTATATATTTCAGATTGTTGTGAATGATCAAACAAAACAAGCAATTATTTGACTTATTAAACCTCTACCAGTAAGAGGTCAATGGAAGTTAGATGTCTTTCAACTCAAGGGTGAAAAAAGGAGGAGAGGTTTTGGTGTGATAAGAAGAATAAGAAATTAAAAAATTACTAGTAGTTAATAAACGACAATGTTCTGATAAGTTGTGTCAATAACCCTCAGACTTTAATAGTTCACAATAAAATTGAAATGTCTATAAACAATCTGCACCTTTCAATAACAGTATGACGTTATTTGGCATTAGTGTCCTTTGTGTTCAAAATTATTTATATATGGAAGGAAACTGAAGTGTGAAATAAAAAAAACATTGGTATGACCCATCTTTATTATGGCACAAAAATACTCTATTTTGCATTTTAAAAGGCACATATTAAGCTCCCTAATTACTTTAGATATTTGTACCCTTTTCTTATACATAAAAATATATAATATCCAATAAAATACATCAATTTCAACTAGTTAGACATTAACTCCATTTGTCGCAAGTGCAAGAAGTTGTTTATTTATAAGCTGTAGCACTTAGTGGAATTTCTGTGAATGTCTTTTCCAAGGGGACACTTGAAAACCATTACTGATTTGACATAATAGATTCTTCCTCCAAACCGAAGCTTCATTTATTCAAGATATGTAAGTTCTAAGATATGTCAAAAAACATCTAGTTAAGTTGATGATTATTAGAATAAGCACCCTGAAGTTGAGCTCATCTTTCTCCAATACATTAACATTTTCATCTTGTTAAAAAGGGTTATTATCAATCAACTGAAAGTAAATGGTTTGTTACACCTCTTTTCAGTTGAAAATCAGTGATTTGTTGAATATTCGCAATTCCACTATTTACATTTAATTTCCATTTCTTTCTTTCCAAGAATCATAACAAGGCACTGTCATCATGCTGAGCATTACATCAACATTCAATGTTTCTGAAATTTCCAATGAATATGTACCCAGAGGTACATTTAAAATTTGAGAAGTGTTGCTACTTTTGTGTTCTTGATACACAAAATAATTAGGTGCCAAGTCTCACGATATCACATAATTAATATATGTTACGGTGAGCCTGAGCTACACTTCATTTAACCCTTCCACTATACTATGGCTGCAGTAAACACTGTCAAAAATATGTTTTCCAGTTATTTGTTCTCTGTCAGATATATACTCCCCATTCATCAATAGACGAGTCATTGTTTTTTGCAATGGAAAAGCCATTTTTGAACTAAGAACAATCACAGAAACTGTTATTCATAAACTGCCCGTAATAGAGTTATTCACCCATAACATACATTTTAGCAGCAAAGCCCAAGAAAAGGTCATTGGAAACATCCGCTTCCCACACTACAAGCATGGTTCTAATTGTCGGCTTTATCTACTCAGCACAGTAAAAAGGTTAAAGTCAAAAATTATTTGTTCATTGTCAGCGCTTAGTGAAATATTTAATATAGAAAAAGTTTGAGTATTTCAATACTATTTGGCAAATGAGGAATGTATAGTGTCCAAAAGTGCTTTTTCCTGCTCTACCTAAAACATGAAGCTTCAGTCTACAAGTCCCAACTACCAGAGGAGGTCTGATGCTCTGAAACTTATGAACAAACGACTACAGGCTGATTTTTCATGTTATTCTGGAGTGACCCATAGCATGGAGACCTCGAACTTCATAACTTGAAAAAGAAAACCAAAACATATTTCTTTTGAGGACAAATGTTATTTCTGTAAGCCTGACTGCTTACATCGTTCCTTGAATAGGGAATATAACACCAGTACTTATGAAACATCACAATAACATTAGCTGCAAATTGCAACTATAATTATTTTTTGGTCAAAATAACTCGAAAAAAAAAATACTTTCAAGATGAATGAAGTCCATTAGAAATATTGATTAGGATAATTCAGGATTTAAAAACGAGCAAATGACTTAATTATAGGATAGATATGCAGAATCAGCGAACTAACCATACCAACTAAATAACATGTAAATAACAAAAACAAATCTTTTTAATCTCTGAAATTATTTTCCACAAAATTACAAAGTGTTAAACAACAATAAAAAAAATCAATATGTATATGAAATATTTTTTTAATCTATAGCACCAGGATAACTATACCTTTCCAAATGTATCGAAGAAAATAACAGCAGAGATTGTATCACTGAGCTTCAATAGGCGAGATCACGAACACCTAAATTTGGTTCAAATGTGCTTTTAGTTGAAATATAGTGATAAATATTAGGTATGCATAGTTTTCCCAGAAGATATGTGGCATTTGAATAAATGCCGCTCTAGAATTTAGTGAGACATCCGAACAACAGCGTTATTGCCGCTTCTTGTGACGTCATTAGTCCTGTCATTGGCATATTCCTGAGTTGTCAGTTTCACAATTCTTCGGAACTTCTGAGGAAATGTTATTCAGTTTCATCCTATGAATAGAACAGAACTTGTGTCGGCAAGTATTACATTGAAATGAAGACTTCGTACAGGATAGCTGGTCTTGATGTAGTTATTCTTGAATAATATGTATGTATACAGAGTGCTGTCATTATTTTTCCGGCCGGCTCACATTGTAAAGAAATATTATCTTGGCGATAGTTCAGAACTTGTTACATCACATCTTGAGAATTTATTTTGAAAAAACTACATCGAAAAAAAAAATTGGAAAAAATCCAACCACTTTTCACATCGTTCTGAAGATTGTATTTTTTCCAGAAATTAGTGATCTCGCCTATTTTCCCTCATAGCATAATGAATCTCATAATTGTTATCAATGAAGATCTTTTTCAGAAAGAAGCAACAAAGTAACAACTAATTGAATCTTGTTCTCTAAATCAGAGCCATGGGCATACAACTACAACCTCAGCCACCATCATTAGCATGGAACCAATATGTTTTGAATATATAAACTAAAACAAATTTATAAATACAAAGCATTTCCAAAAATGAAGGAAATCAAGCTCTCCAGGTTCAATGCTTTTCATTTCGATCTAACAATACCTGGGAAGTTTCACAAGTGGTATACACATCTCCGATAATACAAACAAGGCTTTCTTAGCTAATCGATCCGTACATATGTATATTCATTATGGTATTTAAACATTTATAAAAAATACTGGAGTATGTATAAAATCTTATTCTGACAGTTTGTATTCGAGAATATTCATATCAATCTGAAACCACTATTTTCTTCCATTCCTAATAAGGACTAGAAAAATATATAGAATAATTGTAAGTTCTAGAATAACATTAGTTAGTAATACATTTACTACAATTTTAATAACAAATGTATATCGAAACGTTTTTCTCTCGGAAATATAACTACTGAACTAACAGAAAGAACCATTTATCTTTAACTATATGAATAATGAGTTTAAACAGAAAGAACCATTTAACTATATGAATAATAAGTTTAAAAAAATAATAACTAAAGAGAAATTCTTATAAAAAATTAGGAAACAAAAGTCAAAATAAAATCCAATGGAAATGTTATTAAAACCAATTCTGATAGAAGTGGCTCCTTTTTTTTGAAATTATGAACAGTAGCTGTCAATCCACCAGCTGATATGAATTTATGATACTCATGAATAGAATAAAAACAAAATAATTTTTCATTACTTGTTCATATGTGAATGATAATAGAAATCTCAATTTATAATTATTTCCATAAATTTTTTAGAACATAACGTGTACTCATTGTTGGAAACACTGAAATGAAAGTTCTCATCATATTCGAAGTATTCGATTAGCTCTAGCTAAAATATATAGTCCACTTGAAGAAATAATCAAAATGTGAATTCCAGTCTATTCCAGATACAAATCACTACAAGTGATTCATTTGATGGATTTTTTCAACAGCAATATGTATCCATTATTCTCCTGGGGCAAAACTTCCAAAGTAAACATTGTTTCTTCTTTAATATGCTTCAATACATCATCGTTCAGCTGGATGTGAATCAAACGAGGACCCTCCATATATATGTCATGTACCTGATCATGGGGCAAGCCCAACATCAAAGAAAGCTTTTGTATAAGTTCAGCATTACTATGGGATGATAGAAAAATCGCGTTGTAAACTGACGAATTTTCACGGCAGACATAAAGTTTCAGTTTTGGAGCGATGGTCCTAAAAAAAATTTGTATTCAAAAACTATTTAATAAGACATTTTTTATGGAGTTTGTTCATCTTGCAAATCCATGAAATCAAGCAAGTATCGAAATATTTTATAAAAATAGTTCTCCCAAAAGCAATCAAAGGCATCATTCATAGCTTATATTTAATATTACAGAAAAAGTCCTATTTGCCTTTGGGCAATAATGAAATTTTCAGTACTCAATGTTCTGTTCATTTTGAATGATCATGACTTAGAAAGCGAACTAGATATTGACATTTATAATTTTCATTTGACAATTCGACTCCTTTATAAAAAATCGCATATTCCACAGTGCAATTGTCAGTTTGACAGCGGCAAAAGTTAGCTGCAACTTTTACAGTGACAAATGCACTATGTGGTTTTTTCACTTATTCATTTGTTTATCAATTATCGTGGTGTTAATTGCCAAAATAAATAAAGTTTGCATTGATATGTTTCTAAATTTCTTATTCATTAAATTGTCCTGCCGAATTAATTTGTGTTGTTCAAATTCTAACTGTTTCCTTTAGCAATTTGACTCGAAAAACTGTCAACCTAAAAACGCTCCACCTTCGGTGTCGCGTTTTTGATAGTTGACAGTTTTTTCTCGTCTATTGCTAGGAAACAGTTTCTCATTAAACAACCCAAATTTGCCAGATAAAATACAAACCTCTCGTGCAATTATAAGTGAATATTTTAATGAGAAAAGATTCAATTTCAAGTGCTTGCATTTTCTCCTGTTTCTTTTAGGATTAATTCTTTATTTTCATAGAATATTCATCAATATAAATAATAGTTTAAAAAAACTAAAAAACACGCTTTTATAAAAAACCAAACCAAAAAAATAGAAAATAAGAACAAAATGTATTTTGTTTAAAAAAAAGCGTGGGTGCATGGTATCAATAATTATATAGTACATTACACACCTAGGGCAGTAAAGTAAGAAATGTCTCAGATCACAGGTAATTGTTGGCCGAGGCGATACCATGCACCCCACCCTTTTTTTTAAATAAAATATATTTTTTTTTATTTTCTATTTTTTTAGTTTGGTTTTTTATAAAAGCGTGTTTTTAGTTTTTTTAAAATATTATTTATTTCCCACTTTTTAGTTTGGTTTATTTATAAAAGCGTGTTTTTTTAGTTTTTTTTTAATTATTTTTATTATTTCTTTGCAAATCAAAAAATTATCAAATTAGTGTATTGTCATCGGTCCTCGATAAATCTACAAAGTTTGAATGAAATCTGACCGTTTAAAGTAGGTCAAAATCGCGCCCAAAGGAGTCGGTTACAAACATACAAGTGAAGCTAATATAAAGCGTGTAAAAATGAATTTGATTTCAATCCTGATTAAAAACAATGAAATAATGCAAATCTTGTATGGTAAAAGAGATAAAAAATGTAAAACATTAAATTCAGTTAAACTTACTTTAGATGAATGGCATTATGCAATCTGATACCATCTGCATCGCCACAAATTTGAATGAGATCTTCTCTGGACATTCTGAACATATCATCTCCAGAAAATTGCCCAAAAGTATCTACATACTTTTCAAATCTATTTGCCATCAACCACCTTGAGGTTTCTTCGGGCGACGATTCTTGGCCAAGTTGGACATTGTTTTTTGAAATCTATAAACAAAGAGGAACTAGTATGGTTAATGAAACATTTGTGAGACCTTGTATATATTGAACTGGCCATTTCCTCAGTATTCATTTATGTTGACTTTTGGAAATGATTGTTTCTTAATTATAATTTGATTTTTGCTGATATAATGAAAACTTTATAACTGAAAGTATAAGTAATTCATAATGTTAATAATTTATAAATTCCTATTTTGATTCTTTAAGATGAAAATTAACTACATAATTTCAGAAAAAAATTAAAATTTCATCGATATAAGCATAATAAAAATGTCACCTAACAATGTTCCCACTTTAGATATAACTACAGCTGTTGAAGAAACAGCACAAAAATGTGCTAATAATCAAATGAATTCAGAATTATAAGTAAAATTATAGTGAATAAACCACACAATTTTATTCAATATAAATCCCTATAATATTGAGAAATATTTTTTAACTTGCAGAAAATTGTTGCATTGTATTGTTTTCATCACTTGTGAAATATTTTTAAGATATTTTGAAACATGTGTGAAGTACTTCAAAATTAATAAAACAGAAATTGAAAGTAAAGTCATAAACATTAACAAAATCTCAGATATTTTAAGAAAAAATAACATATAACATCCATTACCATAAACCCACTAACTAGTATGGTCCTTTAGAGATTCACGAACCAAACATTCCATTAAGACTAATTGTTAGTTCTATTTGAATCTTTTGAAATTTATTAATCCATTGGTTGGAATCAAAGACAGCTATATTCAATAAACCCAATTTCAGTCAAAACTAATTTTGAAATGATAAAACAAAAACTAGAAAGCGAATGCAAATACCGTTAAGGATATGTTATATGTATGTTTTCATTTCTTATCAGAAAAAAAAGATGACAATGGGTTCCCTAATATACTCGGTACTAAGTAATATATTCCCGCAAACTTTAAAAAATATAAATACCTATTAAAAATGTTTGGTGGAGATATGTCAATAACATTTTAATAATTTTGCCACATGGCAGGTAAGAAGTAGAAACATTCTTAGTTTTGTCAATGAAAAGAAACAACAATCCAATTTAACAAAGAAATGGAAAAAAATACTTATTTTATTTTTCTGATATATCAATTATAAAGTATTCATAAGAAGACCCAGGAGAAAGAACAGTTCAACTCCATATTTGTGAAAAATTGAGATATGACAGCAATCTGTTGGCGTTTTAGCGCTACCTACCAATGCCATATCCACCAAAGGGGAAACATGGTTCATTCTTATAGATATTACACAGAAAAGTTCAGTAGTGCTGGGAAAGAACGGTTCAATTTCAAGCAGCGGGGGAAGAATGGCTCATGTCCATTTTTAAAAGCCACGTGGCCGCTACCGTGGGGCTCGCCAATCCTACGATTGCATCATTCTTTTTGAGTTTCACGGAAACTCTACTCAGTCTCTCTCGTATTGTTTTCACTTTGGCTCCGCTGTTTATGTTTTTCATTAGATTATTGTTAACGTTGTGATAAGGGTGTGAAATGATTGATAACAAACAAGAGGAAGCTACTCAAGGGCCATCAAGTCCTCCCGGAGAGGCAGAAGTTGTTAAAATGCTCTAAAAACCTCAAATTAAAACGACTGTGGGAAAACAAAGACAAATTAGCCCAAAAAAACTCTATTTCGCCAGTATCCCCATAAATGCAGCCGAGCATGGAGATCTACAGTTTTCGAAACAATTTTTGGTGAAGTCAGTCAGAATCATGTGTATTTTATGAGGAACTCAAAGCTTTGGAAGTGCCAGAAAACACGAGAGGACGAAACGATGCCCAGCTTAACATAAAAGAGCATGAAGAAGAGGAAGACGGAGACTTCAGTGTTGAGGTACTCATTGGTTATGACAATTTTTGAGGAAAAAACAATATATGTCCCAGCAATACTTCACATTTATTTTTTTTACACGACAAAAATTGAGAATTTTGAAGTTTTTTAAATATATCTTAGTTAATAATGAATTTTTAAATTGGTTTATATCTTTATTTTTACAATTTTAGTCATACCCTTACTTCCAATTTTGCGTGACTTAAACCATTTTTCCCCTTTGGTCTTCTGAAACTACTTAGTGTTTTCAAGAAAAAAAAACACACTAACAGATACCTTAATGTCTCAAACTTGGATTTGAGAAAAGTAGCCAAAGAGCTTCCCGAAATGTCATCAAAGGATGTATATTTTGTATTAATAATTTAATAATTAATATAAATGATTTTTGTTGTGAAAAATTTTAGGCAAATTATTTTAAAATGGCACTTTACTGATAAATTGTCATTTTCAGAGATTGGAAAACATGCTTTAAGAAAGTATTTTTAAAATGTCTGGACAATATACAGTATAGATTTCTTTCTAGAAGAAAAAACATTCTTGAAAAAAACTACACCCGATTTCAATTATAAATCCACGCATTTCAATTATCATGTAGATAATTAAAAATTAATTTATTCAAATGATTAATTATAAAGAATGCAAAAATGGTATTCCACAACTATTTTTTATTGCCAATTGTATTTTCTGTTCAAGCTTTCCAAACTTTTATTTAATTGTGGGTATTTGTCAATTATTTCCAAAAAAATTCAAAATATGTTACATATTTCTTGAAAGACTGTTGATGATGTGAAACCTTAACGTGTTTGGGTTTTTACTTCTTCCACACATATGATTAACTTGATTAGCATACATAAATGTCAAATTTTATATATACTAAATGTTTAAATGTCAAATTTTATATTTACAGTTTACCCTTAAGATAGCTATAAGTTTGTGTCTCCCTAAGAGGCTTACCTGACGTGTTAGCTAAGTTAGTATGTTTCAATGGAGACTCTGTACTGTATTGTGACTGAACACTTATCTATCGAATAAATTGATTGATTGATACATGGTTGCACTACCAAGTACAGAAACGGCTAGGGAATATGATTTCCAAGCGATAGAGTATTAGGAGAAAATGACGGCTCCTCAGTTTATTCATGATTCAGCTCCAGAATCAATTTTTGAATTACCCCACTTACTACTACTGCAGAGCTTGCAAGCCTTGTTGCACTTGGGACTTAGTTATACAAAACTAGTTGTGTGTAACATAGAAGCATAATTGAATTGTACATATACATAGTGCAATCTAACTTTTTGTATAATGACAATGTTAAAAATAAAAATAAAAAACATTGAAAACCACCATTTTGAGTGAAATTCAACCTAAGTTTTGGGAACAACTGTCCACCTGGCTAATATCCCGCTAGTCAGAGCTGCACGTTTTAAGCAGATAGAAAGAAAACCCTGGCAATTTCATGATGCAATATACAACATACCAAAATCGGATTTAACTTACTTATTTATATAACTGAAGGTAAAAAGGGTATTGTTTTAAAATTGCAAAAATGCAAAAAGAGAGTATGAGTAATTCTTATTGAAAGCAACGAACAAAAATATATTTGTGCAAGCGACCGGTGATACGAATTTAAACCTTTGGTTGAGATAATTATCGATCGACATAGTTGTTTTTTTTTTCCAAAATTTGTCTTTAAAAATATGCATCTACAAAAACGTCAATTTTTCCCCATGTATGGAAACAGACTAATAACGAATCGAATTATGTATGACAGACTCTCGAATCTTAGTGGTTAGAACAATCTTCTGACAAATTTACATTCCTTCTAGGTTGTTATCTAAATTATTGAAATCACTTAACACAATTCTAGAACTATCCACAATTCAAAATTGTGTTTCATTGCAGGAAACTGTTACTGCAATGAAACAGTACTCATGGATTGAATATGGTTCACTGACATTGACCGACTAATCAACATAGCAGCATTATTCAATCGGTTGACTTTTACTGATATATTTTTAGCAGTAAGAGTCATGCCTTTGCGGTTCGACAGTAGTCAATGTAATTTTTTTTTCCCATTTAATATAATATTTTCGTAATTATTTTATGAAAAATATCTATTTTTTATGGACTATCAACAATTTAGTAATAATGCAAAAATACAATTTTTCAAGGGTAAGTACTTAAAATAATAGAGCAACAGTGTTGATCATTTTTGGGTAATTGAGATGTAAAAAGTAACTCTATATTCTTCCTCAACTTTTATTTATAACAAACCTAATATTTGTTAGAGCATGTCAATTGAAACTTATTATATAAATTAATTATAACTGATTTGAATCTAATAGTGACTCACCCTTGGTTGTTGTGGTTTCTCTTCTTTCTCTATCCGAGTTTTTGATATGGAATTTTGAGGAATGGCCACTCCAATTTCGTTGCTTCCATCCTCAACCACTCTTGGCGGAATATTCTGAATTTGATTACTGGAAAACAAATATTTTATGTTAGACTTGTGTTTTAGTTCTAAAGATATTTTTTTTATAAGATGCATATTTTATGACTGAAGTTATCATATTGAAGTTAATGTTTTTTTTGTACCATTAAATTTATTTTTTATTACCATGGACTGAAAAAAGAATAGGAAAATATATCTCATAACTATAACGTTTTTATCATACAGTGCTTTCGTAAAGTACCGAATAAATTCATTATTAGCCAAACTATCCATTTCTAAGGAATCTCCTGAAACAGGTCGATTTTTAATCTCAATTTGCCACATTTATAAGGGAAAATTAAATATACAGGGGATCCACGTTTGACTAATGACGCCCACGACAATTTTTTCAAATGGAACTCCCTATATATTATTCAATTTTGGAATCTCCATGGAAAGCTGATTTCAAAAATATATCACACATAGGGTTTGTATACAGTGCGTCTGTTAAATTCAGTGCTCTCGAAAAGTAGTAGATACTTTCGTAAAAAATTAAAAGGAACAATTTTTGGAAAGAACGCTCGAAGCCGTCAAATTTTATTTTCAGTTGGGCATTCTTTCAAATTTAATTAATACATACAGAATTATTCATGTAGGAGAAATGACGTCATCGTCATTTTTCATTACAGAATGTGAAAAGGTGGTTATGAGTATGGGTGAAATGAAAATAAAATAAAGAAAAACTATTTTGAAATATGAAAATACTAAATTTTATGGCAATGATAGGTTCAAACAACGATCAAATGAAATGTTCAAATTGTGCACCGTTTGCTATGTGACAGTAGCCAAGACGATGAATAAATTATTTTTGAACATTGTCAATAACTTCAGGAGGTATACATTGAATCTCATTTAAATCTTCTAAATTCTCCGGGCTATTAACATACACTTTACTGTTTAAGTATCCCCACAAGAAGTAATCAAGTGGTGTCAAATCTGGAGATCTAGCTGGCCACTCAATCGGTCCCCTTCTCCCTATCCAACGATTCGGAAACACCACATCTAAATTATCGCGGACAGCGGCTGCATAATGGGGAGATGCACCATCTTGTTGGAAGAATAAATCAGTTCTCGGAAGATCAGGTTCCTCTAGATCTGGATACAAAGCTATAAGTGCAGGAATAAGGTCGAAGCAAAGAAAATCCAAATATATTTCACAGGTCAGGTTAACGTCAAAGAATTCTTCCGTCGACTATGCCACACCATACATTCACTTTCTGTGGATTTTGAGTATGATACTCGATCATCCATCGGGGATTTTCGGTAGCCCAATAACGGCAATTTTGCCTAGTGACGTGGCCGTTCAAAACAAACTTGGCCTCGTCAGAAAAAATTATTATCATTATTGCATAGCTGTTGCAGTTGTTCGCTGAATTGATTTCGCCAATCAAAGTCGTCTTCATTCAGCTCACGGATGAGGCGTACCTTATAAGGATGGTGCTTTGCTTTTCTCAGAATTTTGTGGACTGTAGATGCTGCCATAAAATCGGGAGCCAATTGGTTGAGTGTTGTGTGACGATTTTCATGCACTGCCAACACAACATTAAGCTGATCGTCTTCTGGTGGTGAGGGTCCACCAGATTTAGGAAGATCACGGACATGCCCAAATTCACGGTATTTTGACTCAACTTTGCTCACCATGCTTTGGTTAATAGGTTGCCGATCAAGATGAGTTGCATTAAACAATTCAACTCCTTCTCTTTGGGTGCGCATTCTGTCTCCAAATCCTATCATTCAAAGAATTTCAATTGTTTATCATTCATTTAATTTAATCATTTTCCATGAAATGACAAAGTTACTACTCAATAATGTATCGACAAACGATAATATATGTTATTCTTTAAAGAAATAACTTCACAAAAACTATTCAGCAATAAAAACAAACAAAATTCTGGTTGATATGGCTACTGTCAAGTAATGGAAATAGTCAGATAGCAAACGGTGCACAATTTGATCGTTGTTTGAAGCTATCATTGGCATTAAATTTAGAATTTTCATATTTCAAAATGGTTTTTATTATTTTATTTTCATTTCACCCATACTCATAATCACCTTTTCACAATTCGCAATGAAAAATGGAGTTGCCATTGAAAAAATACCGATGACGTCATTTCTCCTACACGAATCATTCTGTATGTATTAATTAAATTTGAAAGAATGCCCAAATGAAAATAAAATTCGACGGCTTCGAACGTTCTTTCCAAAAATGTTTCCTTTAATTTTTTACGAATTTTTCCACCACTTTACGAGAACACTGAATTTAACGGACTCACTGTATACAAACCCTCTGTGTGATGTATTTTTAAAATCGGCCCTCCATGGAGATTCCAAAAACTGAATAATATATAGGGAGTTCTATTTGAAAAAATTATCGCGGACGTCATTAGTCAAACGTGGATCACCCTGTATATTCAATTTTCCCTTATAAAAGTGGAAAATTGAGATTCAAAATCGACCAGTTTCAGGAGATTCCTCAGAAATGGCTAGTTTGGCTAAAAATGATTTTATTCAGTATTTTACGAAAGCACTGTATATTTAGCAACTACCGATATTTATAATACTCCATGAGACCCTATATAAACAGGGTGCTTGAAAACCATAAGCATGCGCATTATTGCACCCGTTTTACTTTACTTATTTTAAGAAGTGAGTATGAAAATTTGACGAAAATAGAATTTACAGTATTTTTTAAAACATGAAGAGAATGCATAATAATTGATGAAGAAAGTCCTACATGGACATGTTTTAGTAACTTTTTTGAGTGTTGAAGTAGTAATGAAAATACACTTTTTCAATAATTTATAGATGTGTTAATAATTTGGTACTATTCAATTGTTTCCACACATAATCAGCCAATGGCATACAACTGAAAAAATTCTCTTGTTGCTTTTTTACTACTAGTTTTTTGCTTAAAATTGAACAAATATCTCAAGTTTACTAAGGATTTCAATTGTTCTTTTTTTTTCAATTAAATCTGATGAAAAATCGGTTAGGTAAAAATCCATGGAGAAATTGAAGATAACTCGTGAAACGAAGGTGAATCCAGTTTTTGACGTCCACTTGGATTTTTTTAATTCCCAAATAGGCTCTGTTCTACAATAAAAAGTTTGAAATGGATTTTTTTTTTAATTTGGGATCTGATCCTAAAAACGGAAAACTGTATCCACATAGGTTTCAGCGACTGACATAAAGACTCATTAAACTAGCAGAACCCCTTCTGAATTTTCGTTTTTTTTTTTCTGGCCATAATTTTAGGCCCATTTAAGGCTAATTGGAAAACCCAAAAATTAAAAATATTTTGCTCGTTGGATTGGACAAATCATAGGTTATGCTGGCATGTTAAGCTGGCAGAACCAAATCCAAATTTGGATGTTTTCCATAAATCCAACTAGGCCATAATTATACGCTCATTTTATGCTCACGTTTACAGCGTTCGCCGATTTTCCTAGTATTTTTTTAATAACTGGGTTTTGCTGGCTTTACCGTAAAATTAGCAAAACCCCAGCATAATAAAACACTTCAGAACGCATATATTTCGAAATAATTTTAGATTCTTTGAGCTCCAATCTGAATATGTTTTCAGGAGTAATAAGTAACCCTATTGAAAAAAAAAACATTATTTGACGAAGATGACCATTTTACATTTCGTCGATTTCAATAAACAAATAAATAAACACTTTATTGTCCAAACAGGAGTACACCCAATTACAGGACAGATTAAGATTATTGTGATATGTGTGTTACATTTTATTTGCAGTTCTCAACTTTTACAGTTATGGGCTTTTAACTGTGATTTGAATTGGTCCAGTGAGCTTAGGAATGGGTCAATTTTTTTACAAAGTGTGTTAAAATTACTACACATTGAATTTATTGGTGAGTTTGCCATGATATTTGTTCGCGGGACTGAAATGTAAAATGTCTGTTCGGATCTGCTGTTAATTCTTGGTACATATAAGTTCAGTTGAGCAGTCAGATCTGGACAGTCTACGAGATTGTGGACGAGTTTATACAAAAAAATACAAGAATAACTAATTCTCCGTTCTCTGAGTGAGAGCATTCCAAAACGTTTTAAAAGGATGTTATTGTCTATGCCTTGAGGGGGATATTGTCCATCCGTTTTCCATGCCATGTACTTCATGAGGGTTCTTTGAACTGATTCTATTTGCTCAATATATATGGTATAGCTTGGGGACCATATTAGTGAGCAATATTCGATTCTGGACCTGACATATGCATTAAATAGGGTTGCATAACATTTTATGTTTGTGAAATCTCTGCAGTTTCGAAAGATGAATCCTAGCATTTTTTTGGCTAATGAAATAGTTTTTGTTATGTGTACAGAAAAGTTTAGTTTATCATTGAAATAAATTCCAAGATCTTTGATGTGTTGTTCATATTGTAGCGGGGTTTCATTGATTGAGTAGTTAAATAAGTTGGTATTGTGGCGCGGAGATATTGTTAAATACTTGCATTTATTTATGTTGAGTGGAAGTGTATTTGTAAGACACCATTCATAAAGGTTATTTAGATCTTGTTGAAGGAGGATACAGTCTTGGACATTTTCGATCCTCCTGAAGATTTTCATGTCATCTGCGAATAACAGAACGTTGCTTTCTATGACATCACCTATATCATTAATAAATAGTGAGAAAAGTAGTGGTGCTAAGTTACTCCCCTGAGGAGCACCGCTGGTCGCCTCAAACTCATAGGATTTATGACCTCTATACTCTACAGATAATGTCCTGTTTTTAAGATAGCTTGCGAAAAATGTTAGAAGATCTTGATTAAACCCAAGAGTGCCCAACTTTCTCAATAGTATCGAGTGGTCAAGCTTGTCAAAGGCCTTCGAAAAATCTGTGTGGATGACATCTAGTTGCCCTTTTGCATCTATTGTATCACATGCGGCTTGAGTAAAACACATTAGATTGGTCACAGTAGAACGTTTTTCAATAAATCCATGTTGTTCTGTTTGGATAAGATTTTTGACCTTGGGAAATATTTGACTGTAGATAGATATTTCAAAGACCTTTGAAAAGCCTGACAGTAAGGTAATCGGACGATAATTTGTGATCTCGTTAAGAGAGCCAGATTTGAAAATTGGACATATTTTGTATTTTTTCCACAAATCTGGAAAGTTGTTCGTTCCCAGGGATAAATTGAAAATGATTTGAAGTGGTTCAGTAAATGCATATGCGCAGTCTCTGATCACGTAGCTAGGGATCCCATCAAGACCACAGGATTGTTTTGGTTTGGGTTTTTTGAATGCATTTAAGACTTCACTATTATTTAAATATTTCAGAGTTATAACTGGATTATTTGATGGCTCTGAGATGGGGTGATTTATGTTTTCTTCAGGCTTTACATATACATTGTGGAAATAGTTAGCAAAAACTGTTACAATATCTTGAGGAGTACTGTATTCTTCATTTTCATATTTTAGCAGACCAGGTATTCTAGATGTTCCTTTTTTATTTTGAACGAATGCCCAGAATTTTGCAGGGTCTCCTTCTATAGAATTTTCTGTTTTTGTTAGGTACTGTTGGTATGCAGTTTTGATTTTTCTCTTAATGGACTTGCGGAGTGTTGAATTGTTGACTGTGTACCTCAGAGTTTGTTTGTTTGAGTTTTTTAAAAATGTTTTTTTTTGTTTGATTTCTTGTTTTATATCATTTGTGAACCAAGGAGGGAATTTCGTTTCAAAATTTTGCAAAAATTGAGTATAGTTTTAAGTAAAATTGATGCAGAGCTGTATTAACATCTGAAATATTGTTCAAGTACACGTATTGTTCGTACAGCTTTTCACACTGCATGTGGTCCTCAAACTACGAAATAAAATTACTAATACTGCCCTATACACTGTATTGGTAGATGATGATAAATTAAACACTACTGGAGTTATTAATCAACACTCCTTATGTTCAAACCGAAATAAACAAAGCGTTTGAAAAACTTACAATCAAGAAGAACAAGGATAAATACAATACAAACAACTAAATAATTCGTATATGTTGGCAGCAGTGGCACACTTTCCTCACCTTATGTCTGGTCACCTGAACTCTCATAAAGCTGTTTTATACCGTAACCCTGTCAGTATTATATATATATATATATATATATATATATATATATATATATATATATATATATATATATATATATATATACATATATATATATATATATCATATATATAGAAGGAGTACAAACTGGCATCTTCCCATGCAAAATTTGCGGTAAAGGTGACATCCGGGTCAAAGTGGCATCCAGTATACGGATGCCACCTTGAAATCTCCCTAAAACTCTGTTGATCAGTAGCATTCGACGTTATTTAACCAAAAAAATTGAAATTGGCCGGACGTCAATTTCAATCGAAAATGTATAAAATATACGAATTGAGTTCGAGCACATATCGCATGGTGTCACTTCCGTCGATGCTCTGTATATGGAGCAAATCGTTCGGTTCTTGTAGCGGTAGAGATGGCATCCGTATATTTGAGTGCAACGTTCAATTTCTGATACCGGTGAAGATGGCATCCAGCTGTTTTTTTTGCTACCAATATACAGCGGAAGGGTATTTTCAGACTTATTTACGGAATTTATAGGTAGTATTATCTCTAGAGTGAACAAAGCAGCATCCGTACTGAAAATGAGCTCGAGAAGCAAACGCATGGTGCAAGCGGCGTTAAGCCAACCAAGTGAAGGTGAGTATTTCTGATTTCAAAACATTTGAACATTTGTTGATTCAGCAACTTTTTATTGTCTATAGTTTTTCATCTACCCATATAACTGATTATGAATTTTGAGAAAACGGCTGATTCGAAACATTCTGTCGATAGTTGTATTGTAATATATCTGACACGTGAAGCGGAGAATATTTGAAAAACAGATTGGGCAGTGGTAATTTATGACAATTCGATTTGTTTTTGCATCTTTCGATCACAAGATATATTTCATCATTATCGTCCATTTTCACAAGTTTTTATTCAAGTTGTTCATATTCCAAATTGGTATGTGGAGGTTTTTGTTGTCGGAGATTATGCATTTTTTGTCAAAATTCAGATTTTTTTCATCGAAATTCATATATTCAAGATGGCGGCTTGAAGATTGGTACGTTATGTGATTATGGCCAGGTTTTTGGGGTTGAAGATACTGTTTTTTTTTGGTCAAAATTCAGAGTTCAAGATGGCATCTTCAAGCTGGCGACGACAAAACTCATCGATTATGGTCCGATTCCATTCAAAATTCTTGTGTGGGAGTTTTATGATTATGGCCGATTCTATTGAAAATTCAAGATATTGAATCTATTACTCACTAGGGCAAACAATTATGTTTTTTTTTCATTTTAGTGAACTCCAATTATTCATCTCTCGAAGTCAAGTCTTGCAAGACGATTTTGTTACACTTTCGTTCATGAGTTCATGAAAGAAACAAATCAAGAAGGCGGTCAAGATGGCTGATATTTTTTGTGATAGATTTCATTCAAAAATGATAAGCAGGAGTACAGGAGTACAGAAAAATCACCAACACATATATAATTCCAAAGACATCATTTTTGCAGAAGTGTATTATTTTTTCGTGGATTAAAATAATGATATGTATTTTAAGAAATAATTTCAGAAAAAATCAACATGATGTTCAGATTTATCTCAATTTATTTCGTTATATGGGTAGTGTTGAGTCTCTTCCATAAAAATGAAAGGTATACATGATTTCGAGAGAAATCAAATAGAAAAATGTTTTTTTTTTCCAGATATTTTTTTTTCTGAAACTGAAGATTCGCAAATATCTGACACCGATAGCAACTACATACCTCCAGATGATTTAGGAAGCAATATCTCTGAATTCAGTTTGATCGATTTATCTCCTCTGGTGCCAGTAAGTGATATCATATTTTTTTCTTCGGAAACACACACACCTCCTGAATTCTCACTACCTCATCTACACTGGTATCTGAACCCACCAATTCTGAGATGAATACTGCTATAGAACATATTTCGAAATTAGATGTAAAAAAACAAATAGGAAGAAAGCACACTTGTCCCTTCTGTAATCTGAAATGTGGAAATTTTTCTCGTCATCTAGAGAGAAATCATGAAGATGAGACCTTGGTATAGGAATTCCTTTGTTTGGATAAGACATCCACCAAAAGGAAGAAACTTATTGATAAAATACGCCGAGAAGGTGATTTCTGTACAGCCGAAACGTTTCCTGTTATGCAGCAAAACAAAGAACCCACAGAATTCATTTTGTGCAAGTTTTGTATGGGTTACTATTCACAGAAATGTTTGCGTCGACACGCGAAACATTGTTTTTTCAATCCAGACCCCACCAAGCGATTCAATGCTGAATCTGAAGGACAGACAGTGATGGCAGGACTTTTTGGTCCAAACGACATCTTGAGATCAAGTGGTCTTTTCAGTATGCTACGAGCGGACGAAGTTTCGATGGTAGCCAAAAAAGACCCCAACATTTGCGAATTGGCACGGAGATACATTCGACGCCATAAAGAGAAACATCTCTTACTAGTAGCAAAAAGAAAAATGCGGCGTTTGGCTCGATTATTGATAGCAGTTAGACATCAGTCCAAAAATTATTCCTTGAAATTAGTCGATATATTAACACCAACGAAATTCAAAATACTTGCTGGGGGAACTGAGAATATATCAGGATACAATGGAAGAAACCGCACTTTTGATTCACCGTCTTTGGCTCTTCAAATGGGAACAATAATATAAGATGCTGTCAATACAGCATATTCTGTGGAAATTCAAAAAACAGAACCGTCTTCTGAACGTTTAGAGCAGTTGAAAAATCTTATGATCCTCATAGAAACTGATTGGGCACACGAAATAACCAGTGAAGCTGGTCAGAACTTGACAATCAACAAATTTAATAAGCCCAGTTTGATCCCATTGGCTAAGAACATTGCTGTAAGTAGTTACGCGATTTTATTGGACATTGAAATTATAGAAAATCACAAACTCTATTCATTCGTTGGAAAAAAGTAACCAACATGTTCAATTGTAAGAATAAAAAGGAATCTGAATGTTTCTTGACATGTTTTTTGGGTAACCTTCCGCAGTCTGAAATTGAAAATATAACCAGGAAAATCTATACAAGTGAGAGGGCAAACAAATTAGTTCACCGATAAGTTATGTTCACAAATTATATTTCCTATAGAAAATGATTCGATTTGTCAGTAACTTTCGTTCCTGAATATGCCTATAAAAATAGTAAAATTCAGAAGATATCTTTATATAGTTTTGATTGAGTTGGACATATCTGCTTCTCAAATCTTCTAAATCCCTTCAATTGTTTGAATAATTTGGATTATTTCTTGAAAAGCGAAAATTTTAAGGGGCCCCAAATTAATCAAAAACTATATAGAGAAGTATCTTTTGAATTTTTACAATTTTTTTTATAGGCATATTCAGGAAACGAGAAGTTACTGACAAATCGAATAATTTTTTCTATAGGAAATATAATTTGGTGAACGCAGTAACTTATTGGGGTAAACTAATTAGTTTGCCGTTTCTACACTTGTAAGATTTTCCTGATTATATTTTCATTTTCAGACTGTGGAAGGTTACCCAAAAAACATGTCAAGAAACGTTGTTCCTCCACAAAAAACCACATTCATTCGATGAATCTGAATGTGTTATTGTTTGCATTGAAATTATTTATTGCTTCAGGTAGGGTTTTTCAATCGATATATCCTTTGAATTCTTCTTCCAGAGTTTCGAAAAGTACTTGAGAGGAATTATAATTAGAAGAACGTCGAATCTGAGAGAGGATTCCAAAGATTTGAAGGCTTATCGAGAGTTGCTAGAAGCTACATTTCGCAGCCTCCTAATATTCAACAAGCGCAGAGTGGGTGAACTTCAGAGAATCACATTAGTGGACTTCTCCAAATATTCTGATATACCAAAGACCGCCACCGACTCGAAAATATGTTAACAGAATCAGGAAAAATACTTTACCATTCCCTCAAACGTGTGGTTGTGAGAGGCAGAAAAGGCCGAGGTGCCCCAGTATTGTTTAACCGTGAAACACTCCAGTCAATCGAACTCATCATAAGCCTCAGAGAAAACTTTGAATACGCCAAAAATCCATACTTATTTGCATAACCTGGGAGTGAGAATCCTATTGCGGGAACTTCTGTGATGAGAAAACACGCTAGGAAGGCATGAGGTGATGCAAGTGAGGCCACATTACTGACATCGACCAAGTTGCGAAAACACTTGGCGACTATGGTTCAAATTTTAAAGATGGATAAAAACGAGTTAGAACAGTTGGCCACTTTCATGGGACATACTGAGAAAACACACGCCCAATTTTATCGACTGCCTGATGATATATATCAGACGGCAAAAGTCAGCAAATTACTGATGATGGCCAAAAACTAATTCAATCGAGCAATATAAAGGAAAGTCATTTAGTGAAATTAAAATTGGAGAAAATCTAGTAAAAGACGCTGATGAAGATAATAGTGACGAAGAAGGTGGCATTTTGGAAAATAGTGAGATGGAAAATGAGTTGAACATAGGTTGTTCTATGATTCGGGAAAACAACAAGAAACATAAGAACGCTGAACAGGACATAGACTAGCAGAAGAAAACGAAAACTAAACGCACACTCATTCCTTGGACAGAACAGCAGAAGAGTCATGTTAAAGAATTTTTCAGGAAGCACATAATGAAGAAGAAAGCACCGAGAAAACATGAAGTACTTTCACTCATCGAAAAATACCCTAGTATTTTCAAGAACAAGCCATGGAATGTCATTGAAGTATATGTCCAGTTCCAATACAAAAAGAAAATGTGAAATTTTTGTTCAGTTTTCACTTTCAGACTTTTATTATATATTTTCAAACTGCACCAGTAAAAAATAGTTCTTCCTCTTACTTCTTTATTTCCATTTAAATGAGGAATTAACGAGGAATATCAAGTGACTGCAGCCAAGTGCATGTCAAGCCTTACTCAGTATCCTACTGCAAATGGTTTTGTTTATTTAAAGCAATTGAGATTCTTTTAGATTCATAGATTCTTATGGAAATTTGTTTATATTAAATTGTATCAGCTTTCATGTGATACTAAGTTCAGCAGGATCGATTTTTAGAATGATATAATAAATAAATCATCTAATCAGGTAAATTATTTCGTGAATTTACAAATTTATCAAGGCAAAAAGGTAGCCTTCGTTTCACACTTGTGTGAATATTTCAAATTCAGAAATAATTTCCATTGATAGTTCGGAAAAAAAAACAGGAAAAAATCATTTTGTGGGAGTTTTTTCCTGTTTTTTGTCCAAACAGTTATTCTTGTTTAATTTCTTTAAATTTAAATAATTGTTTTTATTGAGTTGGTCTTCTTCGCACGGAATCATATGAATTTTGAAAAAGTTTAAATTTTATTGACGTTGGTATATTTTCGTTGACAACCTAGTTTTTCTACTAAATACATATTGGAAATCCTGTGAGGACTAGTTTGGTGCCTCACACTCTCTGACCATGTAAAAATTCACCTTTCTAGGTTGAACGGTTTGGATTTCAGACGTCTACAAGTCTACAATTGTACAGGCAGGCAGTTCCATTTTCAGCTTAAATTGTGTCCACAAGGTTTTTAATGTCAGATTGCTTGAGATCTGTGGTAAAAACCAATTCTGCCATACTATAAATCTCAAATGCTTTCAACCATCCAAGAAGTCGTATTAAATAATAAAAATAAATATGAATAAAACACTTTCTAAGATCAAGATTTCATCAAATGCAGTAAAAAAGTGAAAAGGTATTTAGATGTGGGAGGTGGAATCTGTTACGCACAGATTAACATCTGTGCGTAACAGATTCCAATGTTTGCCGCACAAAAATACATTTTGTATTGGAAAGTAAACATTCTCAATTGGAAAAAAGGTTTTTTCAGAATTAGAAAAAATCTACGATAGAAATATCAGTACGGATATTCATACTGAAAATATAGTGCGGCAAAGTTTTGAATCTGTAACCTTTCTCACAAAACAAAATGAATAATTTTCTTCCTTTGATATGGGATGAAAATAATTTCCAGCCATTCTGAATTCTCAAATTACGAGACGGGTCGTACAAAATATTGGTGCTCAAGTGTGCGAATGGCAAGCAAAAATAGTGTATAGCAATGTAGGCCCGTTATTTCAATGAATTTGGAAATATTCAATGTGATTTAGTTATGGCTATAAGTATCTTTACGCTCAACAAATGATAGCATAAATGCTGTTATTCCAATTGACCTTTATAGGTCGAGGTGCGGAGAGGGTGAAGAGTATTATCGTCAATCTACAAGGATGCCACCTTTGTTACAAAATATACCGGATGCTGGCTTAAGCGTCAGATAGATTTCAGGTGACGATTTTTTGTGGATGCCACCTGTGATGCTCAATATATCGGATGCCAACTTCAGCGTCAATTGAATATTTCGAAATATATTGAATATTCATGCTGTATATCGAAGGATGCCAGCTTTCCTGGAAATTGTACCGGATGCCAGTTTGAGCGCCAATGATATATATATATATATTTATATATATTTATATATATTTATATATATTTATATATATTTATATATATATATATATATATATAATAACCCTGATGAAGGTATATTATTGCCTCCGACTGCGTGAGATTGTTTACAGTATTGTTCAATAGTTAACCTCTCAAAACATAATTTTCTGACAATATTTTCTGGTCATCTTGTTTCCATCTTCTTTAAAGTTCACTTTTTGCGCAGTCGGGTTTTTTGATTTTTAAATTGACTTTTTTTATTTTGCACTTTTTAGTAAGGATTATTCACAATATGGCGTCTGGTTGTCGCTATATTGAATTTCGTCACAATATGGCGTCTAGTTGTCGCCATATTGAATTTTGTCACAATATGGCGTCTGGTTATCGCCATATTGAATTTTGATTACAGTCATGTCTTTAGCGACACTCGCGAGATTAAGACAATTCGATTGACGTAGGAATCATCAAAATCGGCATTGGTCTCTAGAGCGCCAAAAAGGAACAAACCCTACATACATAGGCTGATAAAGACATTACCCTCCTTTGCGTCGCACAGTAGGGTAAAAAGTAATATATAATAAAATGAGCATTTAATTAAGGCATATGTAGTTGGATTTAAAGAAACGATCCCCATTTGGATTTGGTTCTGCCAGCTTAACAATGAGCCAGCAAAACTCATTTTTTTTCGGAGAACTGATGAGCAAAAAATGTTTAATAATGGTAATAAATAAGCCTAAATCAGGGTTGAAACGATTTAAATCAATTGATGTAAATATACGATTTAAATCGCTATTTGAATCACATGATTTTTTTCAATTTAAATCATGATTAAAATCATTATTTCTGATAAGTTAGAATCTCATGAGAAAATAAAAACTTGAAGTTTTAATTAATGGTTTATTATATCAAAAAAATCATACCACTGTATCTAAATATTTATTTTAGTTAATTGTAGTGAAATGGAATGTAGAGAAAATTCTCTCGGACTGAAGCGGAAGAAGCAGTAGCACAAAATAATTGTCTACTTATGAAGAAGAATAATGGGTATATTTTGTTATGACTACCACCAATCTATGGGTTTTACATTCTGAAGAATATCATCATGGAACATTAACAGTTAAAGGTTCTGATCTGACAAGAAACTTGATTATGGTGGTAGGTAGTAAACCACTATTTGGATATAATTCTTCAACAGCTTTTAAAACAACATTTATTTCACTCTCTGATAGTGTTAGCAGAATTTTTGTTGAGTCAAGTCAATTATCAAATAATGCGAGTTAGGGGTTAGGGCGGACGCATCTTTATATAAACAGTGGAGGGTTTTCTAACTTGTTCTGACAGGAATTTGCAGGTCTGAGCGTTTTTCGACATGAACTATCTTCATTAAAATTTTAAGAACGTTGGGAAAAAATAAAAAAACGTGTAAGAATTGCAACTTAGAAAAAAATTTAAAACAATATTGAAAAAAATAAAAAAAATATATTTTTTAAAAAAAATCGTTATTTTTGATGTTTTTTAATATAATCTTGATTTTTTTCAACCCTGAGCCTAAAATTGACCTACAGAAAAAAAAACTCAAATGTGGTTCTGCTAGTTTAATGGGATTGAAAAAGTTATTATCATTGAACATTTTAAAAGGGAAAAATCATGTGCACCAATGTTTCTCCCATCTCTGTCCGAAATTACTACAAAAAAAGTAAGGTTTCTAGAAGTTTTCCTGTAGTTAAAGTTTGAAAAATTCATGGTACGGAACTCTAGGTACGCGAGTCACACTCGCACTTGGGAGCTTTTTTAATATGGATGTTGATAGGTTCGTAAATAGGTCCAAGGGTTTAGAATAAAATATAATAATTAGAATAAAATATAATAAGGTAGATATGTATTATTTTCTTAGGAATGGTCAGTTTTTAGACGCTTTATTAGCTTCACCTGTTTGTATGAATGAATGTAGGTAATGGAATTTTTGTAATTAATTTTCATCCACTTCCAGATGTGCGAAAGTATTTGAAATTTTGCACACATATTTAGAACCGATGATAATACAATAATTCCATAGCTATGGCCTGGTATTCTCACCTAGATCGTCAGGAAAAAAAACAAAGATATGGCGAATGCACTGGTTTTTCACAGCATAATTTACATTTCGAAATATGGCGAATGCACATTCGCCAAAATTCAGTTTTCATCTCATGTGGAGGAATCACTCGAATAGTTTTTCTCTCGAAGTCTTTCTTAGTCTTTTGTAGCAATATGGACTAAAAAGGTAAACATAAAATTATAGTTTAAAAACTAAAAAACACGGTTACAAAGCAAGATAAGGACTAACATGTTGAAAATAATAAGAATAAAGTTATTGACCCAAAAACTTTCTCCTATGTAAAAAAAGGTGGGGTGCTCTTTACTTACTTTTCATAATCACCTAGGTTTATTAAGATAACTGATATCAACCACCTCAAGCTTTTTTTACATAAGAAACAATGTTTGGTCAATTACTTTATTCTTATTTTCAACATTGAAGGCCTTATTGCTTTATATGCGTGTTTTTTAGTTTTTTAAATTATAATTTTTTCATTTTGATTCAATTAACCACCTAGATCTGCCAACAGGTTAGAATATGCATCATCCTTGAATCGACTACCTACTGCCATTTTATTAGTTAATTGGGTAGGTAGGTACTGTGCTAATTTCAATTGTGGAAAATTGTTTTTGTGGAAAATTATTGAATTTTGCAACAAGCTATTTCGAATAATGTTCGTTTCTAAAGAGATATGGAATTTACAAAAAATACCTACACGTGCAAAGCCCTCAAATGGTGTTTAACATTCGAAGAGTTCCTCTTCATCAAAGACCTCAAATTAGGGGCGTTCAGCCTTTGCAAACGGGCTTTATTTCTGTTTCCTCTCAACCTGGGGTGGATTCTCAACCTCAATCTCTTTGCCACCAACCTGGCATTGGCGAAATCTCGAGAAAAAGCATGAAAAAATTGTGCTTCGACCACGTAATCACTCTCGGTGATAGTCATAGTATGTATCAACAAGAAAAAGTTATTGCTTTCTTGATTGGCCATTTCAGATTAGGGCGACCGAGGTCCTACCGTGGCAAAAATAGACGTTTTTCAGGAGGTGAGATGTAAAATCTCTTCTCTTTACGCCAGCCCTTGCCTTCACGAGGCGAAACTTGATGTCATCTGACGAAGAGTGATTGGAGATCCACCATGTAGAATAGTAGGGAACAATTATAGAGGTAGATGACTTCCGCTTTTGTTGCATCAAAAAACGCCCGGTTTTCAACAAATGCGACCATTCCTGTACCATCAGCGAAGACAAGGGTTTCATATAAATCCTCGTACCAATCTAGAATGTTCTTAATTCTCAAAATTGGAGTCCTCAATCACTTTACCGGGATAGAATGTCGATTGCCATCCGCACTTTTACGAAAATCTTGATCTACTTCACCGAAAAATCATAATTTTCACCGGAGCACAAGCGAACGATATTAGCCACAACAGCCAACACTAAATATAGAACAATAATTGACGGAGGACGAAGGTGGCAGACCGTTTTATAATAATAACTATAATAATGGAACAGACAAGACGCAACAAACCCTGGTTGAAAACAAACTGAACGCGCTGGATAGGATTCGTCTGAACTGGATTCAACCGGTTGTGCCGGGAATTAGCAGTTCGATGCAGTAGGCGACGGCAAAGCCAGCGAGCTGATTAAATTTTAAAAGCGTTTGTCGTATTGCATACGCGCTATGCGCTATTCGACAAGAACGAATATTTACCATTGGAGTCGAACACACGTTGCCGGATTTTCAAAGGTCAAATCCAAATTAATATTCTGGAGCTATAAGCAGTACGGAACCAGATCCGGACTGGCATTGTTTAATGCGATCGAGATTTTTAATTCGACATATATCCAAATACAGACGCCAAAGGAAATCATCTATCTAATAAATTTAGGGGCGCGGCACATAGGATAACGGATATGATTAGTCGGGTATTCTGGCATTCAAAATACTTTTTTCACGAAATTTTCATCAGTCTTTTCAAGAGTCATCTGAAATACAAATAGGAACACATTAAATTAACAAATAGTGAAAAACTGCATTATACGAAAGGAAAGCTCTTTTGTAACCAACATTCCTAATTATAAAATATAAAAATTCAAGTGTTTTTTTAGAACAAAAATAACTGAAGAAACAAAACGTTTTCTGTTTTTCGAAAACCTCTGATGGTTGACGGTAGATGGGAAATTGCGAGATTTATTTCATGTGCTAGGAGAAAATATGGAAGCTTAATCGAAATTCAAGAGTCATATTTTCTCGGCATCGATATCATTTTACAAAAATGTGAACCCTGAAAATGAAGGATATAAAAAAGTCAGTAGGTAGGGTGAATGTGCTGGTTTTCGACCACTTAAGAGAAATTTAAAGTTCAATGAATCACAAAAAAAAATTATATAAACATCCCAAGTAGCACAGAGTCATAAAATTAACATAATGACTTCTTATACCGTCTTAAAGACCACGTATTTGTATGTTTTAAAACCAAAAGTTAATGTGCGTTTTATAACCTTCAGGCGTTGCTATGACGTCGTGTAGTAGATATAACGAGAGCACAATAAAGAATTCTCGAGATGAAGTTGTACTGTGGTTTGTATGTAAATAAATTGTATGTGTCGTTAAGTAGAACTTGAGGGATTCGCCTCCTGACCGTGGATGAGGACTGTTGGCGTCCTCGTGGTTGGGAGTCAGGTTTATGTTTGTGATTGTCCAGCCGTAGAAATACGTGCATTTCAAAAATATTTAAATGTTAGTGAAGTTTAACAACTGAACATATTAGAAATCTGCTCCTTTCTTCTCTACGCTGGTAACCAGGCCAGATGACAACGGACTTGTCGGAAAAAGGGGGCGACTTCAGGTAAGATGAAGAAAACTGTATGAGAATATTGCTGCATAAGTGCATTGAAAAAATTAACGGGGTACTTGTGGTATCACTTCGAGTGAGACTTCCAGGGTGCCCCATAATTACGAAGTCTTGATTACGTAAGAGAGAGAGATCTGGCGAATTGTATACCTTATTGGTCAGACGCCATAACGATGGAAGAAGAAGAAGAAGTAGAACTTGAGAGCAGTTGCTGTGAGGTTATTATGACAATGAACATATGTGGTTCTAATGAATAGATTTTTGAAACGTTTCTACGACTACATATTGTACTCATGTAATGTAGTTTTATCAACTGATGAACTTTGGTCGTAATGATTACATTATGTATCTAGGTTAGATTATTTTTGTTGGTTATGTTATTTTTGTTGGAAAGGTATATTGTGTTATGTATGTAGAATATTCAGTTCCGTATGAATAATTAAAATGCCAAAACAAAAATCCAATCTGCCTTACAAGAGAACTGGATCGTATAGAAAAATATAAAGAGGAAGGATGAGTGCTTACCCCAAAATTAACATCTGAAATAATTAATCAGTCTATCGGGACACTGCAAAAAAATGAAGTTCATCCAGTTCCTTCAATTGTTTTCACAAGGAAATACATAAATAATATGTATGTGCACTTCGAGTGATAAATAAAAAATATTTAAATATAACTGCGACTACATTACAACTTTTTGTAAGATATTGCGATGTCTTTGAGACACTCGTATGATAGTACATACCGGAGTAATTACAACTTTTCGACACTAGAAGGACGGCATCCATGTTTTTCGATTGATTGATAACATCATTCTGGTAGCCGTATTGGAACAAAAATATTTAAAATAATAAATATGGGACCCTGGGTGTTATATCAATTTAAAAATCATTGGAGATGTGCTAATCAAGTATCTTTCGTAATATGGTCTACATATTTCAACGATTAATGAGAAAAATTGATGAAATATATTTTTTCTGAAATGAAAATAAATATTTATCTCTCTTCATTTTCGAGGCGCTGAATTTTAACTGAGTGAATTGATTTTGATCGTAAAATGGATTTGCTTGGTCACTAGAGTTTCAGAACAATTCTTAAAGACACATAAATGAAAATCATTTTTATCTCGATAACTATCACGGACACAGAGTATCATGAACATGTAAAGGAAAGCTGACTTATATATTATATTGATATTATACAGTGCTAGTCAAAAGTCCCCTCCCCCCCTCGTATCTTTTGAACGGGTATACTTATAATAATGAAATTTGGAGGGTGGAAATAAACGGATGTAGGCTTCTCAACTGGTCATAACAGGTGACGCAATAGTCATAAATGACGTCACAAGGCCACTGTGACCAATAATTTTAAATGGGACCCTATGGCAAGTGACAGCTCGTTTGAAAGGTATTGAAAATACCTATTCAGTCATACCAATTTTGTTTGGGTTTCGGCTGATTTTGATTGATAAATTGAAGAAATACGAAAATTATAGTCTCGCATTTAATTAATAAAGATTCAAGAACCAGTTCTTATAATAAGTGTTCAAAATGTGCTCCATCTACTTCCTAGCAGTAATGCATCCTATTGCTAAACTCTTGTCGTACTCGTCCCAGTGTGTCAGCGGAAATTGCCCTACATTCTTCAACAATTCGTTGTTTCAGAATGGCAATACTGTCAGGTGCTGTAGCGTAAACCTTAGATTTCAAGTACCCCCATAGAAAAAAATCTAATGGTGTAAGGTCCGGTGACCGAGCTGGCCATTCGATCGAACCTCGTCGTCCAATCCATCTACCACGATATTCTTCATCTAGGTAACGTCTTACTGCACCGTAATAGTGTGCAGGAGCACCATCTTGTTGAAACGTTATTTCCAAGTTGTCGAATTCATCTGGATTATCTTCTAGAATTTCAAGAATTAACGACTCAATATCATTTTGTAACATCTCCAGATACAATTCACCAGTTAAGTTAGCATTGAGAAAAAGAGGCCCAACTATGTGGTTTCCCAAAATACCTGCCCAAACATTTACTTTTTCTGGAAATTGAGTATGTTTTTCACGAAAGATGTGAGGATTTGTGTCACTCCAATACCTCACATTTTGAGTGTTAACATTTCCATTGAGAAAGAAAGTACTTTCGTCACTAAAACAAATTGTCTGAATGTAGCCTGGTTGTTGGTTCATTTTATTGGACATAGTTTCACAGAATTCTAGTCTTCGGTCGGGTCATCATCTGAAAGTTGGTGCACCATTTTTAATTTGTATGGATGAAATTTGTTTTAGCCAACACCCTATGTACTGTCCTTTGACTGACTTCACAGATAGACGCAACTTGGGCTGTGGAAGAAGTAGGGTTTACTACCATTTCTCCAATTATGTCAATTTTTTTGTCATCACTAATTGTTGGTCGACCAGATCGTTTGGCATCTTGAACACTACCTGATGCTTCAAACTTCCGAAGAAGCTCCCTCAAATAAACCCTCGATATAGGGCGATCGGGGTACCTCTCATTAAACAGTCGTTCCGCTGCATGGAAATCGTTTCTACATTCACCAATTATTAAGATAGCTGCTACTTTGTCGGCTACAGTACGTACCATTTTGCCTATGTAAACACTTAAACGTCTCGTTAAACAATAGCTTAGGTAAATTTTCAAGGTATAAACACTTTTGACAAGTAGAGAATTCAAAAACGTCAACCTTTTTGACAATTAACCAGAGGCGTTCTTTAAAATCTTTATTAATTAAATGCGAAACTATAATTTTCGTATTTCTTCAATTTATCAATCAAAATCAGCCGAAACCCAAACAAAATTGGTATGACTGAATAGGTATTGTCAATACCTTTCAAACGAGCTGTCACTTGCCATAGGATCCCATTTAAAATTATTGGTCACAGTGGCCTTGTGACGTCATTTATGACTATTGCGTCACCTGTTATGACCAGTTGAGAAGCCTACATCCGTTTATTTCCACCCTCCAAATTTCATTATTATAAGTATACCCGTTCAAAAGATACGAGGGGGGGAGGGGACTTTTGACTAGCACTGTATAAAATCTTTTAATATGGTATACATATTGTAATACTATATTAGAAAGATTATGACCTTCATGCATAATGATATAATGACTACACTAAGACCACAGAACGACCCTTTTGCGACTGGCTTATATAAGTCTATATTGGCAAGTCATTACCACTACTTTATAACGTCGATGTGACGTCGCAAGAGTGTGCCTTTTTGTCGTATTGGCATACATAGCGACGTCTTAGCATATTACAAGACATAAGTCATGGACTTTTGCGAAAGGTCTAGTAGACGTCTGTACAACCGAATTATGACCTCTGTGTGCTACTTGGGATTTTATTATTACTTTCTTTTTCTTCGCCATATAAGAAATCTGATTTCAAAGATATGGCGAATGCACTGGTTTTTCACAGCATAATTTACATTTTTCATGTGGAAAAATCACTCAAAGAGTTTTTCTCCCGTAGTCTTTCTTAGTCTTTATAAGCAATATGGACTATAAAGGTAAAATTAAAATTTTAGTTTAAAAACTAAAAAGCACGGTTATAAAGCAATAAGGACTAAAATTGAAGATTTTTGTTTGTAGGTTACAGAAAATGCGGAAAAAATCCGAAATTAACAAATGCGCCATTTGCCATTTCTCGACCACAACGCACATATTTTCGACCGCTGCTGCTCCGGTTTTCGACTAGTTAATTATTATTAATTATCCACTCCACAATCTTTTTTCAACTTAGGCAGTAAGAATGCATTCTGAATCAGTTTTTTTCGATCCCGTTTTTTACCCCTGAGACGGGTCAAATGCTGTTGTTTTAGGGATACTGAACAGCCTACTTCCCTCCCTGATTCCTTTTTGCTTCTTGTTTATTTCTTCCAGTGCCCTCTCCAATTTTTCTGGAGGATACTGAAACAATTATCG
Source organism: Gonioctena quinquepunctata (assembly GCA_018342105.1). Classification (NCBI taxonomy): domain Eukaryota; kingdom Metazoa; phylum Arthropoda; class Insecta; order Coleoptera; family Chrysomelidae; genus Gonioctena; species Gonioctena quinquepunctata. Next base: position 448,358 of record JAFIRS010000199.1, read on the forward strand.
TTCACTACTCTTTATCGTTTTTTAGGCTTTTCTGGATTTGATTCTTTGTAGACGGCATCTACAAAAAATATAAGTACCTCTCTTTATTTTACAAATAGAAACAGGTAGTTAGATAAGGATACAACTACTGGTCGATAATAGTGGTTTACCGACTACCAAAAATGCCGTATGAATATTTGGAAATGGTTAAGAGATAAACGGTGGTCGAGATCTGGCCAGACTTTCATAGTAATAAACCAAACTGTTTAATAAAATGAGTGAAAACATATCTGCATTTTATAAGTTAGAAAAGGATGTGTGACAAACCACTACCTGAACCCTGTTTTCGACCGCCCCGGTCGAGAAATGGAAATAGTTCGTTTTGTAATCCAGTTAGACGACCACTTTGGTTTAAAGTAAAAAATTATAGAAGTTTGATTCCTATCTAAACAATGTATTTCGGTATCTACTTCCAATCTATTTTGGAAAACCGAAACTAAAATGAACATTTTTTGATCTACTTACTATTTACTGCACCCGATTTTACTAACAATTTCACATAAATGTATAAAGCACGCGCACACCAAACTTTCAACATCTCTATTTCAAACAGAAATTTGGCGGGAACGTTATGGAACATGCGCAAAACGAGGTGGAGAGTGGAAGTGAAATTTAATTTGCATGGTGTCCAATCATTTTCTTATTTTAGAGCGTTTTATGCGTAAATGGTCGAAAACCGGCACATTCACCCTACCATTTACCGATCGAGAAAATTTGTAGTCAAACAATTTGTAGGTAAGTACAATAAATTCCTCTTCCCAGACAACAAATTAAAAACTGGTCAAATCCGTATGGATTTGAGTTCTCATAACAATAAAGTGGGTTATGCTTAGTCATTATGATGTGTGATATGCAACAGTTCGTGGTAAATAAGCAGGTATTTGTTGTTGCTGTCAGTTTGATTTCAATTATTATTCAAGACATTTTTGATACATCGTAGAAAATGTTGCTTGGTCAAATATATTCCTCCAACTGACATCTGTCAAAAATTTAAAATGTCAAAGTTCGAAACTTTGCCATCTATTCGATAGATTAGAACTCAATTCGGCAGGGAGCAACAAAACAAAAAAATCTCACTTGGTCAATCGACCGGTGAACTGACTGGTGAATTGGCCGGTAAATATCTAGTTACATCACTCATGCACTCCGAATATGGGGAAAACACTTTTCTTACGTGTTTTTGCCTCCTGAACACGAATCCGGAAGAAAAATGCGGCGGTCTCATACCGTTTCAGAGTTACATCGCTTTTTCCGAAATAAATTTCAAGCACCGTTTTCTCGCACAAACTCACTCAAAATGCCTCCTTCTTTTAACCATCATAAACAATACACCTAAATCACTTATTTTGGCACAACTTTGCACAAATATCGTCGTTTTATCGAAAAGGTCCTCCTTCTTACACAGTCCGATTCATTTATTACCAACATGAAAAATTAAAAAAGTTAATAAATGTCATCTGTCAAAGAAATTCATTTGCAACTGTGTAAGAAGGAGGATTTTTTCGATAAAAACGACGATATTTTGTGCAAAGTTGTGCCGAAAATAAGTGATTTAGGGTGTATTGTTTATGCTGGTAAAAAGAAGGAGGCATTTGAGTGAGTTTTCGAGAAACGGTGCTTGAAATTTATTTCGAAAACGATGTAACTCTGAAACGGTATGAGACCGCCGCATTTTTCTTCCGGATTCGTGTTCAGGAGGCAAAAACACGTAAGAAAAGTGTTTTCCCCATATTCGGAGTGCATGAGTGATGTAACTAGATATTTACCAATTGGCCGATCCAATTGACTTGTACAGCCCTATAAATGTTTTATTTCAAAATAACCCCATACTCCCGAGGCCCGTGTGTGTCAAGTTCTGGGATGTCCCACATCTGATTTTTTTGAAAGAGTGAAATAATTAAAAAAACCGACTGCGTAAAAAGTGAACTTTAAAAAAAATGGAAACAAGAAGACCAGAAAATATTGTCAGAAAATTATGTTTTAAGAGTTAAACAATCTCACGCAGTCGGAGACATCTTCTTTGATATAACAATGGAGATATATTATTGCCTCCGATTGCGTGAGATTGTTTACAGTGTTAAGTTTAATAATAATAATAATAATAATAAAGAATTTATTCAGTATTCAGTATAAGTACAATACAGTATTGGTGACAATTTGAACAGTCTGAACAAATTCAGTTAACCCACAAAGGAGAACCTGTGCGTGGGTATTTCTGATATATTCACAATATTCACATTGTATAATATAATATAAAATGTAGAATTTGAATTTGACAACTAAAATATATAATGTGTAGAAATTTGAAAAAAAATATAATGTTACGAGTAGAATAATATGTGTTTTTTTTTTATAGGTTTGAAAGTATTAAAATGTGAAATGTGAAAATGTGAAATATTAGAATGTGAAGTGTTAAAATATGAAATGTATAAAAATATATATGTACAATAAACTTACATCTGATTATCTTTACAGAATTGTTTAATAGTTATTGTTATTCTAATTATTTTTCAAGTCAATCATGTTCTGTATGTAATAGTTAATATGTTCGGTCATCTTGTTTCCATCTTTTTTAAAGTTAACTTTTTAGGCAGTCGGGTTTTTTGATTTTTTTATTTTGATTTTTTTATTTTATACTTTTTAGTTAGGATTTTTCACAATATGGCGTCTGGTTGTCGCCATATTGAATTTTGTCATGTTTACTGACACTCGCAAGAAGACAATTCGATTGACGTAAGAATCATCAAAATCGGCTTCGGTCTCTAGAGCGCCACAAAGGAACAAACATACATACTTACATACATAGGCTGATAAACACATTTCCCTCCTTTGCGAGGCGCAGTCGGGTAATAAACAAGCTTAACAAATAAATTGATCCGAAATTTTGTAAATAAAACAAGCAACTTATTCATTTTAGAATTTGAATGTGAAATTGACTTTAAATATATTTTGTAAATATTTTTCGAGTTTTGATGAACTGAAGATACCTAAAAAATCTATTAGACTACAAGCCCAGGCCAATTTTGGAGGGGTCATGTGACCCAGCATGAATTATATTCAGAATTATAGTACCATACGGATCAACTCCTTTAGGCACTGTGCCATCAGTTGTGAGCGGTGCAGGTGAGTACGCAGGCAAAAGAAACTTTCCATCGAGAGAAGAGATATTTCGACAAAATATTCTTGAACGGCATTTCTCAAGTTGATAGATCATTGAAAAATAATCAAGTACAAAAATAACGGTACTGAAAGCCAGGAAAAAAAATATTTTCCGCAAATGTTTGCCCCCAATATAGGTGATTTACCACTGTACGGCGTTTGTATATTTAGATTTTTATAACAACGTAGATTCAATTTTGAGCACGCAAACTCCTACTTAGACCTGTATGGTTCAAGATCATTGAAAAATGTACGGCATCGATTCCACAATATTATTTAACACATAAAATAATTTTCATAAACTATGCCATCTGAAAATTATGGTTAATATAACATAAATAAAAAATTACCTGCAATTGGGGGTCGAATATTTTTGAAAGATAGATCATATATTCCTGTACGGCAACCGGTTTTTCGACATAATGTGACTTAATATTATTGTTATGCAATAGCCGGCTATAATTAATGGAACTAAATAAAAATATAATTAAAAAAATTATGGAATTTTCGAAATATATAAGATTTTTGAATTGCACTGTGATTTATCAGAGGGGTAATTCTTAGAATATTATTGCTTTTTTTTGTCTTAAACATCAAAACAAAAACAAAATGATGCCGTGCATTTTTAATTTGAGGATTTCTCACAGCTGATAAGATTGTGCATTATGTTTTTACGGAATGTTAGGGTCATTAATTATTGTACGACATTCACAACATTTTATGGGCAATTTAAAATAATGATTGAAAATTACAATGCCGTTCATATCAGATGGAACATTAGTTAAAATATACGTTACTCTGAAAATTCGAGCTTCAGCTATATGCTTTTTCTCATTTCAATGTACATTACTCTACTGTACCCCCATTTTAATCTCAATAAGAATTTCCCATAGATTCTGATAAATAATACAAAGATTTAAGATATCAGAGGATATTGTGCGGGAAAAGTAAGGACAAGTAAAAAATTAAATTAATATCTTTCACACACTTGTTACAAAAAAAATACTAAACTATACTATAGGATTTTAAATTAAACATTTAATTAAAATTATAAAAGCTTTAATTATATGAAAATGTAACAAAAAAAATTAGTTTTTATTAATTATAATTATGCTTGTGAAAGTAAGAAACAAAGTAACAAAATATAATTCTTAGGTAAAAAACAAATTTAACTCATTCTTCATCAGAACTTTCACTATCGCATTCAGATTCCGTAGTATCTGCATCAGAATTGGGCTCATTTTCGCATTCTGAAACATATCATTTTATGATCGAAATACCTAATAGAAACATTTTGTCTTTTAATTACTTATAAGTTAAAAAAATTGTTATAGAATTTTACAAAAAATAAATAAAAAAATTAGTAAAAATTAATATTTATCACTTTATATTCATTTCAAGAAAAAATAGTTATTTACCGAAATATTTTAGGATTGGAAAATTTTCCGCAACTCTCGATAAGATGCGCACATCGGACAATTATCCGCCAATCGGCAACACTGAAATGATGTAGCCAGAAAGTGTAGAGAGAGATACAAATTGTACCGACAGCCACATGTAGATGTGTGAGTATGAGCACCTGCGGATGCTCTCCCGCCCAGCGTCCTGAGTAAGGGTTTCTCACCTCTGTACCAGTCAATAAATACGGCGTTGCTAAAAACTTGATCTAAGTAATACTAGAAATCGAATCATACAAACAGTGTACTGTAATAAATGACATTTATGAAGAGGAAAAGAGTTGCAAGAATAAAATAAATGTTTGGGGTGAAAAAATACTTTTCCAGTCATATAGAACCATTTTTTTGTACGGCATATAGTTTTTATTGATTATTGTTATACTACTAAAATATGTTCATGCCGTAAAAAAAATGTTGACCGTAAAATTACCCTTTTTAGAGGGAAATACATTTTCCTGAGGCAGCCACATGTTCCATGAAAAATGTACGACATAACACAAAATGTCATCGTTTCATAAAATAGTATTCAGATCATTGAATTTGGTGTTGAATCAAATGGCCCCAAGCCCCAACTAAACTAGTTAGAGCAGTGCTTAATTTCTAAACATTTAAGTGTAGGAACGCTCATTTATTCTTATAAACCACCCTCTCTAGTAACCTATGCTGTGATCAGTGTTGCCACTGTGATGTGTGTGCGGTGGCGCGGTGAAGGAATGGAGGGGGCCCACACACTAACTCTATTAGATTTAAATCCGAATGATAGGGAATAGGGATATAATCGTAAAGCTGAATGTCGATGAGTATTTTATCGATTTTGTAAGTTTTGAACCGAGGTTTGTTTAAGTTCTAGCAATCTTTCAACATATCGTTTAAAAAGCCAATATTTTGGTTCATCAACAACTGCTGCATTTTTTCATTTTGTGCGTTATAATGAGATTACTAAAAGGCTATTCGGTGGCAAATTTGGTATCAGCATTTCCTGAAGCCACTTTTTGTAGTTTTCATAGATCATTGCATCATAATAATCTCCGGATTCAATGTTGGGTTTATATTGAAGGTAATCGTTTTTAACAGAACTATTTTCACCGCCCGCCTTCACTATCACAAGCATCTGCCCTTTTGGCGATGGTTTACATACAATCCGTTGTAGGATGCACATTGCATCATGGGCGTGAATATTTTAATACTTTCAGCTGTGTGCAAAACGTTATTCGTTTAATAATAATAAATAAATTAAATGCTAAGAAAGACAACAACTAACCTATACAATAACTGGGTTATATATATCCATCAGAAAACAACTACTTTCCAGGCTTATACCTCGAAGGACATTGAATTGCATTGGATGAAGGGCAAATACCTCCGAAACCAGCCAGAATTGGGATGATTAATATTCCTCTATTTTGCATCCGCAAAGTTACCTTGTAGGACTTTGCACGATTCAGATCGGAACGAGCAAAATGAAAATATTGACAGCTTAGACTTTTAAGATTAAAACTCTTTTGAGAATCATGACTAAAAACTGAAGCTAGATGTTGCACAACCGTGAACAAATATTGGAATATCTTGAAAAATGATAAGTTATAAGATTTCAAAGTTGCGCATGGAAGAGAATACTGTAACGTAAATAAACTTAACTTGGTTTAAATAATTTATTTCATACTGAATCTACAACTTAATTTATATTACTACGCCACTGTATAGCTCGATGGTATGGGCTCGTTCAGACTGTCGACTCCCTCTTGAGGGCGGTCTATTTATCTCCGATACAGCATTCTCGATGTTTCGAATTCTTCCAGTTGGCGACGGCATGTTCCAATTGTTTCCAATATTGACCGTTGCATTACGCGGAAGAGTGACTGGATGTTTCTCGAATATCTCCGGGGATGATCTCATCGCTGTCGATGGCAACGCATGAGGCGACAGGTCCGGCCTAGGTTCGTTACATTGCCCCCTTCTTAAAGACATTTCGTCCCGAAATTTCATCCTTGGAGTGTGACGATATCTGCATGACTCCCCATATCTGCACCGTGAAGTTCGATGGAAGTAACACTCCACGGTCTTCATGATCGGTCGTGGAAGAGGGTTACAGCAAACCAAAATCTTGACGCCGCTGGATCTGAATATCGCCTCCAGCATACTTCTTATGACTCTCCAGTCCAACCCATCAATACCACAGGATAATTTTGGAATTGCTAGATCCGCCAGATTCTGGTCCACCATAGTATCTCTTAGTTTGGTGAGGCTCTTCCAGACATCTTCATAGGACGGTTTATCTTGGGAATGCCTCTTGGTAACTAGGTAGTAGATGTTTCTCTGGCCTTTCTTCAACTGTAGCACCCCACCAACTTCTGGATTCTGCTCCGCAGTGTTTGGAGTTGACCAAATTTCTTGGAGAACACTACGGCGATGCCCTGGACATTCGAAGATCTTCTGCCACACAGTGCGCTAGTGCGTAGTCAGCAGGCACCTCGAAAGGTCTCGTGACTCCTCTCTAGTAATCCCATGTAGAACTTTCTGCCCGTTTGAATACAAGGACATAAACTTCTCGAACGTCATATCATCCTCCGGTGGCTTGAGGGTGCGAACTTGCCAAGATCTGAAACCAACCTGTTGAAATGGACGACCCTTGGTTTCCCTCGGGGTGGCTTATGGATTCGGTACACAAGGTCGTTTATCCTTTTCACGATCTTATACGGGCCTTCCCACGAGTTCCGCAACTTTGGTGATAGTCCACGACGACGTTTGGGGTTGTACAGCCAAACCAGGTCATCAACCTTAAATCCTCCAGCGTCGGCCTTGATGTCATAGGTCTTCTTCATTTTATCGCTGGCACTCTGGATGTTCAACCGGACTCGTTCGTGGATGTCGTCCATTCTCTGCCGAAGTTTGCTGACGTAGTCCTCTCCCGCAGTGTCTTGTCCTGGCGGTATCCCAAACTTCAGGTCACAAGGCAGTCGCAGTTCTCGGCCCATTATAATACTAGCAGGAGTTTGACCGGTTGACTCGTGTACTGCGGATCGATAGGCCATCAGGAACAAATGAAGATACTGGTCCCAGTCTCTTTGATGGTCAGAGACAACCTTGGACAAGTGGCGGTTGATCGTCCTGTTCATCCGTTCCACCATTCCATCAGACTGCGGATGTAGGGCCGTGGTTCTTGTCTTGCGGATGTTCAGCAGTAGACATATTTCTTGGAAAAGGTTGGATTCGAAATTTCTGCCTTGATCCGAGTGCAGCTCCATTGGAATACCGAATCGACATATCCATTCTTTCACCAAGACGTCGGCGACGGTGATGGCTTCCTGGTTGGCAGGGCATAGGCTTCCGCCCACTTACTGAAGTAGTCCATTGCCACAAGGATGTATTTATTCCCGTGGTGGGATACGGGAAACGGGCCGGCGATGTCAATGGCGATTCTCTCGAACGGGCTGCCTACGTTGTACTGACGCATCGGGGCCTTGGGTCGTATTCGAGGTCCATTGCTAGCAGCGCATACAGCGCACTTTCTGCACCAGTCCTGGACGTCAGCTTGACAATTGGCCCAGTAAAACCGTTGCCTCACTTTCTGCAGGGTCTTCGTCACTCCCAGATGTCCTCCAGCGACTCCATCATGGATTTCCGCAGCACTTCCTCTCTTCTGTTCCTGGGAACAATTATTTGGCGTCTGTCTTCCCCACCAATATCGGCCTCCAACACACGTTTCAGGATCCCATTGTCCAGAATAAGAGAGTTCCATTGTGCCCAATAGGACTTAACAGCCGGCGAGTAACCTGCGACTTCCTGCCATGATGGTCTTCGATTGCCCTTCTTCCAGCTGACGACTAAGCCAAGGTCGGGTTCTTTCTCTTGGTCTTTCTGGATCTTGCTGTCATTCCAGTTGTCATCCATTGCCGCGGTTCTACAAAGTGTTGCTTCTTTCTCTTCTGCTCGTCGGCAATGTGAGCAATCATCTGGACATGGTCTTCGCGACAAGGCATCTGCATTCTTATGGCTAGTTCCGGCTCGATGTTCGATCTCGAAATCGAATTCTTGGAGTCTCTCGATCCAACGTGCTACTTGTCCCTCAGGATTTTTGAACTGTAAGAGCCATTTGAGAGCTGCATGGTCAGTTCTCAACAGGAATCTTCTTCCATACACGTACTTGTAGAAATGCTCCACTCCCTTTACAACAGCTAACAGCTCTCGCCTGGTGACACAGTAATTGCGCTCTGGTTTGCTAAGCGTCTTGCTGAAATAACCAATGACCTTCTCCTGTCCCTCCTGGATCTGAGATAGGACAGCTCCAAGTCCCACGTTGCTGGCGTCCGTATCCAAAATGAATTTCCCTTTGGGTAGGGATAGCTCAGTATAGGTGCGTTGATCAAAGCTCGTTTCAGCTTCCGGAATGAATCTTGACATTCTTCGGACCACTGGAACTTTGTTTGGCCTTCCGTGAGCCTGGTCAGTGGTTTAGCGATGTTGGCGAATCCCAGCACATATCGACGATAGTATGTGCATAAACCAAGGAAACTTCGAAGTTGGTGAATGTCTTTTGGGATGGGCCAATCCTTAACAGCTTTGATCTTCTGGTCATCCACTGCTACTCCTTCCCAGAGACAACGTGGCCGAGGTATCGTACTTCTTTTTGGAACAGATGGCATTTCTTAGGGCTCAGCTTCAATCCGGAGTTCCTCAGTCGCAGGAATACTTCCTCCAAGTTTTTCACGTGGTCCTCAAACGATCTGCCGACCACAATTATGTCGTCGAGATACACTAGACACGTGTTCCATGAGAGTCCCTTCAGTACTGTTTCCATCAATCTTTCGAATGTGGCGGGAGCATTACAGAGCCCGAATGGCATAACGGTGAACTGCCACAATCCTGAGCCGATGGTAAAAGCAGTCTTTTCTCGATCTTCCTGAGCGAGTTCTACTTGCCAGTATCCACTCTTCAGATCAAGGGTCGAGAAAATCGTGGAACCAGCCAACGTGTCTAGGGTGTCATCTATTCTCGGAGAGGGTAACTGTCCTTCTTCGTGACATTATTAAGTTGGCGATAGTCTACACAAAAGCGTGTCGATCCAGCCTTTCTCTTCACCAGTACGACTGGAGAGGACCAGGGACTGTCAGACGGTTCGATAACTCCTTCTTTTCCCATCTCGCTGACTATTTTGTCAGCCTCTGCCTTCTTGGCAAGAGGAAGTCTTCTTGCTGATTGCCGGATCGGTCGGGCACCCCCAGTATCAATCTTGTGCTGGACCACATTAGTTCGACCCCCTTTTCCTTGTCCGGTATCGAAGATGTCTTGGTACTTTTGACTAAATCTCTTAGTTTGGGCTGTTGAGCTGGTTTTATGTCTTTGGAAGAGATGGCAACTAATTTCTCTAGTTCTGTGGGCAAGTTGTTGGGTTGGCTAATCGTACCTCGTACGCCCCGGATCACGGATGAAACTGACGAGCAGTGCCCCAAAATTGTTCCTTTCTTCAAGGTCACTGGGAAATAATTGACATTCATGACCCTTACCGGCACAAATTTGTCAGCACGCAACAAGGTCTTCCCTAGTGCAATCCTCGTCCAATTTTCTCATCATGAAGTTTGGGCTCGAACATCACCACGTCTCCACTGCTCGCACTCCCGTCCAGGCGAGCCTCCAGAATGGTTTCAGCCCTCTCAGGTACGCTTACATCTTCAGCCAACAGCACACGGATCAACTCTTCACTTCTCCCATGAAGTACCAGCTCTTCTCCGTTGACACGTAGGACGCCGTCTTTGAAATCCAATTCAAACCCTCTGGAATTCATGATGTCCATTCCGATGATTGCATCGTCTTCGATGTCCGCTACAAGTGCCTGATGTTTCACTTTAGTGTTGCCCAAAATTATTTCAATCGGTAGCTCGCCATATACAGTAGCTGGCTCCCTGTTGCTGTGCGTAGCTTCCAAGTTGTCGGTTCAATCCGTTCCGGTGTTCTGGCAAAGGAAGGCCCGAGAATTGTCCTAGTCGCACCTGTATCTAGCAGCATGGTGCAAGGCTCGTTATTGATGAGACCGTCTACGAAGACACCCTTGTTCTGTCGTTGAAGCATAGCGACATATGCGTTGTTAACCGGGGCTTGCCGGACACATGCCGACGATTGCCCTTCTCATCGACCTTTCTTAGTTTTCCTGCATCGGAGTCGATGAATGTTGGACATTTGCTACGCACATGTCCAATTTTGCGACAATTCCGGCATCTTATATGTCTTTTCTCAGGCAACACTTCCTTCATCACTTTTCTTATGGCAGCTTCCAAGTTAGCAGGCTCCTGTGAGTCTTCCTCAATCGTTTGAACTTTACTTTGGCTTTTGCAGCATTGTTTTGCTGCCTCAAATTCCAAAGCTCGTGCCAGTGCGTCTACGAGATGTGTTGGACGAGCTAATATCAACGCTTGTCTGGTTTCTTGGTCACGGAGTCCATCCAAGAATGCTTGAACCGCTAGTCGCTCCATTACATTTTCTGGTGTGGCTGGATATGCGAGACGAACCAAGCGTGCAATGTCAGTTTCGAATTCTTGTAAGGATTCGCCCGATTTTTGGCAGCGATTTTTCAGCTGGGAGTGGTATACGTGTTCCAAATGGGCGTGGCCATATCGTAATTCTAGATGTTTAATCAGCTGATCATAGTCCTCCTGTTCTTGGGCGGTGAGAGTTTGTAGAATATTTGTCGCTTCTCCACGTAATGCAAGTGTCAGTGCTACAGCTCTTTCCCCCGCATTCCATCCGTTTGCTTTGGCCGCTGCTTCAACCTGCCGGCGGTAATTTGCCCATGGAGTTTTCCGTCGAACTGAGGCGGCTTCATGGAAAGCTTCCTATTTCTGAAATGACCTTGACATCCTTTATACCCTCTTGAACTTTATCCACGTTCAAACTCAAGTCCAGCATTGCATTTTCGTTAACCATCTCTGTGGAGGACGCACTATTAATTTGTTTTCCAGCTTACTGATCGTTTCCTTTATTTTGTCCATTTCTGCCTCGATTCCGTCTTTGATTTCATCGCTGATTATTTCCTTCATCTTGTCCATCTCTGCCTCGACGGTTCCCATTCTTTTTTCTAGACGATTCGCCACACCACAGAGTTCTTTTTTTAGGCCTTCTGTGTTTTCTAGGAGCTTATCTTCCAGGCTCCTTGAATTTTCTCGAAGCTTCTCTTCCAGATTTCTAGAATTTTCTTCAAGCTTCTCTTCCAGATTTCTAGCATTCTCTTCCAGGCTTCTTGAATTTTCTAGAAGCTTCTCTTCAGATTTCTCGAATTTTGTTGCAGTTCTTCTTTACGGATTTAGTAGTTTCTTCGAGTTTATTCATTACCAAACTTAAATCACCTCCGGGAACTTCGAATAAAAATGTTTCGGGGTCCTCACCTTCTTGTATAAGTCCTTCTGCAAGTCTTTCCTGGAGTACTTGCTTTTTACCCGTCGTTTCCAGTTCCCTTTCCTCCAATTCCTGTTTCAATTCCGCTACCTTCAAATCCGCAAGGCGCACTTTTCTTGAACACATTTTGTCTTTGACGAGGTATCAGTCTGTTTCATACGAAAAGTTTATCAGTTTGTTAAAAATTCACTTCGCGATTTCTTTTCCACGGGCCACCAGTCTATTGTCTGTTTCACGCGAACAGTGTATCAGTTTATATTCCCACGCACAATTGACCACTTCGCGAAAACCGGGCCACTGTCTATTTTGGACGTACAAAAAGGTCTATCAATTTATTTTTCTGACTATCCACTCCACGATCACTTGTTTATTTTCAAAATCTCACTTCCGACACCAATTGTAACGTAAATAAACTTAACTTGGTTTAAATAATTTATTTCACACTGAATCTACAACTTAATTTATATTACTACGCCACTGTATAGCTCGATGGTATGGGCTCGTTCAGACTGTCGACTCCCTCTTGAGGGCGGTCTATTTATCTCCGATACAGCATTCTCGATGTTTCGAATTCTTCCAGTTGGCGACGGCATGTTCCAATTGTTTCCAATATTGACCGTTGCATTACGCGGAAGAGTGACTGGATGTTTCTCGAATATCTCCGGGGATGATCTCATCGCTGTCGATGGCAACGCATGAGGCGACAGGTCCGGCCTAGGTTCGTTACAATACTTTAGTTCGTTTTTTCCATACACTGCTGTGAGCCGTCTGGATACATAGCACAACCTTCCCATCGAATCTTATTCATTTGTTACATTTGATATCGAACAGTGTTAATTGTGAGTGAAACTAAAGAAGGGTTTTACAAATACGGCTTTGTGCCCAAGTGCATTATAGCATAGAAACATTTTCTATCGTTTACTTGATGCAAAGTTATGAAACGTGATTTTATTGAAATCAAAGGCAAAATATATGTTTTTGAAGATCACATAGAATAAGTAAATATTTAATATAATATACTAGATTTATTCAGTTCATTTTTAAACTTTCTTTCTCATGGTGATCGTTTACTAAACAAAATAAAAAAATGAGGGCAAAAGTCAAGCGAGATACGTGAGAAATTAAAATAAAATGGATATATGAAGTGATTTGTAAACAAATGGAATGAATATTTTTTTAGATGTCAAATAAATTAGTATTTTATGGCGTTTCAATCTCTCACTGTATGAATTTAAATATATTTCACCCGTATCCAAAAACAACCCCTAGGTTTTTAAATTACTTCAAGAAATATACCGCTTTTATAAATTGTTTATTACCCCCTTGGATACTTTGAAGAATTACATTAACAAAGCTTCGGGAAATATATGAGCTTTTTAAGAATATACCGTATGTTCAGCAATCAATGTATTTTTTTTACCCAAAGCAAATTTCATTTTATATTAGGGTTCCCTATACCCAACCTCAATAGTTTTTCAGATAGAGTCTAGCAGTGGTTCATTGATTAGACTATATAATTTTTTATTTTATTGAAACAACAGAATATAAAACACAAAATATGCGCCTAATATATACTAAAATAGTATCAGTAATAGGCCTGAACATTTTTACCTGTGAGTTACGATCCAGGGGTAAGTATACCAGGTGATAATGGGACTAGGGCCATGCTCTCCTTCACTCTCCTATTAACCGATTTGAATGAAATTTTGTACATAGATATGAGACACAATTTCGGATTGACAGACATGAAAACAAAATGGCCGACTTCCGGTTTCGCCAGAATAGCCACCAACTTCAATTTTTCGAATGGAACACCATGTATGTTTGATGTTTTTCGGATTCTACGGCTCAAGTTACATACTACAGTGTTGCCAAATTTTCATTTCACAATTGATAAAAAATAATTTCTCATTTTTTTTTAGCCCAGGAGGCCTTGATCAGGTTAAAATCTATACTAATACTCATAGTGATAGTCATTTCATTGATAAGATCAATAACAAATCCTACAGCAGAAATTGAAAATTTTTTTTAACGCCTTTTTAACGAAAAAATAGTTTTTTTCAAATGGTACCTACCGAGGGCCATCTTGCCATTCGATAGAGAATTTAATTATCAATGGATAAGCAGTTATCTAACTGGTCGTTCTCAATCAGTTAGAGTAAATAGTACAGTTTCAGAACCTTTTTTGGTGAAATCAGGTGTACCACAGGGATCCCACTGCGGGCCTTTGTTGTTCTGCCTCTTTATAAATGACATTAATTCAAATATTAATAACTCAAAATTCCTACTATTTGCCGACGATCTGAAAATTTTCAAGGTCATAGAGAGTGCTCATGATGCCAATCTTCTTCAGAGTGATATAAATTGCATTTCCGATTGGTGTGAAGCAAACTGCCTTCATCTCAATACGAAGAAATGCTACTCAATGGTATTTAGTAGATCTCGTTCACCTGTTAATTTTGAGAGTATAACACTATAATCTGGAGTCCTTACTACATTAAATATACACAACAAGTAGAAAATGTGCAAAATAAATTCCTGAAGACCATGGCTTTCAAACAAGGCCTAGTTGTAGGCGAATATAATTACAGGGAAGTGATGAATATATTATCTTTATCAAGTCTGGATGATAGACGAATAATTACATCATTAGTTTATCTTTACAAAATAATTTCTGGTATTAAGGATTTTCCAGAAATTATCTCCCTCATATCTTTCAACGTTCCACGTAGGTCCACTAGACAAATAAAATTATTCGTTACACCATATCATTCCACTAACTATGGTTACAACTCTCCTATATCGAAAATGTTAAGATTGGCAAATAACTATTGTGATAAAATTGATTTCTTCTGTGATACCCAAATATTTTCAAGAATCAAGTCTCTCGCGCATTGCTCATTTGAATGTAGTTCATATTGTTAATTGTTAATTATGTTTATTGTCATCATTGTCCTATATATTGCATATATCTAGATCAAAAAAATAATTGTATTTACATAATGTTATAATAATAGTATAAGTATTATAATTGTAGTAGTATAGTAGTATAGAATAAGATTTAATTGTATAAAATTATTGTAAACAAAATTGGGGTTCACCCGTATATAGATAAATAAAAAAAATAAAAAAATTCAACGATTTACATTATGTACCACTTTCTTTTTGTTCAAAACTAAAAACGATCAATTATTGAATTTGTACACTATTTCATACGATGCCTTCAAATTCCAATGAGTTATCCGTTTAGGTTTGATGAAATGAAAGGTAGCCGTGGAATCATGAAACACAGTAGGTGATTAATGTCATGTCAAAAGTGAAATACCAATTAAACTTGTCATCTCGTTTCGTTTGTAAAAAGTTTTTGAAATTGAAAATAATAATCGTTATTCTCCAAACGAACAAATCGATATGATATTGATATACGGAGAATGTCAGAAGAACGCTATCAATGCTAGTATGCTATACGTTGTTCGTTATCCGTTAAGACAGCACCCATCGAGGACCTATTTCAGGAAACTGGAAATGATGCTGAGGAAAGAACCAGATGATCAAAACCACATCCACTTCATTATCAGTGAAGAAGCGGAAACTAATGTTTTAGCATATGTTAATTTTTCTCCATCCGCCTCAGTGCGAGAATTGGAAATTGAATGTGGGATCAGCAGGGAATGTGCCAGAAAAGTATTGAAAAAACATAAATATCGCTCCTATAAATACAGTTTGCATCAGCATCTATATGAAAATGACTCAGAACGGAGACTAACTTATTGTAATTGGATTTTGCGTCATCATGATTTGAATAATGGTATGTTCAATAGGATGTTTACAGATGAGTCTAGGTTTACGAATAATGGTATGTTCAATAGGAATAATACAAGGTATTGGGCTCAAGAAAATCCTGGGTTGCTGAGAGAAGGTAATTTTCAAGAAAGATTTGGATTCAACATCTGGGTAGGAATCATAGGGACATGAATCATTGGACCAATTCTTTTCGACGGGCCTTTGACGGGCCAAAGATATCTACAATTCTTAGAGAACGATATTCAAAATAATATCAACGATTTACCTGAGAACATCAGGGAAAACATGTTTTTTCAGCAGGATGGTGCAGGACCACATAATGCTAATATTGTTCGGCAATATCTTAGTGATACCTATGGGCAGAGATGGATTGGAACAAATGGTCCAATCAGATGGCCAGCCAGATCGCCCGATTGAACCCCTATTGATTTTTATTTATGGGGTCATAAAAAATCCAAAGTATACTCGAGGAGGCCAACTTCTTTGGAGGACTTGTGAGATAGAGTTGAACGCGCATTTTAGGAAATTCCTGCTCAACAACTGATAAATGTGATGAGGTGTACAATAAATAGAACTAGTGTATGTGTTAGGGAAAATGACTTTTCGATGGTTGTGAAACTCTTCTATTGAAAACGGGATAATGGTATTGTGAGTAAAAATTTGGCAACACTGTCGTATGTAATTTGAACCGTAGAATCCGAAAAACATCAAACATACAGGGTGTTCCATTTGAAACACAATCGAAGTTGGTGGCTATTCTGGCGAAACCGGAAGTCGGCCATTTTGTTTTCATATGTCTGTCAATCCGAAATTGTGTCTTATATCTATTTTAAAAAATTCATTCAAATCGGTTGATAAGTGGAGGAAAAATAGGCATGGCCCTAGTCCCATTGTCACGGTATACAAAGAAGGGATTTTCCAAATTTTTTATCCAAAGTGGTAGTTTTGGATATTTGAATTATTTTTATCTTTGAAATAGTAAATTTTTTAATCGTGTAGTATTTTGTTTCCTTGCAATGGTTTAACTTGAAACTACAAAAAGTTGTATGTACAAGACAATATACACTGTCAGTTACCACAACATGCGGTAAATTATCCAGTAGGTTGTCCTCACAAAAAGGATTAATAAAATAAAATACAGAAGCAAATAAAACATAACCAAAAAAAATCCCCTTTTTAAGACATGCACCTCTAATGTCTTGAACTAATCTGTTGTAACGCAAAGGACTCTGTCAAATCACGTTTTCTTTATCAGAGTGGAAACAAAACACAACAAGCACAACAGAACAATACCTGGCTTGTAAAAAAATTACTTTTTGGTTATAGTCGCACTACAATATAGCCAAAAAACACACCATGACATTAATTTACTGCATATCATTGTATTCCGAATCATCTCATAGTATTCCTGAGACGTAAACACTAATATTTATTGAAGGGTATCTTTCATTGAAATAATTCAAAACTCCGTGTGAACCATATATGTTATATATCTTTGACCTACTACGAAATACTATTTATTCAATCTTTCTCGTTCACGTTAGAAACGGGCTCATTGAGAGAACAAGACAACTCGTGCTTTGTGTTGTGTACCTACTCAGTAGCGAATGGTTGGCGGTGTTGATGCAGTAAACTTTAATAAATTACCTCGGAATGCTTTAAAAGTTTTCTTACATGATGAGTATACCTATTTATTGTTGTGGTAGTTTACTTTGTATAGAGTATACATTATCACGATTGAGTTTGACAACTTCATTCCAAATAAATTTCAAAATGTCACGTTTTGGCAATGCGAATGTTCAAAGTATAAATGCGCTAATCAAAGAAAAAATTCCCAGAAATACTACAAACAAAGAATATTTATGGAATTTTGCTGCGAACGAGAATATGAATTGAATGAACATAGAAGCTTAGAAGAATTGGCGTTAAATACTATTAGAAAAAAAGACGGGACCAAATTTGAAGAAGCAATGGTGAAGACAATGAGGAACGTTTCGTGCAAACTTTTGCAAGAAAAGTACTATAATGACTATAATATTATGATTGACCCGTTTAACAATATAGTATTCAAACCAGCCCGAGATGCAGGGCGATGCAATCAGGAAGAAACTACAAACAGATCCATGTAAACGT
The DNA here is from genome assembly GCA_018342105.1 of Gonioctena quinquepunctata. Lineage (NCBI taxonomy): Eukaryota > Metazoa > Arthropoda > Insecta > Coleoptera > Chrysomelidae > Gonioctena > Gonioctena quinquepunctata. Next base: position 466,336 of record JAFIRS010000199.1, read on the forward strand.
AAGTCCAGTTCAGTTTCGTTAAATTTGCCTGAAGTTAACAAAATAATATTGCCATGGGATGAAAATACTCCTGAAGGTCTTATGCGTAAATTTTACCATATTGCTGCTGTAGAATTAGCGTGGCGAGGAGGAGAGGCAGTTGCTTGTCTGATGGATTTTTTTCAAATCGAGAAAAATAACGATGACTCTCCAACAAATCGCATTGAATACAATCCGGTGTTCAGTAAAACATGCCAAGGTGGTTCTAAAAGCTGTACAAGTAGTAAATGGTTGGTTTCCAATAGTGAAAGACAAAGCTGCCCTGTACGTCTTTTTCATAAACTGATATCAAAACGAGGCGACAATATTACCTCACCACGACTGTTCTTAAAACCAAATCGACACTGGAAAAATGAAACTGACAAATGGTACGATAATGTACCTGTTGGAAGAAATACAATAAATGGATGGACTAAATCTGCTGCTGAGGCAATTGGCTTGAATGTAAAGGACAAAAAGATAACAAATCAGTCGAATAGATCAACTGCTGTTAGCGAATTGGCAAAAAGTGGTGTAGAAGAACAACAATTGCTGAAAATTACTGGTCATAGCAATCAAAATTCTATTAAACCATACTTAAATCTCGATCAAGAACACCACAACAAGATCATAAATATTATGCGTGGTAATAGATCTTCTATAGTAGAGAACAGCAACGAATATAATGTTAAGTTAAATTTTAATAATTGTACTTTCACTAACTGTACTTTTAATAAATAAATAAATGTTTCATTGTGTTGTTATACATTTTTTTGTCAAAAAATTTTCACTCAAATATGTCTTGTGGAATACTTTACTTTTCTTCTGTACAAATTCAACGTAGAAAAGAGAGCGAGAATAAAAATATATTATAGTATTCCTAAAAAAATATGAGATGTATAAATGTAGATAAATAATAATTATATGACCCATGCATGTATCAAAACTGTAAGACGCTGTGTCCATTTCCAAATATCAAGGGCAAAGTCACGTTCACAACTAAGAATGCAAAGTAGCAAATAAATATTTAAAGCCATTTTCTATATGTGGAGAAAAATCAATAAAACTATATAACTTTTTCGAATCAGAAACATAAGCTGAAATGAGTGAATTAGGATGAAAACATCATTTATACTTTTTTTCCATAAATTTTCAAACGTAATTTGCTTTGGTATGCCACGAACTCCTCATGTGCAAAATGAATATATATGGTATTGGAGATAGAGCCCTAAAACTAATGAGAACTTACCTGGGTGAAGCGAAACCGAGATGATAAAAACAAGATATAACACAGGGATCAATATTGGGACCACTTATTTTTGTTATTTATGCCAATAAACTTATAATGCTCTATAAAATACACTTTATCTATGTATAGCATATGCAGATGATACACACATCCTTATAAAAAATCCACAATTTGAACAATTTGTAGAAATGACTGAAGTTAGTAGGTGTAACTTAAGATCACCTATGATTCCCATATTGTCTCACTAGAACCCTCAATCTGAACAAATTGTAGAATTGACTGAAGTTATTAGTTATCACTATAGAACAAAACATACTATCTATTGGAACCATAGTCCAACTAGATTACTGTCTATAAAACAATAATTAAACTTCACTTCGATGATTCTGCTTTAACTTAAACAAAATACAACAATTGCAAAAACTATAGAATTGAGGAATTAAGATAATTTTGAAATGTACTAAATAATCATCAATTTCCACCATGTTATCTACACTATAATGGTTTTCATTATACCATATATATATATTCATATCTTCAAAGCACTATTACTTTTAATATAATTTGACTTGAAACAGCAACCATTTTCATATAAGTCTATCGCCATCGTCAGCATACAAATGTTGATGTAACTGATATTTAAATGCTCGATATCCGTGCTTTTTCAGTATTTTTCTTGCTGATTCGTAACTTATCTGCATTTCTTGACCAATTTCTCTTAAAGAAACCGTTTTATCAACCTCAACTATAGCAAGAACGTCAATCTCAGTCTCTTCATTTATGATAAACCTCTGTTCAGCCTCTCGATTTCCTTCTTGCCTAAAACGATTCTCAACATACGGAAACTACTGATGGGCTGGATGTTGCCGATTGGGATATCTCTGAGCATACAACTCAGCAGCATTCCTTGAATTTCTATGACATTCTCCAAATATTAATAACATATCTACTTTTTCACTTTGAGTAGGTATACATTATTTTGAAGAAAAATTAAACTGAAATTTAAAGATAATTAAGTGAGTGTTTTGTTTTCCAAAGAAGACTTGATAAAAATAACTGCAAAATATTATGCATCATGGCTATCCATGGCACACTTGACAAAAGTAAATAAATTATTATCCAGTATTTTCCTTGGTAATATTCAATTTATGTTCTTATTTTTAATCCAATCGCAAATAAATTAGTATCGCTAGATTCGTCAAAAAAAACTTTTTTCGGAAAGTGCTTGTCAAAAAATGGTCGCCATTTGAAAAATAATCGTTAGACACAAAAATGTAATTTTGCAAACTTGTCTTATTCCTATCAATCATACTAGACACTAAAACTTTGCGATTGTAATTTTCTGACATCACCTGAGGTCCTCAGATTAGTTTACGTCCGATCATGGCCACATAGATGCAATATTAAAAGTGACTCTAAAAAAATTAAGTAGGCGTAAACACTTTTCAAAATGTCACAATCTGATCCAGAATTGTCTCAGAAATCCAGAAATGTTAGAATAGACAGGGTGTTCCATTTAAAAATTCAAAACCGGAGCCATTTCCGGTAAAACCGGAAGTGACCGGAAAGTGAAAAATATGCGAAAACTCTCCTCTTCACATACCATAATATACCTATACCAAATCTCATTTTGGTACACCTAATATTCCAGAAGTTATGACTTGTCTAATAGATTGCGTAAAGACTTTCCAGAATTGTCTCAGAAATCCAAAAATGTTAGAATGTACAGGGTGTTCCATTTAAAAATTCAAAAGCGGAGCCATTTCCGGTAAAACCGGAAGTGACCCAAAAGTGAAAATTATGCGAAAATTCTCCTCTTCACATACCATAATATACCTATACCAAATCTCATTTTGATACACCTAATATTCCAGAAGTTATGACTTGTCTGATAGATTTGTTGACATCCAGAATATATATATATATATATATATATATATATATATTTATATCTATATTTATATCTATATATATATACATATATTTATATCTATATATATATATATATATATATATATATATATATATCTTAATGGACATAGCCCTCAGAGAAGTGTTAACCGTAGACACGTGTTTCGGGCTCTCGGCCCTCATCAGTACGGTGGAGAAGTGCAAGGATGAACAACACTTGGTAGAAAACGACAAATCAACGGAGTCAACAAACAGAAGCCAGCCGCTCATTTGTTGCCTCCGTGGTGACGTTAGTTGTTGCCCTGGAATGCAGGGTCTGCTGACCGAAACCACAAATGAGCGGCTGGCTTCTGTTTGTTGACTCCGTTGATTTGTCGTTTTCTACCAAGTGTTGTTCATCCTTGCACTTCTCCACCGTACTGATGAGGGCCGAGAGCCCGAAACACGTGTCTACGGTTAACACTTTTCTCTGAGGGCTATGTCCATTAAAATCCTTCCATTTTGTTTTTAACAGTCCCCTCGATATTCCTCTTTTATATATTATATATATATATATATATATATATATATATATATATAATGATGTAGTAGATAGCGTCTGTAATTAAATATCAATGAAAATAGTTTGTGGCATTCAGACGAGAAAATGAAAATTCTTCCACCTGAATTTCTAAATAAATCCCAGTTTTCCTGGCCGTCCAATTTATTTTTCAGTTCTATTTTCATTTTTCGTCTGAATGCCACAAACTATTTTCATACTATATATATATATATATATATATAAATCGAAAGCTCTGAATGCCACAAACTATTTTCATACATATATATATATATATATATTCACTTGAAATTGCGTCTTTTAATAATAATAGATGGTGGAGAGGTTGTCGGATTAGGACCAATAATTATTCTCTAATTTTCAGCCAAAATTAGAGAATAATTATTGGTCCTAATCCGACAACCTCTCCACCACCTTTTATATATTTAATATTTTTTTTTTTATAATAATATAGAACACCAAACAATATTACATTGCATTATTATGTTACATTATGTTCTATATCCAATGAGCTGCACGATAGAATATAACAAACTGTGTGTGCAGTAACTCCTAACTTAATGAATATATTATCTATATCTAGGTATATTGAAAATGATGACGTACTTTGAGAGATATTATCCAGTATGTACAAAAATCTCTCAAGCATTATATATTTAAATTTAAATTGTGCTTACCTTAAGCTAACTATAAATTATAAATTTGAAAAATTGTTATACTAAGTCTAAATCCGAATTAGAAGGAAATTAAAGCTATATTTGATCAAATTAATCTCAGCGAAAATTAAACTTAAACCCGTTTTCTTTAATCCACATATCAATCTTGAGCTTATTTCTTTTGTATGTTTGTGTTTTCAATTGCAGGGGCAAGGCATTAAAAGCCTTTGGACCAGTAAAATTTATGTGCTTTTGCATGGCTAAGTGCTTGACAGAGGGGAGTAGTACATTTTGTTGAGATGCATTTCTCGTGTTTAATTGATGCTTCAATTATAATTTATAGTAAGGCCTTTTGAGCATAAACCTGATTATTGATTTAACATGTAGTTGTTCCAATGTAAGAAAATTATAGTTTTTAAACAAGATTTCGGTTGAAAATCGCTTTTTTTAAAATACATGACTTTAATCACATATTTCTGTACTACAAACAAAGGTTCCAATACTGTCTTACAGGCACTTCCCCAGACCACTAGGCCATAGTTTATCACCGACTCAACAAGAGAGTAATAAACCATTCTAAGAATCTTTCCTTGTAGCACATTTCTTAGTTCATAAAATTTATATATGAGTTTTCTTATTTTACCTACTACATACAAAACATGTGTTTTCCAAGTTAAATTTTCATCAACAAATACTCCCAAGTATTTAAGAGATTGCGTTCTTTCTATCTATCATTTACAGTCATTTACAGTCCTAGTACAACCTGAGTCATGAATTTTTAAGTTTGTGAACATTGGCAAATTTACCCGAGTAAAGCCAAAGGCTATAAACTTTGTTTTTTGCTCATTTAGTGACAATAGACTGTAGTCCAACCATTCTTTTATTTTTGTTATTGCAGTTTCTGCTTCACTCAGAGTAGCTTCCCAAGTTTCTCCATTCACAATTACTGCAGTGTCAGTCCATAAACATAAACGCTCCCTGTGTCAAGTAGAGACAGTATATCATTAATATACAGGTTGAACAAAAGGGACCAAGTACTGTACCCTGTGGCACAAATCCCAACTCTAGAGGATCGCTTAGACTACTGTTTATTCTTACACGTTGGGTTCTATTCGTCAGGTATGATTTAAACAAATCATTTGCTACTCCTCTAATGCCCATATTGTTTAATCTGTGGAGTAGGATTTCGTGTGCCACAGTGTCGAAAGCCTTGGCTAGATCTAGAAATATTCCTATAACCTTTTTACCATTGTCCAAACTACTAAGTATTTTTTCTGTAACTTTACTTAGCGCATCTTCTGTGCTGGTTTCCTCTTTAAATCCATATTGATTATCAGATAAAATGGTATGTTTATTAAGGAACTCAGCCAGTTTAAACTTAATGCATTTCTCTACCAATTTGCTAATAGTACTTATTAAGGCTATCGGTCTATAATTTGTTGTTAGTTCTTTATTGCCTTGCTTGTAAATAGGTATAATTATGGCTTTTTTTAAGGCTCCAGGATATACTCCTGTACAGAAAATACGATTTATGATATGGACTAGCGGTTTCAATAGAAATACATGGTTATCTTTTATCATTTCAGATGTTATGTTGTCTTCTCCACTTTGCACATTATTTTTTAATTTTTTGATTTGATTTATAATTTCGCTATCGGTAATAGGCATAAAAAAGAAGGTCTCTGGATTGATTGGTGTATCTTTAGTGTAGTTATGATTTCGGTTCAACTTAATCAAATCAGCTAGCTTTTCTCCTATACTAGTGAAGAAGCCATTGAATTCATTTGCTATCTGATTTGGGTCACTCAGTATTTCATTATTACTACTCACAACATGCTTTATTTCCCTTTTCTTTTCTTGATCATTAGTGGCATCTTTTATTATTTTCCACGTTTTTTTGGGGTCAGTCCTACTTTCACAAATTTTTTCTTTATAATAGTCATATTTGGATTTTTTTGTTAGTTTTGTCAATTGATTTCTGTACTGTCTGTAGGCATTTAGAGCATCCAAACAATTTGGATTAAGAGCAGATTGTTTTTTAGTTTATCTCTTTTCTTATGGATATCAAGAGGCCACTAGTGATCCAAGGTTTTATCTTTTTCTTTTTATTACTAGTTTTACATTCATATTGGCAATTCTCTATACATTTTTGCAATGAGTTAATAAAGTTATTTGTACTTAAATCAACATCATTGATATTAACCACATCATCCCAATTTGCTTCAGATAATAGCTGAGTTAGCTTTGTATAATTAATTTTATGATACACTCTTGTACTTTCAACATTTTTCTTATTAGTGTTCTGGAGTTCTATATTTAGGAAAATAGGAAAATGATCAGTGAAATCATTAGTTAATATAGCCGAGTGCACATTATTATAAATTTGACTTTTGCATTTAATGAATAGATGATCAATGCAAGTATTCGAGCTACCTTGTATTCGAGTTGGACTATTTATAATACTTGTGAACCCAAAACTATGCATTAATGTTAAATAATTATTCGTTTGTATTGAGCTAGTATCTAACAAGTTAATATTGATATCTCCGATAAAGACATACGTGCGGTTAGGATCTACAATGCTATGTTCTAGTATTTCACCTAAATCGGATGTAAAATCGTCCACATTAATTTCATGGGAACGATAGAATGCTAAGACATCTACCAATGTATTACTTTTAAATAATGACATTTTATGACACTTAACATTATTTATTTCAATAAGTGAATGGTCTTTACAGATTTGTTCTTTTGCATATATCATACATCCATCAAATTTGTTATGTACACTGTTATTCCAAAATGCACAAAATCCAGGTATATTAAAGTCATGAATATTGAAAACTGTGTGTGTCTCTGACATAACAATGACATCTATTTCCTTTTCTATAGACTCCAGAAATACTAAAAAGTTATCAAAGTTTTTATAAATGCTTCTTATATTTACATGCATTGAAAAACGTATTTTGAGTTAAGCTATCACATATCATTGCTTCACAAGCCTTGTATTCGTCGAGAATGTCATTTAGAGGTATACACATAGTAAAGATTGTATATTCCTTTTCGCTTATTCAGTTAAATCTCAGTTAAACCTTAAGTCACCTTCACATTTGATTCTAATTGGATCTTCTTGATCAGATTTTCTTAAGTATTTTCCGATTTCCCCATTTTGACGTATGCTGCTTTCAAGTTTTTTTCCCTTTTAAACTCTCTCGTCTTTTTAAAATATGTTGGCTGAATCTGGTTAGGTCTTCATTTAGATATATATTGTTATTATTTCCCTCTAATCCACATTCATTTACCTTAATACCTTTGATTTCTCTGATCTTTTCTTGCAGTTTCAATCTTAATTCCTTATTTCTAAGTTTAATGAGTATGGGCCCATCTCCTCGTTTGGTTAATCGATAGATATCCTGTATATCACTTTCTTTCACTTCGACCTTCATGGCTTTAAAAACTTTATCGGCTATGATCTTTGGTTCGTCTTCTTGTTTTGGTATTCCAGCCAAGATTACGTTACCTTCCTTCTCCTTCTGTTCATTGGTGTTTATTATTTGTTCCATCTCTCTTACTTTTAATTGTAGCAAAGTATTATCTTCCTTTAGCCTCCTCATTTCAAGTAATATTGTATCCGTTGCCTTTTTCTGTTCATCGAAACTGTCGGACATAAATTGTATTGATTTTTTTATATCAGCTAAATCAGACTGCATCAGTTTCTTAAACGCTTGCAGGTTTTCATTTAGCACATCCTTTATCATGTTTTTTATCTTTTTTTCATCCATCTTTTGATTTTCAGATGAACTTTCCAGACTTTTAACCTCACTTTCGCGTTTTAAACAACAATTCACTTTATTATCAGAATTTAGCACTTTTGCTTGTCCCGCACAACTAGGGTGAAAGTTAGAATTACAGATTTCACAGTCATACGAGATTTTCACACTTTTTTTGCAATGTAAGCACTTTTTTTTAATTTCTTCAGGAGCTTGAGATTTTACATTGTTTACATTCGACATAACCTCATTTAATTGTTTATATATATATATATATATATATATATATATATATATATATATATACAGTAAAAACCGGATATAATGACATTGAAGGGACCGTATACTTCGGACGTTATGTCCGATAGTTGTTATAACAATATACACAAGTATGTATGTATATATTATGTCTGTTTGTAGTATGGGGATAGGTTATGCATAAGAACTTGTTTTCAAATAACTTTATGTTCAGATGTCCTCGATCGTTTAATTTTCAAAGAGTTGTTCTCGAAAAGAGCTTGTATCTTATCTCTATCCTTCCAAATCGTTGATATCGTAGAGTGTGAGACTCCACATTCCTTTGCAATTTCACTATTTGACTCGCCATTTTCTAATCTCCATATAATATGTGATTTTTCTTCAATATTAAACACTTTCCTATTTCTTTTTTGCGACATAGTAACGCGTAAACACACGATCTAAACCAAAAGTTTTAAAATCAACCTGTAATTCACGCGGTCAACTATCGCACTGAATAAGTCGTAAAACATGCAAGGTCAAATGGCAAAGAGCGGGAAAGAGGTTCTATAGCGAAATATTCCTTCATATTATTAGTATAAAGATGAAAATTGTTCGTAATGTTTTGTTTTGCTGGAATAGGTAATGGTTGGTCGTTATAGCCGATGAATATCGATAAAGTTTCGTCGTTTTAAGCGATATGTCGCTGTATCCGATGTCTTATAGGCGGTATGTGTACTTATTAGTTTATATAGATTTGGCCGGGACCTTGCCATTCGGTTGTTATAACCGATCTGTCGTTATAAACGATGTCGTTATATTCGGTTTTTACTGTATATATATATACAAGAAGTTTACTTATGCTGTAAGCACATCGTACAGAAGTCACATCTTTTTCTGGGTAAGATATAATATAAGCTTGAAACACATATTTAAATTGCCACTAAAAAGATACCTTATTGATAGAAAGGATGAATAGAACGGTGCAATCTGGTACATGATTTCTGAATTACTATTAAAAAAAACAATTACAATTCATGATGTGCATATTTTAAATGTTTTCTCCAAAAATCTTTATTCTTTACTCAGGGAGTTTGTTAACTAGATGATGGTATAACTGACTACTTACCTGTCAACAGTAGTTTCCAAGTTATCGGGTGTCAATCGTGGCGACAATAATACAGAATCATTTGGCAACTGAAAAAAAAAACATAATGAATGGCTCAAAGTCAATGTCATTGAATATTTTGAGAATTATCTAATTCATTAATCAGCTACCTCCATACTGTGAAATTATTTCATCAGGCAGAGCCTGATGTTTTGGGGGAGTTTTTTTTTGTTACATTTTATCACTAAATTATGTTATTGTTAGACTACTCTGGGGATTCACTTGGAGTCTATTAATTTGAATTCAATCATCCAAATATTTAAAGGGGAAATATCGCAAAAGAACAAGTAATTTGTAGTCCTATAATTTTGTATTATACATGGTGAGTCAACAGGATTCCTATGGTCAACTGCTCAGTTGGGAATCACTATTTGGAGTTTTATATTTTTTTACCAAACGGGCCATTTAAGACTATCTTCCAAAATTATTCTCATTCATACAGGGTGCATCTCTGAGGCGTGGCTAACCAGAGATGATCTTTTTCAAATGAAACACCCAGTATATTTTCATATATTCCGATCCACTGTTTTATTGGCTGCTCAATGATTTTTTCAATTTTGAATTCTGTCTGAAGTTATTTAAAAAAACACTATTTTGTAGACTTTTTTTTTAAATCACCTACATATTTCACATTTTGAGATATTAAGATAATTCGGGGCACGTCAGTCGATACAGTGATGTTCATTGCGAATACTGTGAATTTGGAATAAATTGTATAGGATTTTCGGTACAACAACACATTTTCAGACATCGGTATTTTAATGTTTTCAAATGAAACACCCTGTATATTTTTATTTCAATCAGCTACTTTTTATTGACTTTACACTTTTTATCCCCGATGTCATGTACCTAAAATAACCTGTTTCCAAGATATTCTGGTTTAAAGGAATTGTTTAATAGCAAATCAACAATTCTGCGGATTTGTTTACCTACATGTTTTTTCATGGAAAATCTAATACTGAAATTACTAAATGCTTTGCAATTCTTTTTTCCATTTCAAGAGCATTCTTGGCAAGTTATTAATAACTAACATAGTAAAATAAATTTTCAAATGTAACTATTTTTTCTAGTTTAGTTATCCATGACTGCCACTGAAAAACTGACTCTCGGAATTTGTACATAGATGTAACTGTCAAACTACAATCCAGTTGTGTTAAAAATTGTGGCATGATGAATAATTATTATTTAGAGGATATGGTTCAAATGGTTTATGCTTTGGAGAAAGTGACGGTAACTGCTTACTGGCATCTAGATTATTCGAACAAAAGTTTCCTGAGAAAAGATATCCAGACCAGCGAGCATTTCAAACCCTCAAAATAAGATCTGAGGAAACCGGAAAAGTACTTTACAAAAAGTTTGAACGTGCTTGTCCTGTAACGACTGATGAAAATACTCATATTATCGAGAATCCCCATGTGAGTACACGTATTTTGAGTAGGGAGTTTTATTTTTCATTTTATTTATTGTGTAATCAAAAAAATACATACAATTATAGATTACAATTTTTTACTAATTAATTATAAATATGAGAGATAGGTATCATTATTTCTAGCAGAGCTTTACTCGTAAGAGAAAAAGAGGAAAAAGAGAAAAATAGAAATCATCTACATCTAAAAAATGAAATGAAAAAGGATTTTCAGGTGATTCCTGGTATTTCAACGAAATGGAAAAATATTCATGGATATTCATTTGAAAATGGAATGTGGCATGGTATAATTCCATGAAAAATTTACGTATAGGTAGAGGAGGGCCAGTTCAGTGGCCTCCTAGGTCACCAGACCTCATAAAAATGGATTTTTTTTATACATTAAATGGGTTGTCTATCAAACTCCGTCTACAACTCCTGTAAATATGAAAGCTAGAATTCGTACTGCACTTCTTTTATGTAAAGTGGCAACCGGTCAAATTTTCTGAATCTTTGATATTTTGTTGTACACAAACTAGTAACCAAAAGTGTCAATGGGCACAATTCCTATGATTAGTTTTCTGAAGAAGTGCAAGTTAAGTGCAAGTTATCGTTTTAATAATTTCAAAGCATAATTATATATGGCTCACCCTGTATGAAAAGTAATCATAGCGAAATCTTTCAGCCGCAAAATTGTGAACGCAAAATACCGATGTTTGAAAATGGCCAAGTTTGTGTTATTGTACCGAACATCCTGTACAATTTATTCCAAATCCACAGTATTCACAATGAACATCATAGCGACTAACAAGTCCTGAATTATCTTCAGTGAATATCTGGAAACGTGAAATAGGTGATTTAAAAAAAAAGTCTACAATTTTTTTTTTGTAATAACTTGGCAATGCCGAAACGGAAATCAAAATTGGAAAAAATCATTGAGCAGCCAATGAAACAGTGGATTGGAATATATGAAAATATACTGGATGTTTCATTTGAAAAAAATCAATTCTGGTTAGCCACGCTCCAATGATGCACTCTGTATGAATGAGAATAATTTTGAAAGATAGTCTTAAATGGTCTGTTCGGCAAAAAACTATATAAACTCGAGTTAGTAATTTTCTGAACAATACTTATACATCTACTTTCACGTGGGCAAGAGATTCGCCAGACCAGGACAAGAGGAATATTTAAATCTATAATTTTCTATAGCACAATAGCTTACTGTTAATTCGCACTCAAAAAATTTCATTCTTATACATGATTATGTGGAAATAAATTGAAAACAAGAATTCACTATAATTATCAAAAAATCTTCAAGAAAAAATAAATATGTTCACAAAAAATTATTTGTATTAGAGAAAAAAGCTTTTTTAAAAAATGCGGGGAGTTTTGTAACACACATAATAATACATTATAATAACTAGTTTAAAAAATAGTTATTTGCTCAATTCTGCCAATATGGCTGCAAAGTGGCAGTGGTCAGAAGTTAGGTATAATATGTAAAACTCAATAACTATGTATAAACTTTTCCTGGCTTTCTGCAAGGTGATGGCACTTTTCATGTATCTATTAATTAGATCAATATTCAGACCATTAAAGGAAGAGCAATTTGTGCTTGTAGCATGTTTTCATAAGGGTCTATCTTGAGACTCTCATTCTTCCGAAAGCATATTGTAGAGGTAACATACTTATTTATTAAACAATGTTATATGCTAAATCATTAAGATGATGAGATAACGAAAGATGTTCAAAATAGGGCATTGAGTTATTAGATATTTCAATCCTTATGAATCTGTTAGTGTGACTTTCTACTATATGAGTTATACAAGTAATCTGAAAATTAGTTTATTTGTTGAATATGTAAGAGTTAGGGTATAAAGAAGAAACGGTGATGATGAAATAAATTCTCTTTGAATGCCATAATAGCTAATTTTATTCAATAAAGTTGAATTATCTACAGGATCGAAAATACTTGTACCCCAGTAAAAATACCCAAAGAGAGTTTATGGCCGATTGTACTGGTATAGTGCTAGATAAGATGTTACTCGAATCACATTCTTTATTGTCTTTAGCAAAAAAAAATTACTCTGGGACTTGTTCCTTCAAAAGCTTCAATCTTTCTTCTTCAAACATTGAATTCCTTTTTGTTTTTCTCTCTGCCTCTTTTTCTCGCTATATATACCAGGTGTCCACGGAAGGTGGCTCGCCCCTATAACTTTTTTGTTTTTGGAGATAATGGAATGAAATTTGGAGGATCTGTTTAATGCATAAAACTGCATTTTTTTAACAAGTAACTCAACTTTATGCAAATTCCGAATTCATCAGAAGTGACATGAACTTTCGATTTTTAAATGGACACCTGGTATATTTTTCAGTTTTTTGTCTCCATATGACATTTAGAATACAACCATGTATCATTTGTTACTGTTTGTAACCGTTTTTTTTGTTTTTTTTCGAAATATTTTTTTATTCTTGAGGGCTATGGATACGTTCAAATAACTAATTTCAGTCCTAAAATGTTCGTAAAAATACAACTTTACTGTTTTTGATCAAAATGTTTCAGCTATGTGACGTTTGATTTTAAAATTTTTATTACTATTTTTTTTAAATGGCAACATGGGGGCTTGTCGGGTTAGAAAAAAGAGCATTTTATTACGATTAATTTGATAGTGCACTCTAGGTTGTAAGAAAACTTTCGATAAAAAAACTGAAAATACCATAATGTTAGAACTTTTCTAAAATGAAGCACCTTTTGAAAATGAAATAATTATATTGAAACTACCTATTTACATATCTTTAGGGTTCCAGATGTTCAAAGTGACCTCCATCTTGTTGCTGACAAAGGCAAACTTTTCTTATTGTTGCTCTTACAATGTTTGTCAACTGTCTTGGTGTAATTCTATGAATAGCTGCCCTTACTTTGTCCTCTAATTCATGTCATGTGGCAGGAGGTACATCATAAACCTCGTTTTTAATAGATCCCAATAAAAAAAATCTAGAGGGGTAAGGTTGGGTGACCTGAAAAGTTTTTTAAAAAGGCATAAATAAAGGTATAAATTAAAAACAACCCTATTTCACCTCGCCGGCCACCTAACTGGACCCATATTGCCAATCCAGTTTTCGTTGTATGTTTCATGCAGATATTCCGTACTATGGAACTTCGTCCAAGAAATGCTCAACTTCCTGCGTGAGGAAACTTAGATATCTAGCCCCTGTCAGGACACCGTCAAAAATTATAGGGCCTAAAATTATGTCCCCTAAAATCCCAACCCAACAATTGAAATCAAATCGTTCTTGGAAATTTCCTTCCTTGATCAAGTGTAAATTTGCAGCGGACTAATATCGCTTATTATTTCTGTTGAAATGTCTCAAATTAGTGAAACAGCTTTCGTCAGTATACAGAATTTTATATGGAAATGTGTCATCCACCAAATATTTTCCAAAGAACCAATTGCAATACTCAAGTCTCCTTGCATTATCGTTTTGGTACAGGTGCTGGTGTAGTTGATATTTATGTTTCTTCAAAATGTTAGCTGCAGAAGACTTCGAAATGTCACATTCTCTTGCGATCTCCCTGAGTGACGTATTAATATTTACTTGAACGTATGCCGCCAGAACATCTATTTCTTTTTCTTCACTCACAACAAATGAATCGTTCCCATCATTAACAGGCTCATTTCGCATTTTTTGAACCAGTTTTGGAAAATAGTGCCGGGTCGAGTGACGCCGATCAGGATATCTCTGTGCGTAGAGACGTGCAGCACTGGTTGAATTGTGCCTACACTCTCCAAAAACTAATAACATATCAACTTTTTCAGTTCCTGAATAAATATTGTTATTTTCCATGATTTTCAAACAATGAGGTACACAATAACTACCTAATTGACTTTGTAGAAGAAATGTAAAATAATATGTCGACACGTCAATTTTTACCGCAACAATTTAATGATTTTGTTTCAGTTGTGTTGGTCAGAGGCTAATCGATGATTTTAAATCTTATTTTAATCTCTTCATTTAACGAAAGTTCTAACGTTATATTTTAAGTTTTTTATCGAAAGTTTTCTTACAACCTAATAGAGTGCGGTATCAAATTAATCGTAATGAAATGCTCTTTTTTTCTAACCCGACGAGCCACAATGTTGCCATTTGAAAAAAAATTGTAATAAAAATTTTAAAATCAAACGTCACATAGCTGAAACATTTTGATCGAAAACAGTAAAGTTGTATTTTTACAAACATTTTAGGACTGAAATTAGTTATTTAACGTATCCATAGTCCTCTAAAATAAAAATTTATTTCGAAAAAAAAATAAAAAAAACGGTTACAAACAGTAACAAATGATACATGGTTGTATTCTAAATGTCATATGGATACAAAAAAACTGAAAATATACCAGGTGTTCCATTTAAAAATCGAAAGTTTATGTCACTTCCCGTGAATCCGGAATTTGCATGAAGTTGAGTTACTTGTCAAAAAATGCAGTTTAATGCATTTAACAGATCCACCAAATTTCATTCCATTATCTCCGAAAACAAAAAAATTATATAGGGGCGAGCCACCTTCCGTGGAAACCCGTTATATATATATATTGTTGTGTAATTATATATATATATTGTTGTGTAATGATGATTTGCAAATAAATTGTTGTTATAAAATTAAGATTGCTAATTATTTTTGCTCTTCGTTGTGAGCCAAATTGTTATGATATAGATAAGTATTTTCGCCCTGTATAATATTTTTTACAATGTAATAATAATTGCTAGCTAACGTCACTGTTCTCTCGTCACGTTGCTGCCAATTGTTATCACTTCCTTACCACAGCTAAGCACAGTTGGTACGCCTCTTGTCTCAGATAGCCGGTTCAGGCAATTGAGCCACTAGCCACTGCTTGATATGTCAAATTTCAATTTATTCAATGGTCATAAGTATGATTGTTGATCATTGTAGAAAACAAACGACAAAGTATCAAAAAGCAATTATTTCCTTTATTCAGAAAAACTCAATTTTACCTGGCCTACGAAAGATAACTTACTCTAAGGTGAATCTACAAATATTCATGGATAATCATGAGAAAAATTCATTGGTAAAATATACACAACCTCACTTTTACCTTGAAAGTGAAAATTTCTCTAATAGTTCGAAATCAAATGAAATAAAGTTCTTCCGATGGAATATGCGTGAAATTGTTCAGTTCGGAATGTGCACTATGGAAGTTTATACCTGTCTGGAACTGTCGCTGTTTAATACACACCAGGATTTGGATTCCCTTTCACTCCAATGCTATCAGGAACTCCAATACCAAATAGAAGGAACCATACAAATTCAGCAATCAGCTTTGGATACTTGCATATGGTGTACAAAAAAGGTAATGTTGGTTTTCCGCTTATAAAGTGGAATTATTCCATTTTTCTTTCTCCCAAAAATATAACGTGGCATTCGTTTTAAATTTATTTTCGATCTCCCTTTTGTGGCTTTGTTTGTTGTCACCTGGATACCATTTTTTTTCCTTCCCTCTGATTCGAATTTTTGAATTCACGCACTAAATTGTCACATTTTCACTGTTTGGGTTTATTTGTCATAACTTATACATAAAACAATTTTTCCATTCTTATTAACTATGTACAAATTTCAGTAATAATTGCCTCTGACACTCTCTCGTTCTTATTCCCTCACAATTTCAAATTCTACATGTGACCATCTGTTCCCTGATTGGCTATTGTCATCAAGAAGTTTGCTGTTCTACCATTGGCTACTTTTAGTTAGCTACAATTTCATATACTGTATGTTTCAAATTTATAAATTTGTAGATCACATTTTATTCAGGAAAATTTTGTAAATCTTGACTTTTTGTTGTATTTTGAAGAATTATGGGTTGTAATCATTATGACAGTGTATGAAATTGATTGTGTTATAGTATTTGGACATTTTTATCTATTCATATCATACAGAGGTTCAATAAAGGAAATAGAACTTCAAAATTATGTAAAAACAATCTCTTGAAACTAATAGCTATTTATTAATTATTTTTTTATGGGTTTTTTCTTTTAAAAAAATAAAACTGGTTTTTCATAACATAACAATATATATATATATATATATATATATATATATATATATTTATATCGAAAGAGAGAGACAGAGACAATATTTATTCAAACATTACCCTCTGAATATTGGGATAAACTTTATACATAAAACTGTTAATAAATAAAATTTCCCTATTATAAAACAGGATATATATCCAAGAGTATCAATAAAATTATGCAGATTATATCAAGAAAAGTATCAAAATTTTGGACGAGGATTACATTCCATAGGTAGGTACTTATAAACTGATGTTCAGCTTCCCTGGAAGGAATCAGTGTTCAAGAACACTAAAATCATGGTTGGCAACCCCTTCGATACGGAGGATGCTACCGTTAAAGTGGTGATGGTGGAACCGGAGGACAAAGACATGTAAAACAGTATTCAAAGGCTTTACAAGGAGAGGTATCCGGTTCTGGTAGATCTAAAAGGTGAACTAGAAATAATAGAGCAGACAACCAGAGTAAGAGGACAGCCAATACATGGTAATGAGAAAATCATAAAAATTTCGCTAGATGGCACCCAGCATAATCTTTGGAGAATGCTCACGGAACTCTTGAAGGAAACAACACAAGATAGCAGAATATGCATCCACAGTAGAGATTTTTACTACATCATCCTCAAAAACTAATACACTCTTTGCCAGAACTACATATGGGGTTATGGTCAGCGGCCCAGGCTCCAGCTGTAGAGACATACTAGGAAAGGTTACCAACGTACTGGGCAAAAGCAAGGACGCAGAACACATCAGATCCATTAGAAGTACAAAAGACGGGAAACTGATTCTGATGCTGAAGCACAGGACTGTGAAAAGGAAGAATATTGCCCGATCTGCGCTGAATCAGGACACAAGACAGGGCCTACAAATGTCAGGCCTTCAAAACAGCCCTCAAAGAGGCCAGAAACCTGAGGGAGGTACTCGGAAACTTATTCCAAATCCCACTTCTGGGATAGATACCAAGGAGCAGAACGAGCGTGATCCAATGGATAAAAATTTAAAACGTCTGCACCTGGAAGGAACCTGGGTAGATCCAGAGATTATTGTAGAACATGCCAAAGAGCAACTTGAAATCTTCAACCAATCAATGAGCATCCTTGGTGACATTCCTAGATTGTAGCTCCATCCCAGCAATGCCTCTTAAAGTAATCCAGCTAAATACGGACAGGCGCAGAGCAGCCCATCATCTTCTGGACAAAACAATGGCAGAGACAAAAACTGACATAGCTCTGGTGCAGGAACCAAACATAAAAATCACAACGCCAAATAATAAATGGATTGTGGACCAGACCGGCACTTCTGCAATCTTCTGTGCTAACCCAAAGTGTGGAGTAGTCACATATGAGACAGGACAAGGCTTCGTTTGCCTAAATTGCGAAAAATAAACGCTTCATTCCTGCTATATTTTCCCAAATATACCCTTCAAACAATTCAAGGAAGTTGATAACTTGTTACATCACATCATCAACTCGAAGAGGGAGGCAGTCGTTGCGGGGGATTTAATTCCCCTCATTACCAATCGCCGAGGTTCCTATCTTGCAGAGGTATACAAGTCCTGAATATGGTTATAAATAATCAAGGAGATACTCCAACTTTTGTCAGGGAGGCACAGAGATCCTTCCTAGACATCACCTTCTCCACCCAAAATATTAGTAGGAAAGTCACCTCCTGGGAGGTATCTACTACAGAGTCCATGAGCCTTCACAGATTCATATCCATCGACATTACAAATGTAAAATTTAAGCCCAAGCAAGCCTGGCAGGAAACACCATCAATTATGGAGGATATCTTTAAAACTACCTTCCAAAATCTGTCTCCCAGAATCATAGACCAGCAAACCCTTACTTATATGTGTCATCAAAGAAAAGGGTGCCCTACAAGATGAAAAGATTTTGCTAACAAAATCGCAGTATGAGGCATTAAGCAAACTATTATAACCATACTATTCAGTAACCTGTGGTAGAAGTCCATTGTATCTCGAAGTGGAGTGGTATTATTTTACGAAGTAGAAAAACTCGAAGTCGTCTCCACAATTTAATTTTAACAATCGATTAGTTAAACCTCTATAGGTTCATCATCAGCGGAGAATAACATTTATGGAAATGAAAAAATTATGTTATAGGTTAAAGAGTAATATTATTCTTTAACCTATATAATTTTTTCATCTCCATAAATTTTATTCTCCGCTGATGATGAACCTATACAGGTTCGAAACATGTATACCTAATCGATGGTTTTTAACCTTCCACCATCTTTTACCTAATCGATTGTTAATATTAAATTGTGGAGACGACTTCAAGTTTTTCTACTTCGTAAAATACTATTCAGTGTTACTTGTAAAAAAAATTCTGTCTCGTGGTAAAAAGGCAAAAAAAAAATATAAAGTGAACAAAAAGTTAACAATCAGGATCTATAGTATTTCTAATCCCAATTGGACCGACATAAAAAGTTTCGTCAAGGATTTCTCTTTCCAATTGCCGCCTTGACATTGGCGTCGGTATATTATTTTCCAGCGGTATTTTTTCAGTTACTTATTCTTACAATCATAGCTATTGATCACCCCATGTAAAAGTAGACAAATGTTATCTCAACTGAATTTTATTATTTGTTTCGAAAGGTCTCCAGAAAGCCATATTGATAAAATTATTTTCAATGGATAATTCCTAACCTCACCAACACATGGCACTGATTAGGAAATATTGTGAACTGCGCAAATCATGCGGATTCAGATAACAGATGTCCAATCCAGCTAGCCGAGCTTCTATTCCTCAAATATATTTGATAGCGCCTTTGCTAATAATCTGGGCAACTGGAGACACGCGCCAGAACTTTTTTATGATTGTACCAGGAAAGCTTTGGAAGTAAAAACACTGGTAGTATATAAATTTCCCATTTGCCGGGCAGTGCATATGAACACTCCTCGTAGCGCTCTTATTTTCATTGCCGTTCCAATTGGGATTAGAATAACTAGACCTGAAAACTGTCTGACAATATTTTGCAGCTCACCAGTGTTATCTCCTTTTTTTTGGTTTTGTTTTTTGCTCCCTATCATCGTATCATCAAGATATAGTTTTAAAACCAGTGGCGTGCCCACATCAAAATAAAAAAGGAGGCCCAAAAATGACAACCCATTTTAAATGCTGCAGAACTAAGGAATTTCCAAATGTATGCTGCATACAGTCCCACAAAATATTTCACCTCGGCTGCTTAGACAGAAAAAAAAACGTGGTTAAAATAGAAGGTTATAGGATCCTATGCTCTAAAGAATGTACAATTAAAAAGCCCACGAAGATGAAAAATATATATGAACTAGAGTCAGTCATTAAGAAAATCAATTTTATTTTACATATTTTACATGTTTTACTATTGTATTTGTTTATTTATCTCCTATATTTAATTGACTTAGTTGTAGCTCATTACATTTTTAATAACATAAGTTAGTGCTTTGTCCAAAAGAATGTACGTTCTTCATTACAATAAAGTATATTGATTGATTGAACTCGCATTCAAAAACAGACAGCTGGATGAAGTTGAAATGAAGCAGGATGAAACTATGGCTAACTTATGGCTAAACTACGGGAAGAAAACAAAGAAAAAGATTCATTTATACAAAGACTAAGAAGATCTTCTCTTGACCTGCAAGACGTAATACTGGACACAGAAGAAGGATATATTAGAGATATAAATGAGAAAAAAAGAACTATTGAAGAATTAAAAAAGAAAATATAAACATTATCAATAAAAATCAAGACCTACTTCTAGAAAACGACAGAATAGCTTCAGAGCTAGACAAACTATTAAATGATATAGAACAATCGAATATTGCTAAGAAAACCATGATGACATCATACATAGATAGATAGATAGAATTTATTTAACTACGTTACATACATCTTATGTTTGTAGCAGGTCAAGGGTACAAGTGTTTAAATGATTATATGTAAAAGACAAAAAATTGGTTAAAAACAGATATTACAGAATAAAACTTAAGGTTAAAATGATAAACTATACAGTATTTATCTTCAAAGGTAATTTTAAAGTTTGATGACTCAAGGAGATGTGAGATGTTTGTTGATGCTGTAATGCGATCTGAAGTCATCGACGGAGTAGAAGCAGTGTCTCAACAAGTATTTTTTAAATGTTTTCTTGAAAGAATTCAAACTGAGCATTTTGAGTTCTTGTGGTAGGATATTATATAGAGAAAAATCAAGGGAATTCTTTTTGGATAATTGGAGACGATATCGATTAAGTCTGATCTGTTCACAGTTTCTTGTATTATGTTCGTGAATATGAGATTGTTTTTCCATGTAAGACTGTTTCTTGTGCATTTCTACTATAGCACAGTAGAGATATAGAGTTGGCAGTGGCATGATTCCAAGTTTTTTGAAAAAATCTTGACAGTGATCCCTATGGCCAATATTTGCTAGTATTCTCAATGCCTTTTTCTGCATCCTAAATATTCATGACATGAATTCCCCCAAAGTTGTACACCGTAGCTCATATGAGAGTGAAAAGCCAAGTATATAGTTTTAGTGTATGCTGTTAGTGATAGTTTGTAATTGTCGAAGAACAAATAGAGAACCGGAAAGTTTCTCTTTAATAGAATAATGTGTGCAGACCAGTTGAGTCTACTATCTAGTGTAATTCAAGCAATTTAACTTGATTAGTCCCAGAGTTGAAGACAGTTTGGTTATAGGCAGAAATTTGGATGCATTGAGTCTTTTCACTATTTAGTTTGAGCTGATTAGATAAAAACCACTGATTAGCACTGTTTGTAGCCTCTTCGACACGAAGTTGTAAGTTCTCTTTATTATTATCAGTAAGAATAAAAGTGGTGTCGTCTGCAAAGAGGACCGATTTGAGTGGTAACATATTATTATACAAGTCATTTACATAGATTACATTTTGACATAGATTACATATTGAAGAACTTAAAAAATTGGGAACGGAAATCTGGTATATATATATAATGAATAAAAGGGAGACAAAAAGAACTGAACAGGCAAACAAAATAAACAATACTAACATAGAAAATAATACACCTAACCCTCTCCCAAACATAGACACGCCTATTGTAAATTTATTGGGCAAAAATAAAATCTTTCTAATATCCAACATACATGGAAAAGGCCTGGCTTCTTTTATTTCAAACGAAACCCCAGGTACTCTGTATGTATGATTCATTAATGAGAGCAGTTTTAAACTTTTGTAGATTGCAACATGAGAAGTTAAGTTCATAGTTAAAATAATCCTTATGACTTTTTATTTTATATGTTAGTGTTCGAGGATCATGGTGATGCACTAAGGACTTGGAATTTTCAATGTTTGTAAATATATTGTCAGGACAAGTTTTGGAATTTCTCACTTTTCTGGTGGCTGAATAAATTTTTTGATCTTTATTTTAGAAGATCAATAACCATATTTGATTTGCTCTCTTGGCTCAGGAACATTTGCTTTGCTGTAATATTTCTCAGTGTAGAATAGAGCTTCTGAAATTATTGATAGGAATTTAGTGAAGTCTGAATTACCACAGGGTGATCGGTACACACACATTAAAAGTAAGTTGAGTTTTTTAATGAATATTGCAGAAATTTCGCAGTGAAATTCCTGTGATAGCTGATGTAAGGCATGAAGCTCTTTGGCATCCAGATAGTTATTAAGATATATGCAGGTGCCTCCATGAATGTGTTTTGATCTACAGTAGATTGAGACTAGTTTAAAGTTTGTATTATAACAAGAGGACTCACTTGCAGACAGCCAGTGTTCGGTAAAACACAATACACTTAGACTATCAAGGTTGTTTACAAAATTGTCCAATTGTAGCATTTTGTTTCGTATACACTGTGTGGAAATGTCAATCTGGCTTTAATCACATTTTATTTGTTGGCCACTGGCTGGCTCCGTCGGTGCAGGTGAGCGATTTACTAGGTGTAAAATGATTTGGAAATGTTATGCCTATCAAAGTTCTAGAAAAAAATCCCTTTGTGATGTCCCAGGAACGTCCTAAAAATCGATATGTGCGGAGGACATTGGCTGTTATATATAGATGTTCTATTCATAACATATTTTTGTGCTCCCTGGGAAGTTTCTGATCTGCCGATAAATTCCCTATCGTAGTTTAAACTTTTGGAGTATTACACTTCAAAAACATAATGCACTCTGACAATAAAATACTTAATCACAGTTTACTACTAAAATGTACCGCATACCGCACTGCACTGAATGAATGAACGCACTCTGAATGAATTACTATTTATTCCCCAGTACACAAGCCTTTTTATATACTCCCCCTCCTCCAGAAGCTTCGAGCACCTGTTTGTCAGTTCATGGAAACATCTCTATGATTCTATGATTGCTTTGGAAATCCCCAACCGTTACTTCCTCTGGCGTAAGATAATCACGCAGTGGCATACTGTACTTATTTTCATAACAGTATGATGTTTTAAACCCATTGTTACACGAGAGATCAAAATTTGCGCATTTGATTAGAATAATTTTTTGCAAAACTATAGGTGACATTTGTCTTGCTTGTGCTCACTGACAGGGAAATATTCAAAATCGTGTGTATTATTATATTCATTTGAGCAATTGGAATAATCATTGAGCTTGAAGAAGTGAATAGTTTTGAACATTCAATTGAGGATAGCCACGAGTAATTTGGATACAGTTCAATTGTAACTAGAATGAAAATAAAGTTTATAGTTTTTTATAAATATGTTTTATCAAATAAAGCCCGGCACAAATTTTCATTTATATAGAGAATTACCCATATATATTTTATAGTACTCCAATCTATTTATCATTTGGGGGAATTTGATTAATATAAAGTATTAACAAGCATTATCTGAATTGGCCTCAAGTCAGCAATAATAATCCCAATATATAAAGGAGGCGCATCTGAAGATCCTAGCAATTTTAGACTGATCTCTCTACTTTCAACGTTATCTAAAATAATAGAACAGCTTGTAAAAAAACGGATTGTAACATTTCTAAACCTCAATAATATATTGTCAGATTCTCAGTTTGGATTTCAGAGCAACAAGAGCACAAATGATGCCATATTCTCATTCCTGGAACATATTTACACCAATCTGAACAGCAGTGAGGCAGTTGCGGCAGTGTTCTGCGACTTGACAAAAGCCTTTGATTGCGTCAATCATAGAATACTTCTGGACAAGCTGCATCACTACGGTTTTAGAGGAGTATGTCTTGACTGGATTAAGTCCTATCTAGACGACAGGAAACAGATAGTAAAGTCAAATGGGAATTGGTCAGACATCGGGGATATATCGAGGGGAGTCCCACAAGGATCTGTCCTTGGTCCAATTCTCTTCCTCCTATACCTAAATGACCTGGCCGATATTCCCATTCAAGGAAAGTTCACCATCTTTGCGGATGACACTACCATACTCTGGCACGGAAAAAGTTACAACATGAAAGATATTATAAATAGAGACCTGGAAATGATTCAAAAGTGGTGCGATGCAAATTAATTATGCTTCAACCAGAAGAAAACGAAAATAATGGGCTTTAACTTTGATTGCCAGAATCTAAACTTGAACAGACAAACTTAAGAATACAAAGAAACAACTAAATTCCTAGGAATAACTTTGGATGAGAAACTGAAGTTTGACCAACATGTCCTAGCTTTAACAAAAAAATCGGCATCGGGATGCTTTGCCCTCAGAGTGGTCACAAACGAGTTAAGCGCAGCAAGAGCAAAAATGGTCTATCACTCAATGAGAGAATCCCATATGAGATATGGTATAGCCTTCTGGGGTTATTGTAGCCAACAGCTCTTCCATTCAGTGTTTGTGCTACAAAAAAGAGCAGTAAGATATCTAGCCAAAGTGGGTCCACGTGAGGCATGCAAACCATTATTTTTGAGAAAGGAAATTCTTACACTGACCTGCTTGTTCATATTGGAAACAGCATGCTTGATGCATAAAAAATATATGACAGAGTCTACAACGCAAACTTACCATGCGACCCGTCCAAATAACAGAAAGGAAAATAGCTCTACCCATTCCAAAGTCCACTCTAACTAAATGCTCTCTGTTCTACGAGAGTAAAAAAATATATAATCACATACCCACTGAACTAAGGACAATCCAAGATCATAAAATATTTAGAAAACTTTTAAAAAAGGCTCTGTTAAAAAAAGCATTTTACGATACGAAAGAATTTTTTAATGAAACCCTGACATAACCTTATTATACATGACTAATAGTTTTCTCATTATAGACTATGACAATTGCTCACCTCTATTTTAAGCTGTAATGTTATAAAGATGTACCGTTCTTTTAAAGGATTGTTAGACAACGGGTTCTCTGAATTGAACCATAAATTACTAAATTTTTTACCTTATACATTATCTGTTATTACATATATAGGTGCTTACTAATATTTTTAACTTTATGTCATATTTGTGAAACTGTGTTTAAATCGCTATTTATTTGTTAGTATTTAGTTAATTCTACAAGCTTTGTCAATAAGAATTTGTTTCTTCGACAATAAAGTATATTTCTCTCTCTCTCTCTCTCTCTCTGGTATTTTACTCACATCATTCAGAACAGTGCAGTCGTAGCTCGGCTGATACTTCTCTTGCTCAGACATTGGTCTCTTCATGATCTTCTCTCTGTCTTGCTTGTGTTTCCTGTCAGCTCCCTTCAACTTGAATACCTTAATCTGACAAGCGGCGGCATGCAGTCGTTTATTTACATTCCCACCTAACTCAGAATTCTGGTATGTTTCCACTTGAATGCGAAAGGGGACACCTTTTTCGCCACCATGTTTCTTCGGTGTGAATTCTGTGCTGATGCAGTTCACCTGGAAAAAATAAATTAAGGATAACAAATCTCCTTTTATTCTAATGTCATATGCCAGACATAAAATTGAACAACAAGGGTAATATTTTCCAAAGAAGTTGAGTTATTATTTTTTGGAGGAAAGGGTGTCGTGGAGGGGGCTTGCAAACAAAAATGTCTTTCAGTATATGTACAATGAATGAGGAAACATTTGATTTCTTGCAGAATGACTTCATTTGATCGTTTTATCCATGGAAATATATCCGTTTCCTTGGTATTAAAATCCAATCATAAATATATTTATATATATATATATATATATATATATATATATATATATATAGGGTGTTCCAAATTAAGTCGGCACCATTGCCAACTCCGTTATTATTGATGCTACGATTTCGGTTAAATGGGCAAACTGGTAGCATTTTTAGTGGCCTTCTCGATGCCGAAAACAAAACAAAAAATTGACAGTCGCGTTGTCATAATATTTCATAAAATGATATTTTTTCAATGGAACACCCTATTAACATTCTCAACAACAAAGCTCATATCACTTTTCTTCCTAAAGTGGAAAATTTCATCCATTTCGATTCGTAATAACATTCTCAACAACAAAGCTCATATCACTTTTCTTCCTAAAGTGGAAAATGAGCGACTTATGTGGATATATTTATTTCTTTCACTAGTACAAAAAATTTCTTTGTTTTGGCAACATGATGATCACGGGTTTCACTAGTTCACATCCCAGCGGAATTTTTTCTTTTTACTGTACAAAAAATGGGTGTTCGGACAATCATGAGGTTTTATTCGCCAAAACAAAGAAATTTTTTGTACTAGTGAAAGAAATAAATATTTCCACATAAGTCGCTCATTTTCCACTTTAGGAAGAAAAGTGATATGAGCTTTGTTGTTGAGAATGTCATTACGAATCGAAATGGATGAAAAAATATAGGGTGTTCCATTGAAAAAAATATCATTTTATGAAATATTATGACAACGCGACTGTCAATTTTTTGTTTGTTTTCGGCATCGAAAAGGCCACTAAAAAACGGAGTTGGCAATGGTGCCGACTTAATTTGGAACACCCTGTATATATACTAGCTGACCCGACAGATGTTGCTCTTTCCAAATTGCTATATTCCCTAAAAAAAAATTCTGAAAACTCTCGTTTGCGTAGAATTTCTTTTTTCCTGTTTTTTTTTTGTTGTTCCATCTAGGTTATGCTTTTGACTCTGCCCGCTTTCCGTTATCCCCTTATCTCGTTTTCCCATCATCCTGTTTTCCCTTTATACAGTTTTTTCCTTATCTCCTTATCCTGTTTTCCCGTTCTATTATATATAAGTATATATATATATTCCTGATTCCACGACCAAAGAATTACGCATATCCATCGCTCAAATCGTGTTATGGTCTTCAAAAATCCCATGGAATAAAGCACTTTCAATTTTTCCCGAATACAATAACTTTTTTAAAAAAACCTTTCTTTCCCTCTTTCCCTAAAAACCTTATTAGGGCTGTTACAAACAAAAAAAGTTTTGTGTTTGATTTGAGTGTTAAAATAAAATTAAAAATATTTTTGTGTGGACACGCCCGGGGATTACAAAGAACACGCTCTAACCACTGAGCTACTCGGAGCTTTACTAAGAACTTAGCCGATATTCCTTTTGTTGGCAAAATTTTTCTTACATTCCCAAATTTTCTCTTCTTCAGGAAATTTTTCTTTCAACACTGACTGCAGAACCTGCTCAACACATTCCTCCTATTCACATTCACAGTCGAAAAAACTACTACAGGGTATGCAAGCTTTCTACAAACTTCATAAATGCATGATCCTGCCTGTTGAATGTAGAAAGTAACCGAAGGTGTAGATAAACATCCCGGAGTTCTAATGGTATGGTTGATGTTCATCAAAGATCCAACAGATGGCCTTCGCGAATTTTCAAAATACTCGAGAGATGGCAGCTGGAAACATTTTAGTAAATTCCACTCTTTGTCTATCTGCGAGGTGCCACTAGTTAAAGTAGTAGATCATTTTGGAAATCCTGTATTCTAAAACAAAATGATGACCAATGATTCTTCACCTTATGCCAAGTGTATACAAACCATCACCAACTGAATCCACGCTGGGAGAAATCGTTGCCGTTAATGTTCAAGACTCTTAAAATTCTATATGCCAACATAAACAGCTACCTACCCAAAAAACACATTATATGCAATTACATGGAAGGCAACTACGTTAACTGCGGGCTTGTTTTAGAAACAAAAATTGAAAAGGACACTAAAATTCAATACCGAAATTGGAACATCTATCAAAGAGCCGGACATAGTGAATCAAAATGTCAGAGGAGGCAGCCTAATGAAGACTCACCCAACACTGAACATGAAAAAAGCCAACCCTCCAAGTATTAACAAACCCCTTAATGAAGAGAGAATATCCAACCTAAAACAAAAATTTGCCCTCAAACAACACAATATGGATTTAGTAGAACCAATGGTACGAAAACGAAACCAAAACCAACAGCAAAGATTTATCTACCCAATGCAAACGGTGTATGAGTGCCTCACAGCCATGCAAGAAGGATGAAAAATGAACTTTTCACACAATGTTTAATGTTATTTTTTTTTTCTTCCCCATAGACTTTGTTAAACCACCCTTATCCCAAAATATGCAACAAGTATAATCAACAAACTTATTTTAGCCACTGGGCAGAAGGACCTCGGTCAATAGCCCATTGAGCATTTTGTATTTATGTTCAATAAAGAACTTTCTTTTTCATATGAATGCGAGTGTGATTGGGAGGATTTTGAAAGATGTCAGTGTTTAATGCCCTATTTATATTTTTATATATTTATTTTGTTTCAGTAGTATTTTAGGTATATCTTTTTTGTGGCACTCACAACCTCACCTCTGACAGGACCGCAGTTTTTGAAATCAAAATTCATAAAATTATATTTGACTTTGGGATTCCATTGCAGATAAAAAGAAACAAGTGTAGAAAATGGTTATTTTCCCATGTTATATCTCAAATGAGCAGACTAATTCTGATATTAGCATATGAAATGAAAAAAGGTAGCAGACATAGTTACTTGGTAGAATTTCAGTTTGATGACAGCCATATAAGGTTGAGTACCGAATCAGAAGTGATGCAGCATCATCAATTTTCAGCCGAACATCATATATCTGATATCACATCTACAATTAGCTGAAAATGTGAATGGAATTTTGAGTAATATCTCAATAAAATGCATCATTATCAAAAACTACTTTCGCCTTGTTATCATGAAATCAGCATTTCCCTGGAACACCTCAAGAGCTTGTTAGAATGGTATTTTGTACAATTCTTCATTTCAAAGGAATATTTGATCACACAATTTCAAGAATACATAAACAAAATGAAACAATGATTAAATGTACAATTATTATAATATATTCTGTTGGAAGACTATGTATTTGGAATTGTCATTGAAACTGAAGTGGAAAATTTTCTTGCAGATCTCTTCATTTCTATGGCACATTATGGATCATTTCTTTTTCTATTTGGACCAAATCCATGTTGCCGAATTGTTTCATTTTGCGAATGTACATACAAAAGTACAAAGATTGACTTGTGAGCCGTGAAATTGATGTTTCTGTATTTGTTGTTATTGTTGGAACTATGGGAAAATCGTAATGACTATTTGAAAACACTACCTGCTGTCATTGGTTTAGAATGGGAAAATGAGAGCTATAGATAGGTTTATGTAATGTGAAGGAAATAGTCAATTAAATTACTTTGATACTTTGAGAGTTGAAAACCAAATCGTACACAGCCAGTCAAAGTATAAATTGATTTGAATAAATTGAATTTGAAAACATGTATTTAAATAAAAATATTGAAGAAATGAAAGAAACCATTTTCCATTGAAGAGGTACTGAGTTCAAGCACTTACTTTAATGTATACTCCAACTTCCTTAGTAGGATCCCATTTGAACTGAATTACATTGAGAGCCCCAGATGGTTGGTAGATGTCGTTTGCTCCATAAGAAAGAGGAATGTCAACCTCCAAAATCCTGTCCCCAGGACGGGCTTTCTGCCACGAAAGCATCTGCTCCTTCTCCATGTACTGAAGACGTCTTTCATGGAAACAGATTCGAACAACAGACTGAAAAATTAAAAACAATATTGAAAAACTATGGGGTTCTATTTGAAATGTGGCAGTACACATCTTTTTCAGGATCAGGGGATTTTGATTCCCTATGAGTTTCTCAAGGTAATTAACTGAAATGGATTTTTATACATAATGGATCGATTTTAAAATTAGGGAAATTTATAGGAGTTTGCCATTCAAAGTGCATATTGAGCGGCGATAACAATTTCAGATCATTGACAGTTTTTATTTAGATGTGAAATTGGATACTGGCTTCTCTAACCACCTTGATGATACCCCTAGTATTTTACCACTCATCATAATAAAAATTTTCACGAAAAATTTGATATATTATCAATAGTCAAATGGCCTACATACACAGGGTGGATTAGAATAAGACCGACCAACATAATCCCCTAATTCAAGTCATTTCAGAACAAAAAAGTCCCTACGCTTTCTAACTGAAATATTATAGATAAGGTTTCAATTAATTATATGAAAAACATTGATTTGAATTATCTGAAGTTCTGCACATCTTTGCTAAATGAATGTATATGTATGATCCTATACTAATATTAATATTTGATGTTCAGCCACACATATGACAATAAAGTTACTTAATTTCTTCAACAAAATTCCAAGTTTTCTGCAATATGCAAAATCTAAATTGTCAAATTTTGAATTACAATTATTTGATTTTGTGCATTATGGTAACTGACAATACCAAAGTGTCAATATCCGAACACAAGGACTCAATGTGTTGTGATGGTCGCCACAGAACCCTTCATAAAAGCTGCTCTAACCTCAGTGCCTCCGAGATCAAAGTCATCGTCCTGAAGGGCAAACGTCTCCTAAAATTTTACTGTGACAGCTGTCAGTCAGGTCTCCTTCAAATTCCGTCCCTACTAAAAGCTGTTGAAGATTTAACATCCTAGCTGGTTTCATTAAAAACAAAAGTAGAAAACCAACATCGCCCAACTGACATGAATAAATCAGACTCTGAAGAAATATACACTGAACTATACGAACGTGAGAAACGCTCACACAACAACATGGTTTTTAATCTGGCTGGAAATGGCAACGATCTAGAGGAGGTAAAAAAATTGCTTCAAAAAGCAACAATTGGCCCATTTTCTGTTAAGCATGTCACACGTTTTGGAAAAGCGAACACAAATGGTTGGTTCAATAAATCTTAAAATTTGCAACAAATGTCATATGCATAGAACATGCAAAAAAAATACCTGCGATAATGATATTTTTTTTTCAAAACTTCTTCAATTGTTTTTATGATGCAATTTTTCACTGAAAGAGAACATCAAAAGATCAGATTGAAAATTATTTTTGTAGATGCAGCGGAAAAAGCCCAAAATTCAATAGATCGAAAAGAAACGGAGATATCACTACTCCTGGCTCAAGCGAGCCAAAGAGCACCGCCAGCAGTCCAGCTCAAAAAAAATTTAAGTTGTTAATTAATTACTTTTTTTCATATACCCACCAATAAATGTATTTTAATACGTTCTGGAAAAGCAAACAAAAATGGTTGGTTCAACAAATCTTAAAATTTGCAACAAATGTCATATGCATAGAACATGCAAAATACCTGCGATAATGTTATTTTTTTTCAAAACTTCTTCAATTGTTTTTATGATGCAATTTTTCACTGAAAGAGAACATCATAAGATCTGATTGAAAATTATTTTTGTAGATGCAGCAGAAAAAGCCCAAAATTCAATAGATCGAAAAAATCTAGTAGGTGGCTGTAACGTTTTGTTTGCACAACTTGTGACTTCAATCGTAGTATTTTAAAATTATTCCGCTTGTTTCAACTTTTAATGTAGGGATGTACCAGTACCATGTTTTGTTTTATTTATTTATTTATTTATTTAACGGCAAAGCCAATTTACATTTAACAAAGTGTGATAAACTATAAAATATTATTGAACTCTTATGTCTAAAGTCTACACTAGAATTTTACAAAACATTTAGCGAAGTGTGAAATACAAAGTATTAATGAATCCTTATTTCTAGTTACTATATTACTAAAAGATGAAACAAATCTGGTATTAACAAAGAAAATGATGTAACCAATCTGGTACTTACAAAAGAAAATGGTAAGGTAAAGAAAAGTTTCGGAAACGCTATAGCCTTTTCAATTGATTTTTGGAGACCTGAAGTGACACATTAAACAAATCTAAGTTATTATGACATTCATTTCCCAGCTTCAGAATACGAGGAATCGGACTGTTCATAGCATAATTGGTATGGAAAAAATTTATATGAAAAATATCAGGATTTCTCGTATCTTTTTGTTTGATATGAAAAGTTATTAGTTGTAGTATTTCTGGGCAGTTGATCTCATTATTTATTATTTTGAAGAGGAAACTCAAGTTCATAGAAATTCTCCTATCCTCTAATGATTTTATATTTAACTTGGTTAAGAGTTGACTGTACTCATATTCATTTCGTTGAATACCAAAGTGAAAAGCACAATTCCTCAAGAATTTCTTTTGAACATTTTCAATCAAATCTATATTTACATTATAATATGGGTCCCATATAACCGAACAATACTCAAGAATGGATCTTACGAAAGCACAATATAAAATCTTTTTTGTTTTAATTGAAAAATCAGTAGAAATTCTCAACACAAAACCTAGCATTTTGAGACTTTTTGCCACAATTTCTGATACTTGAAGATTAAAATTAATTTCGCTATCAAATTTAACTTCCAGATCGCGAATAAATTTTTCTCTTTTAAGAACTATATTATTCAATTTATATTCAAAGAATATTGGACTTCTAATTCTAGCGAACGTAATGATTTGACACTTATTGATGTTTACCTCTAACAAAAAGCTTCGAGATCTTTTTGTACTAATTCGGCATCTTCCCGGCAAGTAATTGCCCGATAAAGTTTGAGATCGTCCGCAAACATAAGAAATTCAGAATAATTGAGTTGAAGACAAAAAGAAAATTACAATTTTTTTGTGATGATTGCCAGCAAGGTTTGAAAATACTCCCTACCCTGTTGGCTAAAATTGAGAAACTGACATCAGAGGTAGAAGCCTTGAGAACGCAACCTACTAGAGTTATCAATGAAGAAACTTTTTTTGTGGAAATATCTGAACGCCAGAAACGGATGTGTAATGTGATGTTTTTTAATTTACCTGAACAAAAGGATGCTCAAACGGACACTGAATTTGTTGACAAATTTGTACAGGAAATAGCAAATAACAATATAGAGACCAAAAACGTTTTCAGAATGGGAAAGAAAAACAAGAATGGCAATCGATGCTTAAAAGCTGTTTTTGCTAATTCTGATGAGGCTTTGAAAGTCATCAGAAGCAAGAAAAAATATTGATAGAACTAAAAAAGTCTTTTTATCGCCCGACACACACCTTTACAGCGTGGAAATTTAAATAAATTGAAAGAAGAAATGGAGACAAGAAAAATAAATGGAGAAAACGACCTTTTCATCAAGTATACTAATGGCATTCCATTCATCGCAAAGGCCCATCCAAAAAACTAGATGACGGCATCAATATTTATTACTTCAACACCAGCAGTATGAGAACTAAACTTACAGAATTTCGCAATGCTGCCCTGTGCTCCCACTATAGCATAATAGTTATTGTAGAAACTTGGCTCACCAATGATCATCTCGATGCAGAACTTGGGCTAACAGGTTATGATATATTTCGTTGGAACCGTGATCCTGTTACTACAGGGAAGGAACGTGGGGGAGGTATTTTAATTGCAGTGAAATCAACTCTATCCGCTAAAAGAATAAAAATACCCTCTGTTGACAGTGTAGATTTAGAACAAGTATTCATTTATTTTAATCTTAAGAACAAAACCGTAGTACTGGGTGCTATATATATTCCTCCATCCTCACCTATCAATTTATATGAGGATCACATTAGTACTGTTGAATTTGTTACCAGCAATTATGCTCAGTCAAACCTTACTATATGTGGAGATTATAATATTCCGGATGCCACATGGTTTAATGACAATCTGGGTTTAAATGTTAACTGTAATGAAAACTCCCGGGAATAGCAATTCACCAAGCTCAGCTTTCATAATTTCTTCCAACTGAATACCATACCAAATAGTACCAATGTTTATCTAGATTTAATATTCTCCAACAATCATTTCTCGCATAAAGCTACAGATGAAATCTTCAAAATAGTAACATGAATTGCCTTAATTTTCTTTAAATATTTCTATTCCAAAAGAATCTGAATATGAGGAATACTTTTTTGATTTCAGAAATGGAAATTATATTGGGATAAATGACTTTTTTACTGACGTTAAATGGGAACATATTCTCTGTAACTCAGATGTTAATAATAACATGAATTGTTTTTATGACATTATTTATCATGCAATCCATCTATTTATTCCTTTAAAAAAATTCAAAACTACTACCTTTCCCTCTTGGTTCAGTTCTAACCTTAGAAAAATGATTTATGACAAAAAGAATACTCATAAAAAATATAAGGAAACAGGCAACATTGATTACTATTATGATTTCTGTAAATTGAGGGACAGTTGTAAAGCTATTCGAGATCAGTGCTATGAAAATTACATTAATAAAATTGAAGATAATATCTCTGATAATCCAAAGGCCTTTTGGGGTTATATTCAGAATAAAAGAAAGGATTATAAGTTACCTTCAGCCATGTTTTATGAAAATGAAGTCAGTAATAATACTTCCGAGATTGTCAAATTGTTTGCCTCTTATTTTTCAACTGTATATAATAACCAGGCAGTGAATATTACTCCTGAATATAATTTTGAAAACAAAGTCTATATCAACAATTACAGTATTACTGCTACGGATGTAATTGATTAGGTTCTCTCTGTTTCCCCCAAGCTCTCAATGGGACCTGATGGGATACCTTTATTTTTTATACACAAATGTCTATACACTTTAGCAATTCCATTACGAAATATCTTCAATCAAATTTTTGCTCTAGGCACCTTTCCAGATTATTGGAAACATAGCTTCCTGAAACCAATACATAAACTAGGAGATAAGAAAAATATTAAGAATTATAGAGCAGTTTGCAATCAGTCAGAGATGGCTAAGATGTTTGATTCTATGCTTACAAAGAAACTTTCCTGGGACTGTAAGTCTTTACTCAATCCCCAACAACACGGTTTCACAGAAGGTAAATCCACTTGTACCAACCTTGCTCTTTACACAAACTACATAACTGAAAATCTTGAGAGAAGGCTACAGGTTGACTCTGTCTATACGGACTTTTCCAAAGCCTTTGACAGAGTCAACCATGGCCTACTTATAGCTAAAATTCAAGCGCTTGGTATAGACGGAAATATTTTGCAAGTAATCAATAGCTTCTTAACTGGTAGAACTCTGTCTGTGAAATACGGAGATTTATTTATTTATTTATTTATTGATACACTGTTCTACAGGTTACACCCAACTACAGAACAGGAATATAAGTTACAAATACAGTACAATACAAAATAACAAATTAACAAAGTAATAATACATATCGAGATTAACTAAAGTAATAGGATTTAATCGCAGAGATTGAACAGTCAAAAATATCAATCTGACAACTTGCAGAATTACAATTGACACACATGTTTTGCAGCGGTGAGTATTTTAAGATATCTGTTCGTGGTGTTGGTAAATAAAACGTGTTGTCTACTCTAGACGATGGTCTAGGTACATTGAAATTGAGTTTTTGCAGAATATGTGGGTCAATAATTAGGTTGTTGATAAGTTTGAACAAGAAAATTGTGGAGTGACAATCACGACGGCAGCTCAGGCTGTTCATAGCGTGTCTAGCCAACAATGCATCATGGGGAAAGCCAATTGGTGGATATATGTTGTCCGTTTTATAGATAGATACAACATCTACACCCATTCAGGTTCCATCAGGGGTACCACAGGGATCCCATATGGGCCCACTGTTGTTCAACTTGTTTGTATCGGACATAGAGTTTGTTTTCAATTATTCTGATAGAATAACAAATCAAAAATACAAAAACAAAATTATGTGAATTACAACAAAGAAAAAGGCAAAAAGATCAAACTGAACGGAGTTATAAAAACTGCTCGAACTGACCACCTCCAACCATTAGACAGGAATCAAGTCTTCGTCTCATAGACTGACGCAAACGTTAAAATATTCCAGGTGTGTTTTGGATTGTCTCGCAGGCTGCAATGATGCAATTCCTTAAATCATTCACACATTCAATGGGGGTAGTATAAACCAAGGACTTCAGGTGACCCCAGATGCAAAAGTCCAAGGGGTTTACGTCTGGAGATCTGGGAGGCCAAGGTTGGGGTCCTGCTCTGCCTATCTAATGATTTGGATACACGTCGTCCAAGTACTGACGAGCAGTTATGCTGAAATGGACAGGCGCACCATCGTGCAAAAACCACATTCGTGGTCGAATAGCTAGTGGAACATTTTCAAGTAAAATGTGAAGCTGATCCTGGAGAAAATTTGTATTGGTTGCGCCAGTTAGCCTTAACGGTAGAAAATACGGTCCAATAATATTTTCGCCAATAATTCCAACCCACATGTTAAGTGAAAATTCATATTGATACCGACCTTCTTGAATTGCATGTGGGTTATCTTCGGCCCATAGATGATTGTTATGGAAATTTGTAATCCATTGCCTTGAAAAGTTGGATTCGTCAGTAAATATTAAGTTTTCTAAAAATTGAGCATTTTGGGTAATCATTTGAAGACAAAAGTCTACTCGATGGGGAAAATCTCGCGGCAAAAGTGCCTGGACTCGTTGAATATGGTAAGGATACAATTGGTGATCTCTGCATAGAGCCGTCTAGCTTCCAAAGAATTTCCATTAGCACGACAATACATAAAATGCATATCGGCCATTTCAGCGTCAGGGTAATTATTCATATTGAAGATTGAAGAGACACAATTGAACTTTCAACTACTACATAGAAATCAAAGCGACTTGACAGCCACCTACTAGATTTTTTCGATTTTAAAATACTACGATTGAAGTCACAAGTTGTGCAAACAAAACGTCACAGCCACCTACTAGATTTTTTCGTATCCATTTACAGAATTTTTTAGGTCGACTAGTAAAAGCAAGTGGCACATTAAAATGCAAAGTACTAATAAAATAAATGACTATTGCCCCGCCATGAGCAAACAGGTCAACAAAAATGGTGATATATGCAAGGTGTATTTTGTAAAAACACGTGTAGGTCACCAAAATGACATTGGTAATCTATATTTGACACCCTTGGAGAGACATGCTATTGCTACTAAATTAGCAGCAAAAATTCCCTTTGATGCAGTATTGGATGATGTAAGGGACGAAATTTCAAGTTAATCGCATTTAGAAAGAATGCACCTCTCAACAAAACAGGACCTTCATAATATCGAAACCAGTTCATTCAACTACAGTCACACATCAGAATAATGCAATCACCATTGAAGCGTGGGTCAGTGGAATGAAGGATAAATGCGTCCGATTTTATAAGCTACAAGATGTTGTCTTGGATGAGTATCCTCAATTATGTGGTGAGGATTTTGTTTTGATTATCATGAATGATTTTCAACAAAGTTATTTCCAAAAATTTGCACATGATTGCGTATGCGTTGACGGAACACATTGCACCAATAGTTACCATTTTGAGTTACACACACTAGTCGTTCTTGACGATTTGAGGAAAGGGTTTCCATGTGCCTTTTTCATTTCAAATAGGAGTGATGAATCAATCATGGAGTTATTCCTTAGTTCGATTAAGAAAGAAACTGGATCGGTTCAAACAAAAGTGTTAAAGGCTGGACTACGGGGTGTTGTATACTAACACACCACACCTGTAATACCAGACATTATTCGTTAGATTGGAAAAACAGTATTGAGAGCATCGACTATCTGAAGATGGTCGAACTGAAACTATGTTTTCTGGAGCGGCTCAGAACTAATTTCATTTCTCCCAAATACTGGAACATGGGTTGTTTATTCAGGAAGTACTACCGTTCAGAAAGATTTCGAACCAAACAATGATTAAACAAAATAATAATGCACTCATAAAATGTTAAGAATGTACATATATATTTAATAAAATGTTTCACAATTATTTTCTGCAACAATTCATATAACGAAAACGAATGTAGCTTATTGGCAGATGATTTTGCAGTTGGCTACACAATGGAAATAATTTTACTAAAAGAACAATCTTGAAATTCAATTGCCACAAACGGCTAGAAATAATTCTCTTTTGAGATCTTTGTAATCTGGAAAACTATGGAGATACTTTATAGACACATACACATTTCAATAGGTTGGGTTTTGCCATAAACATAAATACAGAAAAACAAACATTAGACTCACCCTGTTTAACACTTATTCACTGGAGTAGTTTTTTTTTACACGACAATTAGTCTTGAATGTATCAATATGTCGATTTGTTCCGCGTCAATTGGTTATTTTAATTAATTCGCCCGGTATATTCGTATACGGCTAAGGTTTTTCTAAGTGATCGTGAACCATTGAAATTGCGGAATCCCGTTGTATTATCTCTGTTTTGGAAGCGTTGACAAAAATAGACAATTTGTGGAAACTATACTGTTCACTCGTGTTTTTACTAGGAGCTTCAATACTTGATTTGAATTGGCTGAGTTTCTATGTTTGCTGAAGTTCACTACACTGATTGGGAAACTCTCATTAATATTGTAAGATACGGTAATTCGACTGACTTTTATACCTCACTTTTGAGAATGACATGTTCTCCGAAATCTTTTCGTCTAATATAAGTGATTACTGAACGGAATAACGTTTGGAACTGACTTTTTTTTTTCGGTGTCCGGCGTTTTTTATACGATCTTCGACATCGTAGCTGAGGGGCGGGATTTAGGTACTCCCATTGTTTTTCTTTCCGTTAATTGGTTGGTAAAAACCGATAAAGAGGTGGCTCGTAAAAATGATAGGGGCCGTGTTTGTCGGATATATTCATGAATAAACCGCGATGCTTATCTATGTTATAAATGGGTAAAAATCTTACTGAATGACAGGAATTTATGGTGGGCTGTCTGATGGTCGCTGAACTAATGACCACACAAGGGTGAATTATGAGTCTAGACGTTGTCTATTTCCGTCGAAGTTCGGGTTTGTTTACTTCAATTAATGATGCTGGTTGGTGATGCTCGCGTTATCGAAGTTTTTAATTGCTTTTCGTGTAACGATATTTGTTCTTTAGGTGCCCTGTGTTCATCGACGTTGGACGGGTGTCAAATTTACGACGTTGTTTTGGTAGTTATTGAAACTGACTTCCTTATCTCGCTGTGAATGTAACAAGTAGCAATCAATAATCTTTGTTTACTGTCCTAGATGAATTATTTATGCCTCCGGTATACAAGGGTTACTTCTTGATAATTATTTTTAAATGCATTTTAATTGTCTTCCAATAACAACGTATGGTTTTAACGAGCGTATGCTTATCAGCTGTTTCCGTCCAGCATATGGAGCCTATTGACCTTTTCTGTTTATCAAGTTTTCATTCAAGAATATTACGTTGTTTGGTAGCGAAGAAAGTTTTTCTGTAATTACATGGCATAACAAAAGTATTCATGTCAGACATGGCCGATGTGCATTACAACGCATGGTGTAGAGTAATGGCAGAAGCTCAGTTTCGGTAAGTTTAATTTAGCGATAAATTAAGTTTTGTACCTAATATTTTTACATTTTTCATTCTATATTGCACCTGGCATGTAGACAAACAAGGCATGGCGAAAAAACAAAACAAAATAAAATCCAATGAAAAACCGGTTAGGGTGATTTCAAGAGTTCCTTAAATTTTATTACTACTTATAGTGCCTTTCTCTTTTTTATAGGGACTCGTATACAAAACACGTAGAACACTACTTCAAGAAACGGATATGTCTGCATTTAAATCCTTGCTTAAACATTTTTTGGAGCTCATACTCAACGATTCAGATACTTCGAATTTTGGTATTTATTTTAGAGATAATTATGCGAAAAAGGCTACTTATTGAGCTTTTTGCCATCGGTTGCACTCAGGGCTAAACACAAACATGCATGTAGAACGACTTCATAGGACCATGAAATATATCTATTTACACATCAAAAATGTAAAAAGACTGCACATAACTGTGAATGCCCTAATGAAATTTATAAGGGACAAATTATTCGAGAGACTCTTCATTTTCAACAAGGAAAATTTCATTTAAAATTAAAGAACTTTGCAAGAGGCACGAAACTAGTATGGATTTAGACCCCTCTTCGATCACAAAAGACAAAGTACTTGGCACGTTCCATCTTCACCAAATCACCAAATACTGAAATGTATACCATATATGAAAACTACTCTGAATGTAACTGTCAAATTGTCTGCAGATATTGCAAAACCTGTATCCACAAATTTTCATGTAGATGCTTAGATTCTGCAGTGGCTTGGAATATGTGCAAACATATCCATTTGTTGTGCAGATATCGCAAATCAGAAAATCTAGAGAAGGAAAATCTGCAAGTAGAAGGTATGTAAATAAGAACTTTCGTAAGCTCAGTAATAGTTACCAATTCTAAAATACATGCAATTTTTTGGGGTGATAATGACAGAGCACATAAAAATTTCTATTGCTTGAAATTTATTAAAGGTATTAAATCAACTTGAATCTTTAATTAATTTTTTTATGTATCTTTGCAGAAAGAGAATTGGAAATTGTGTGCGACAAGGACAAAGCCGAATCAGAGATGATTTTTAATTAGTGGAAACTCATTCAACTGTGACAAAAAGAAGACACTAGCTGAAAAAAAAACAGGAAATTTTACAAAAATTATCTGTTACGGTGAATAATATCAACACAGAAGCAGAACTGAAAGATTGAAAAAACTTATGAATTCCATTGAACCTACTCTGGCAGCAGTGCGTCAGCAATCAATTAATAGCAATTCTTTTACAGTAAAGGAATTCCCATTAAATAATAGAAACATTGTAAAACAAAGGCCACTTTTCAGTACAAAAAAAAGGAGGACAAAAATAAATTCCCGTTAACTAAAGTCAAGCGCCGAAGAATGCAATAACATTGCAATGAACTTATTACATCAAGATTAATAAAAATTTATTTTTTCATTGTTAATGTTGTTCATCAAAGTGCCATAAATACCTAAATACAATTCTCAAATATTTTGTACCCTAAACTGATTAGCATTGTTTTATTTATTTATTTATTTATTCAATCAACGGGTAAACCCTATTACATAAAAGACAAAATATAGATATCCAATAACTTAAACTACTTATTCTACTTAAAGCTAAACTAAATGAAAATTAGACAGATTAAATTTAGATAGACAATCATGTTGAAATAAATAAAAGTAAATAAAAGTTCAACTAACAAACACGTTAAAATAATAATGGAGTACATGGAGTGTTGATTCAAGGTAACTTTTTCAGTTTTTGTTTCAGAG
This sequence comes from Gonioctena quinquepunctata, assembly GCA_018342105.1. Taxonomy (NCBI): domain Eukaryota; kingdom Metazoa; phylum Arthropoda; class Insecta; order Coleoptera; family Chrysomelidae; genus Gonioctena; species Gonioctena quinquepunctata. The sequence goes on from JAFIRS010000199.1 coordinate 507,786, forward strand.
ACGCAAATAATGAGCCAAACAATTCAATTTGACCATTATATTTTCCAATAATCGGCTAGTGAACCTCTTTATTATCTACTTCTGGCTAGTCCACTTTGTAATGTACTTTCAAATTGGCCGTTAAAAATAAATAAACGAATATCGACTTGCGTAAATCACAGTCTAAGTAACACGGAGTATTACGGATGGTGTGACGTCAGCTGGGGGCTGCGTAAGGTCTGGTGCTCACAGTCTAAGTACCTGGGAGTATAATAGGGTCACGTTTTAACGTCTAGTGACAGATAAGTGTCATATATTTTCAGGTTTCAAAATGCATAAAATGGCTCCAGTTTTAAGCTTTTATTATTTTAAACATTTATTGTTGAATGTGTTTACTTTGTAGTAATTTTGTATGTAACAGAGTAAAAAAAAATATTTCACGAAGTGGATCTTGTGCTTTTGGATTTGGTTGGTCAAGCTTATCAAATCACCTTAAATCAATATTCAAAAACTCACCTTCAGTAATTTTCCCCTGTAAAAAGAGAGATCACCTAATTTCTTCAGTTTGATTTCATAACTCTGTCCCTGATTCAAATATGTCAAAGTATCTTCATTTTGTTTGGTGGCGATACTAGTTGCAGCTGCTAAAACGTACTGGAAGCGACTGTCTTCAATTAAATTGTAGTTTGTTGAAGATACTGTATAGTTGTCTTGTGAATTTTGAGGAGAGAGGTTATTTGCTGGAATTAAGATATGAATGTTAATTTAAAATGATTTTTATAACGGAAGTTGCTTACAATTTCCTTATTTCAAATGGTATATCTACTTCTATAATTTGATTGATATCTCCGTGAAACTGTATAATTATTGCATGAATAGTATTGTTAGGACCTTGCCCATTCAATCTGTTTGCTCTGCAGCTTTACCGAATATAATCAGAGGTGGGAAAAAATTGCTGGTGTATGTTCAGGAAAGATTCAATAAATGACTTTTGCGAATGATCTCTTATTATTCTATTTCAGGTTCAGTTATTTCAGTTGTTGAAAGGACTTGATTTTTTTATGTAATTGTCCCAGACTTCGAACGAAGTATATATCCTCTTAATGACAAACATTTATGTCAAAAGTGACAGAATATCCCCAAAATAGAAAAACTTATTTCGAATGGATGAGTTTACAGTAGAGCATTTCTTGATAATAAAAATTCTCAAGATAATAATTTGTGATTATATGTAGGGTATGATATTCAATCCTTGAAGTTTTCATTTGATTCTAGAACAAAAAATGAACATTCAAAATAAAGAGCAATTCTTTCTCTGAAAATTACAATACTGAGTCATTGTCATACAATGGCAAAACCCAGAGATACACATAAGTATGTTGATTAGGAAAGAAAGGGAAAATTTATTGCCACCCGTAAATGTTTACCACTTCTTTACAGAGCAGAGATCGAGCAGACCATCAACATGGAAAAAAACAAACTTCATAGCGTAGTTGGGTTTGTGTGGTGGCAACATCTGTGATTTGTACTCTGACAAAAGAAGATGCTGATGTTGGATAGTGCCTCTGGTGGTGATGATGGTTTCGAATAGAGTTTAGAGCAAACAGAAGTAGTTTTCCAAAGTTGCAGCCTCTTAAAATATTAACTTGATAAAATGATTATATCAGGACAGATTGGTATACGAAATAATGTTGTCAAAGGTATCAAAGTTTAAACCTAATCACAAACATTTCAGGAAAAAATATTCAGGGTTCTTGAAAAAAGCATATCAATATAACATAACAAAACTTACAAATTTCAATGTTGTGACATGGAATTACTACTTTTTCTTGTGATTATCGAAAATTAATATGTACACATGTAAAGTACCATATACTGAAGTCAAGCCATTTTTGAGAATAATCAACTAGAAATTACTTTAACATTGCATGTACAATTTGAAACAATTGAAAAATGGAAGGAGAAATTAAAAATTCTTGGAATTTATCTACATTATAATTCACAAACTAAAAACAAAATATGTTTGGATTTTATTTTGATCATATATGTTTGAAAATTTACAAAGTAATAGATTTTAAAATAAGAATTTTTATCTTAAAAGATATGAGCATCAATATGCTAATTCAACTATGGTTGTCATAAGGAGTAATTCACATGCATTATCAACATAAAAGCTTAAACAATTTGGAGGTGTAATAATAATAATAATATATCTTTCACGTAAATAATGTCTAATTGTTTTTGGGGAGGTATCAGAATATTGCTTTACATTTTTTGGGTTTTCCCTCCCCCTGGAAGTAAAAAATGTCAGTTATCTGGTCCAAAAAGTGCAAATTACCCTGATGCAAAAATGCCACCAACTAAAAATATTCGAAAGTTTGGTGGAGATATATCAATGACAAGAATTATAAACATTTTTTAGATATAGCAATGAAAAGGAACCGACAATCACATTTACCAAAGAAAAAGAAGGAAACCAACAATCAAATTTATTTGTATCAATTAAATAATATCAGTTTTAAACTACTATTTTCAGGATAGAGACTCATACTAACACCCACCTCAATTTCAATTCAAATCACTAAATTGGCAAATCCCAAACCAAAAAATAAATTATTAAATATCAGTTTTATACTACTATTTTCAGGATAGAGACTCATACTAACACCCACCTCAATTTCAATTGAAATCACTAAATTGGCAGATCCCAATTGATTTCCTCAACTGCACAAAATTTCAGTGTCAATTAGTTTTGTAAAAAAATATTTTTGAAGATGGAAACTAAAAAATAATACTCCCTCAACAACAACCTCTAGTGACAAATATGATTCCATACATTCCTGTTAAAATTTGGAGACATACAATATAACAACATTATTCAAAACTCATGATACCTTGAGATCAGAATTAACCCAAACAAAATTCTAAAAAAATGTAATACAGTATTTGTGGTAAAACTTACATAGAAGAGACAATGCTATTTACTTTAGAATAAAAAAAAATATTTCCAGTATGCATTCATTTAGGACATTAGTGTTACTAAGAGAGAGAAAACCGAAAAAAATATTAAAGGAATGAAAATTTCCGCCTAGGATGCCAAAAAGATCCCCGAGTTGATTGAGCTGATCCATTCGTTATTTTTTTTTTAAGTTCGGACATTTTTCATAACTCTTGAATATGTTTCGACTGTGATATTATTTTCATCATTTTCCTAGTGCTTTTTGTGAAAAATTAATATTATGAGTATGTAGAGTGTTTCTTTACCATATAATTCAATTTAGATGCATAGTTTAAGTGTAGAATTATGGATTTTCCTTATTAAATTTATAATTTGAACATATGTTCAAGTGATATTTCAAGTTCATTCAATTCTGTTCTCATCTCAGGAATTTAGAGGAAAATTGAAGTAACGATTCTAATATATTACAACTGTTTTTGTTTGCCTTCAGGTGTATATAAATCTTAAACTATTTCAAGTTTCAGTAAGATGATTGAACAGTTTTTAGACAGATTGATAAAGGACAAAAGTCACCTCCTCTTTGTTCAAAACATAACAAGCTTGCAACACTTACTGTCCATAACATTATGCAGACCAACCAAGCCAGTTTGGCTGAGGAGCTGATTGATGGTATTATTGAACATATTCTGGCTGGTGTTATCCTCCATGGTGCTATTGACGATGGCGTTGCCATGGTGGGTGGAAGTGGGGCTCTCTCTATGCTTGTGAACTACTTGCAATGTTGTCACATCATTGGACGTTGGAGAAGGAGCTTCTTGTTTGAACACTGTCATTCCATTCATGGACAAAATATTTTCGCTGAAATATAAATTTGAAATTGGAAAACAGTCATTCTGGATGTATTATGCTTGTACCCATTCTCGAGTTTCACAAAATAAAATAGATATAGATCAGTTTTATATTCTACTTAGGTCGAGAATATCCCCTCTGACATAATTACACGTATTGTTTCACTAATGTTCCACACAAAGTCACCACCATCCACAGAGTTCATAGATCGCGTTTTGAAGATATTTGCGAAAAACGTTTAAGCTCTTGAACACTTGAACTCTGTTCATTCCTTACCAATTTTCCATTAAGAACATTTCAATATATATGTCTTCAAATGCTTTCTAGCTGAAATACAGGGTCATATTAACATATACATAGAAGTTAATTTCTTTAGTCAAATTCAATAGTATTTTTTTCAATTGTTTTTTAGGTTATTGATTTTGCCATCACTGATGGGAAATTGCTTCAATGTACCAGTTGTCATAAAAAAAAAAAAACCTAAACTTGAAAATGTGATTGGAAACCTCTATAGATACACCGAAGGGTATTTGTGAATCATAACGACCTGTATATCTTGTGCAATGTTCATAGGAATTTCTCGGTATGAAATAAGATAGGGAATCGGCACACAGGGTATGTTGGCCCCATTCTGACTCACCCTGTATATGAAAAATGTCTTATTCCTCAAAACTGATCCCTATTACTACCTATACAAAAGGTGTGTATGTAAATGTTTGTTGCGAAGTAGATGCATTTTACATTTTCTATGAAATTATAGCTTACCATCGAGTGTCACTGATTTCTGTCATGTATTGTATATGTAAATAATACTTCTTGCTTTCTTACCACGTTTGGATATGGAAGGACTGCATAGTTACTCACCTGACACCATAAGAGTTGTTGACAATATCATTCCCTCCCAGGCTCAGGGAACTCTCAATATCTGTGTTAAGTTCATCATAGTCCTCAACTTCCCAGTGATGGATTTTTACTGTCCCTTGGAAAAGAATGAAATCTTTAGTATATAACTCAACTCATCACGTGACATAACAATAAACAGAACAGCAATGAGATGACTTCACATATACCGTGTGCTATTCCGACAGAGCCAAAATAGAGTACCGAATGGGTCGGGTAGATTTATTACAATTTGATTTTCCAGTTCATTTTCCTAACTCTAGGAGATAAGGGGTGCTCCAGTTTTTGCAGTTTCTCAAATTCCTTTTCGAACAGTATTCGGTAATTTACATTTTTTATAAATTAATGAATAATACATCAGCTTTCATCAAAATTGTGAAATATATTCCAAAACCTTCAAAAAAAATAAGTAAATTACGCACCTGCGTTGTTTATCATACGCCAGACGTTGCTTATGTCGGAACTGACCGTTGATCTGGATTCTGCATACCAAACCGTCACGAGTTCTAGATGATTCAGGGAACGATACTCTAGGAATTCCAGACTTGTGTTTTGACAAAGTTCACTTGATTATTATTATGCAGAAAAACAATTAATAATACATATTAGCGAGTTCAAGGTGAATTTTTAGTGCAGTGCGGTACATTTTAGTAGTATTCTGTGATTGAGTATTTTATTGAATTATTGTGTTGTGTTTTCAAAGTGTTATAAACGGACCCTATTTTCGTAACACGGCTTTTTTAACTTCTCTCATACAGGCTGTGAAGCATATCTCAAACATTCCATTAGTGTAATGATGATGGTGGTTTGAAGTTGGACCACCGCGCGTGATGAAGTATGGAAGAGGTCACCGAGTTGAAATTAACTTGTGGATAATATTTGACATAATACCAAATTGTATGTACTTATAATATTCTATTAATTTATTGAACTCCTTGCCAATAAATTGACTTCTATTATCAACGAGAAGAATCTGAGGTACACCATATATAAGAAAGAGATTGTTTTCCATGAATTTAATTACATTTCTAGAGACATTGGATGGGAGGAGGCAACAACTAAGACATACCATTTTTTTTAAACAATAAGGCCGATTGTTCAATGCGAGTCTAAACCGTTGATTATCTAAACTCGGATTGTTGATTAATTATGGATTAGAACGTTATTCATTTTTCAATGAAAAACTAATCCTGGATTCCTTAATTGGTTGTTTTCATATGTTGGCAACCCATTTTTTCGCTTGTACCATCATTCGGACCGTTTAGAAACATCAAAATTGAATCAAATTTAACCTAAGAATTTATAGTTTTGTCAAAAGTAAACAAAATATTAATCGAAAAAAGCCAAGTGTATGCTATAAATTGGAGGCGTTTCTTAAAAAAAAATATTTATAATTTCAATTCTCTTTGACGGTAAAAAAATGCAGTCAAAATTTCTACTTTCTTATATCTTTGTAGTAGGGTATAAAACAATAATATTAAACACAATAATAATTTTCAGAATAGTCAATGTCTAATGAAAATTGAAATGTCAAACAATCAAATAGGTTAGAATCGGCAAATTATCTCCTTAAACCCCCGAATTCGTGAAATACTTAAACCATTGTTAACTAGGTTCATCTAATAAACCCGTATTGAACAACTGAAACAAAATTGGTAATCCTGGTTTGACCCCAATCACTTGGTCATCCTTGATTGAACAACCGGGCCTAAGTCTGCAAAGACAGACACACGGCAAAATGAGAGTCAATATTTTTGTATCATCTCATATCAACAGCTTGAGGTGAATTTGAACTTTCAAGGATTTTTGATATATTTATAGACATATGTTTTTATTCGTGCCCAGTAGTATAAGTCTAAGATACGAGAAAGAGTTTTAGATATATCTACCACAATTTTCCAGTCAGTGAGATTACTAATAATATCGTGATGATGACAGCCCACCTAGTCAGTGGTCCAGAAGAATTGGATAAATCATGAAGATAGGTAATAATAGAGGCATAATCAGGTTCAGTTGTAAATTTAATGCCATCGATATAGCTTCGGAACTTTTCTATACAAAAAATGATAGCTAACAATTATTTTTCAGTGACGGTATATTTTCTCTGACAAGCTGTGAGAGTTTTAATCTTATTTTCAACTTTTCAGTTTATGTAATAATGATATTTAATTGAGGCTCAAAAGAAGCATCCCTCTCGCAAAAGCAAAGTGCGCAGTTAGAGTCCAAACATCAGAGATCTGTAGGACCGCTGTGCGAAAAGCTGTACCATGTACATATAATGACAGAAAAGTACTATTATAAAATATTTTCTGGGACTTTGGGATCACCATACGGAAAGTTGCATTCGAATCGGTTTGAATAACCGCGAACATACATACTTCTGAATCTGAATATATATGAACACACAAAAGAGGCTAAGATCCTTTTCTGGGTCTGTACGATCACTATGCAAAAAGTTGCATTGCCATTGGTTAAAGATACAATCTCGCAAGTAACCATTTCTAAGTCACCCTACCCTGCATGGGTTTGTAGGATCACTATGCAGAAAGTTGCTTTCGAATCCGTTGAATATTCGCAAACATACATACTTCTGAATCATTCTGAACATATAAAATCACAAAAATAGGATTATATCCTGCTCTGGGTTTGTAGCATCGCTATGCAAAAAGTTGTATTCAAATCGGTTAGATAGTTTTCGAGAAAATCATACATGCAAACATACGAGTGGAATACAAAATCTCCTTTATTTAAGTCTATTGAAAATAGCAAATTTCCAGATTGTGCCGGAAACAAAAATAATGCTTTAGACTAATCGAGGTGAATGAAATAATTTTAATTTTTAAATTGCGACCAAAGATTGTGGTGACAATGACTATAATTGAAAATCGTTCCCTGACTTGAAAGATGAAAAAATTGACCATACCAGGTTATGAAAATAAACTCGGGGAACTATTTTTCTGGACTCAATCATTAGACACCGTAAATTCAAGTAAATATCACATGGTGATTTTTATTGCACCTGCTAGTCCACCCGTGCTAACTTATTTTATGTATAGTCCATCCAATATCAATTGCAGAAGCTGTTTCTATAGGGAGCAAATAAAAACTCACTTCGCTAACACGAGCGTATATGAGGAGAAACAGAACGAAAAATAATCTGTACTACTTGTATACAGTCTCCGTCGGCACAAAGAGCCCGCTGGTCAACGTGGACTTGAGTGACTGCTGTCTGTTCTACAACCGATTCGTCTGGGCCAATCAAGTCGGACATCAATGCTTGCAGGTGTCTATACGATGGGAGGTCATAAATCACCACGTTATATTTGTGTTTTAATAGCTCTGAAAGATTAAAAACAAGTAGCGTCTGTGGTCTTGGTGTGTGCCGATCGAAATACGTTTTAGGATATTAAAATATCTAAATTAAATTAGTTATCTCCGCCACTGCTGCTCACAGGATTTCGCAGCAACACTTTTTTATGCTTCTGCAATTGATATTGGGAAAACTATACATACATAAAGAGGGTACAAATATACAGTGCTCGTCTAAAGTCCGTTCCCCCCTACTAAGTTTTGAACCACCTGGTATATCGCAACGAAATTTGGAGGGCTTAAAAAGAAGATAAAAACCTACTTTTCACAGCTAAAAGTTTTAAAATGGCGGCTGAGCGCCATCTTCAATATTTTTTTAAATAGAACACACCGTATATTATTCCATTTTCGAAATCTGCTCATAATTCTCAACGGTTTTCTCTAATACATTTTAGTCCTAAATTCAATTGTTTTCGAAATATTAACGTTTGAAAAGTGACATTCCGGTTTAAAATGAAGTATGGATTTTGGTCACTTCCGGTAAAACATTTTGCTAATCAAATAGTATATTAAAGTATAAGTGGATAAAAAGGGCTTTAAAACACGCGCGATTTTTCGAGCACGACGGCGCAGCCGGAGTGCTCGAAATAGAGCAAGTGTTTTTAAGACCAGTTATCCACGAATACTTTACGTTATTTTTTTTTATTGGTGCACTTTGAAATCATATATACTGGTATTATTACTACAAAAAATAGAAATAAGAACTAATAATGCAAGAAGGTTGAATTCGTGATGTGACATCAGTATACCTTTCGTTGTCATGGAAATGAGAAAAACATTCATTTGCAATTTGTTACCAAAGATCAATATTTGTTGTCACCAGAGCTCAAAAATGAATGATTCTAATATCGATTTTTTGAATAGTGAGGCAGAATCACGGTTAATACCGCGAAAATCCAGTGATATATATAAAAAAGAATATGAAAAGTTCATCAAATGGATGGAGGAGCACATATAAATGAACGAATTGTGAGTAATATATTGTTTGACGTTACAAGGTACTCCTGTCAGATCAATAATAAAAAAATTGTCATTTAGACTTCACGTTTCTCGATTTGTTGATGTTGTCATGGTTACCTTTAAAAAACGCGCGTTTTTTAAAGTTCGATTTAAACACGCTGAGGCGTGCTTTAAATAGGTAAAAAGGGGCACCAATAAAAAAAACGTTGTTATTAATGTGTAGTTAAATCTCTTAATGAATTCGACTAATAAGAGAATTTATTAAGGGTAAACAGTACCGCATACCGGAAAATACTTCCAGCAGGTCAGAGTCGGAACCGCATTATTTATAGTTCAGGGACTTGTGAAACTCGTGGATGCATTGTGAATTTTCAGCCTTTCTACACAGACGCCTATTTTCCTTTGAGTTGCAAATTTCGTTTTTATCTATTATTAGCAACTTTGCTATAGTGTAAAAATGAATACCTTTTGTTACCCGACTACGGCACAGCCGAAAAGGAAGGGTAATCATTAACCGGCGAAACCAAAAAGGAGGAGGTTCTCTAGTCGACGCGTATATTTTTTTTTTATGTTTGACCACGCATAACTTTTTACTGAGATGTCCGATTCCGATCATTCTTTTTTCAGTGGATAGGGTGTACTTTGAAGTTGGTCCCATTTGAATTTAAAAGATGAAATCCACCCCTAAGGGTAGCAAAATGAAGGATATTGATCACTCACCCTCTGAATTCTGGTCCGTTAACCGATTCTATCGGGCATAACTTTCTACTGGGTTCTTCGATTTGGATGATTCTATTTTTATTAGATAGGTTATACCTCATAGTTGATCATATTTGGATTTCGAATGGAATTATCCACCCTTATGGGTAGAAAAATAGGGGATAATTGATTTTTCACTTCTGAACATTGGCACACATTTGTAGTTGACAATGACAGATCGCTATTGTCATTATTTTTGTTCTCCTACATCCGTCACAATCATTATATTCTATGAGAGGATGGAATGGAGACAAAGTAATGAAATAAACTAACCAGAACAACAAAAATAATTTATATTACAAAAAATAGTAAAAGTAGATAATTATATTATTTAACTGGTAATAGTTGAAGTATGGTAGGTAAGTAAGTATTTTGGAAGTAATAAAAAAACAAGTAGGTAGTAATTAGTAGATTTCAGCCACAAAAAATTGAAAAATAAAAACTTTTTAACAAAAATACGGAACTGAAAAGTAAAAAATTAAATAAACCTTCTTAGTCTCATTAACTAAGCTCCTAAACTAATATAAGTAACTAATTTTGAGTCGGCGCCAAACGAACAAGCAATGAAGATCATTAAATTACTTCAAAAAAATTATCAGAATGTCACCGCGCGACTCGATGCCATCATTTTACGCCTTACCTAATTCATTTGCTTGTTTGTTTGGCGCCGACTCAAAATTAGTTACTTCGCCAGAGTTTGTCGGAAGAAACAACTACACAAAATGAGTGCAGATAATATTTAAGACAAAGACGATTTAATAATCATCATCATACCAAATTCCAAGAATAAGACTCGCGAAGATTTTTCATTTCAGATTATGGTACTGAAAATGTACGTTACCTCGAAATATTAAAAATATATATTGCGAATTGAAACGAAAACTTGTTACCCATAGATGATTTTTTTGGAGATATAAGGCACCAGGAAAATGTGAGATTCTGATTGTTGGGAAAAATACTTATGCAAGAATGGCATGCCAAATTGCACAATTCCTGAAATTTTAAGGCTTACACTGGGCATCTATTCAGCAGAACTTCTGCAATATTATTGGATGACACTGGAGTCAATTTGCTTGAGCTAAAACGGCACCGAGACTGGAAATCTAATACAGTGGCTGAAAGTTATGTAGCAGATCCACTCACAAACAAAATAGAAGTATATGACGTAGATTTCTATATAGCAAACGCGTTACAAATAAAATAGCGACTAAAACTGCAACAACTTTCTGTTGACATTATAACGACGATGTTAATTGCACTACTAACTGGTCTATGTAATTCTAATCCTACTAATGAGCCTTTTTCCTCAAGTACGAAAAATTCCCCACTAGCAGCGCTAGTAGTCCGGTAGGGACAAACATTACCTAACTCACATTAAAATAAATGTAAATATAAACATCAAAAAAATGTTTTTGACAGAAGACGACGTTCCAGGGGCCAAATTAAAATTTGCAAATGTGAAGGGTGATAATGTAGCAACATTAAAACGGTGGCTTGCTTGTCGAAATCATAAAATTTCCGGAAAAAAAAAGAATCAATTACACTGAATATGATTTAAGAGGTCATTTTTAGCACCGTTTTGCGCACAAAAATAAATCACAATGCCCCCTTCTTTTTGCCAGCTCAAACTACAAACACCAAATCACTCATTCTCGGTACAACTTTGCACAAAATGTAGCCGGTTTTATCGAAAAAATACTCCTCTTCAACATTTACACCTAACCTAACTTTTCACATTTACTAAATTGCCTCTGTCAAAGGTGAAAAGTTAGTTTTTTTTCGATAAAACCGGCTATATTTTGTGCAAAGTTGTACCAAAAATGAGTGATTTGGTGATTGTAGTTCAAGCTGGTAAAAAGAAGAAGACATTGTGAATGATATTTGCGCGCGAAAACGGTGCCTAAAAATTACCTCTTGAAGAAGGATAGTCAATATATCTCGGAAATGGTATAAGACCGCCACGTTTTTCTTTCGGATTCGTGTTCAGGAGACAAAAACACGTAAGACAATTCAAACAGCAATTTTCAGGGAGCATGGGTACGTCCCCTTAACATTTACCTAACCTACCTTACTAATCGTTGTAGAAACTGGATCAGGATTTTCTTCAGATGGACCTTTACCACCAATAAAATGTTTAGAGCAAACATATTAATATTTATTCATTTTTCTTTTGTTAAATCCTCGAGGCAAGGATCCATTTATTACATCTAACCTCATCAATGTGAGCTTTTACGAATGGTATAAAAAACACGTTTTTCTCTGGATATCGATTATCCGAAGTACAGTTCGCAAAACTACAATGTTTTGATTGCATTGTGGTTATTATTTTTTTTTATTTACTTAATTATTTTAAATAATTCAACTGTTTCACTTAAATAACACTATCTCAAATGGAAAATGTTTGATATTTGTCCCTACCACAAGTGCTGCCTCTCGTGACAAATTTGCCACACTATTCTTAAAAGGCTCATTGAAGCTTCCATTTCAATATTAGTCGATTATTCTGCAGTTACTTATTGTCCTTTGTTTTTGAACAAATGTTGATTATAATTTACACCTAATTTAACTTTTTTGGCCACAGGGCATAAAGTTACACTTTCACGACATATGAATATGTCAAAAGTCTACTTGTAATTCGTATTTAGTTAATTTTGCTTACTGTAGCAGTAAAGTGAAGGAATTTCCAAGCGTTTCGAAAACTGGGGTATTAAAAAAAAGGTAGGTATAACATATAATAATTGTAATATGGGCTGAATTGATAAACGTCTGTCAGATACGACCAGGCCTATATTGAGACGAAACCTCAACACTATGGTAAGAAGATTTTGATACTACACTAATTTTTGAACAGGTGAACTCCGTTTCGAGTGTCAGTACTATTCACTATTGAAAATTCGAAAAATCAATATTATTGCATGCGATTCTAATCACATACTGTAGTGAAATCTACTAAAACAACTAGAAGTAATATGTGTCTCCGTTTTACAAAGAATAAAATAGGCCGTCAGAGAAGAGGTAAATGTTTTATTTATTTTTATTGCATATTATTCAAAGAATGAAAACACTCTACTGTCGATAATTTAAAAAACTGACAATAACATTCATTCATTTATATATTAAATTAATCACTTGGGGGTGTTCGAGAACATTGACCATTCAGATTTGCCGAGAAACCCTCAAAATTCATGCATCAACTACGAGATATACGTTGAATCTCCATTAAGAAAAATACCTACTGATATTCAACAGACAATCAACTAACATGATTTTGTGTGCCGAACAAAGAGCACATACAGCCATATCCAAAGAATGCGTCTTAACAACGCAGTTAAACCCGATTAAGCTCATTCGGAGCACCGACCAATCAGATTCGACAATGGTACTCCTTCTAATTGAAAAGGTCGCACACCAATCGTCATTGACGTCAAGCAGTAAATTTGTGCTCGACTAAATGTGATGCTAACTCAAATTGTCCGCAATTTGTCTACAATAACGTTACAGTGTTACTATTTTACACTTGTACAATGGCGGGCAAGTTAAAGTAGTCCCACGCTCCCTTTCGCATACATGCTTCATAAATTTATACGGAAAGAGAGAGATATAAATAACACTTTTTGATGGCCATGATCGTAGATATTCCAAAGAATATGTTTCTGGGCCTAGTTTCTTAATTTTGTGTTAACGAGTTGTCCAAGGATGATGACTAAACTCGTCATATTGATAATATAGATAATGAAAGTGAAATATATCAAAATTTCGTCCAGGCGAGTTTATATGATTCTCAGAACTTTTTCGTTGGGTATTACAGATTTTGAAGTTAAAAAAATAGATTTCCGTCAAGATCACACCTCGTCCATTCTGACTCATCTTAAACTCGTTTATCGCCATTCCCAATATATTCGAGGTAACCACATACGTGTCATATTTGAGAACGATAAATATAAAAAAAACCGTACTGATGAGGTTTGACCGGAAGTGACTCTGACTTTTTTATTTCAAATAGCACCCTGTATATTTTTTGCAATTTTTTATTTCTACTCAAAATTATCTTTTCAACGATGTATCACACTTCGTATTTTACATTTGATTTGATGGAGAAAACGTAAATTGAAATTTTTAATTGAAAGAATTGCAGTAGGCTACGATATTTTGTGTAATCTTGATTTTGACTTCAATAATAATAGATAATTTATGAACAATTAGACCTTATTTTTATAACGAGTTGCATACAATATATAGTTTATGCAAAAACCAAAAAATGTTTCATTTAGGTGGCACTAAACTGTAAGGAAGACATTGTTTGTTTAAATCTATCTGCCAAAAGTAATACAAAAACATTTTGTGTTTTTCAGTTGATATTCGAAGGAACTAATTATATTTTTAACAAATTGCATTTTCTAGTAATTCATAGTCCATTATGTAATGAATATGATTGACAATTATATGGAACATGCAACTATTTAAAACGTAATACAATCTCACAGAAAATGGGCTAAATTTGGCGTCGATTTGAAAGTTTATGTCTATCATGATGACAGAACGCTATAGTAGAATGACAGATGAGTTCAATAAAGTCTTAATTGCACTCAGTGCAATAAAGAACCAGTTTTTCCACCAAATAAAGTTTTGTATTTTGCATGAAGTAGAAAAGGAAATATTTCTCAGTTATAATCGTCATCAATAAAAAAATCTTTCTCAAGTTGAAATCAACTATGTATTTTACCGAACGTCAAACAAAGAATGAATAGTAAAAGAAACAAAAAATTACAAAGAAAGGGGGCACAAGAATATAATAACTAAAGCATATGTTCGAAATGTTGCCCAACTGCTTCTATACATCTTTCAGCTCGTTGGAGTAGTTCACGCGAAGTAACACTTCTCAACACCTCGGCATTAAGGGCTCTACATTCATTCCTTATTTTGTTTTTTAGATCTTCCAAATCAATAGGAGGAGTCTGGTACACACGATCTTTCAAATACCCCCAAAGGAAGAAATCCAGCGGTGTTAAATCTGGAGATCTTGCAGGCCATCTTATCGGTCCGTGTGTGCCAATCCATCTATCTCCAAATGTTTCATTCAAATGATTCCTTACCGCTAGAGCATTGTGGGGGGGTGCACCATCCTGTTGAAAATGAATGTTTCTACGCATATGTAAAGGAATATTTTCAAGAAAATGAGGAAGTTCATCCCGAAGGGATTCTAGGTACATTCGACCAGTTAACGTTCCATCGTAAAATGTTGGTCCTAAAATGAATCCATCAATCATCCGCACCATACATTGACTCCCCAGATAACTTGAAAATTAGTTTGTCTTAGCCAGTGTGGATTATTTTGCGACCAATAATGACAATTATGTCGATTTACAGTTGCATTATTAGGAAAACGACTCCCATCTGACCACAATATCGAGCTGATAATACCATCTTCACGTGCCGTAGCTAACCAAGCAAGAAACGCAACTCTCCTCTCGTAATCTCTGGGTAGTAATCCTTGATGCAGATGAATTTTAAATGGTTTGAATTTGGCAATTTTGAGAATGCGCTGAATTGATGAACGAGAAATACCACTCTCCTGTTTTATGTTTCTAATAGAGATATGGGGATCAACAACCACTCTTCCTAAAACTGCAACAGTAAGCCCTTCGTCCGTAGCATTTTTTCTTTTAAAGACAGTACGCTTCCTATGAAATGATCCACTTGTTGCCAAATTCGAAGCCAAGGGTGTGAAATACATAGCGCTTGGCATTCGTCTATCAGGGTATTTCTCTCTGTATGCACGTAGGGCAGCCCGACGATTATTTTCGCATTTTCCATAAATCATATCCAATTTCTCTTAATTAGTGAAGTTATCATCATTTTCACGGTTATTCATTCTTGAATGTTGGTTTCTCTGACACGCACACAACTATTGAGAATTATTAACTGTCAAAGTTATAAACAAATGTATTCAAATGTTTCCATGGCACACTAAGGTTTTCATTTAAGAATTATCAATTCTTCCAGTTCTACTACAATTCTAATAATTTGAAATTTGACGTTCTCTTCATCATCTCGAATGCAAAATTGTTCATGAATTATCAATTATTATTGTCAAAATCAAGATTACACAAAATATCGTAGCCTACTGCAATTCTTTCTCCATCAAATCAGATGTAAAATACAAAGTGTGATACATCGTTGGAAAGATAATTTTGAGTAGAAATAAAAAATTGCAAAAAATATACAGAGTGCTATTGGAAATGAAAAAGTCAGAGTCACTTCCAGTCAAACCGGAAGTGACCTTCAATTTTTGTTTTTCTCAGTTGAAGGTTCCGTGAACGAATTGAAGATCATGAAATTTTCAAATTTTTATCTTTCGAAATGGCTGAGATAATCTATTGGAACAGGTATACTGGGACACCCGATATATATATATATATATATATATATATATATATATATATATTATTGTCCTTTATTGCTTCCTTTTAGGCGCATTTAGGAGAAACCGTTCCTATCCGGCCTCTAACCGGCGTAGACAAGGAGGGTGTTGTTTTTGGGGATACTGCCACCCCCGATTATTGCAATGCACGTCTATGACGGCGGGACACCCACAAACATATGAAGTATCATTCACACAGAGTTCTGGGTAGGCCTTGTTACTAACTCCATATGCCATGAAGCAGCACTGTTAATCATCAGCCCGGTTACGAGATTATTAAAAATATCTGCCCTGGCTGAGGATTGAACGGGATCTATCGATCACGAGTCGAGCGCAATCCCCCCCAATCGGAAGAGATACATCTCATTGTTTGTCACAGATTTAGGCTAATTTTAACATTCTATTCTAGAAAAAAAAAGACATGAGTTATGTGCGTATTGTGCGTATTGTCAATCTATCGTGTAATTTGCATCGTCACAATTTTGAGGTTAGGCACTATATTTGATAAAAATATACTTTTATGTCGATGATGGGTAATATCGATCACGGTGGTCGATATTACCCATTAAATTAAATGGGAATTTTGTTCTCAATTATAGATGCCAAGAAATTATACTAGAAAAACTGCCCGTTGTTCCTGGACGGAAGAAGGGATGAAACGAGCATTAAATGCGATTAACCAAAACCATTGTTCAATTAGAAGCAGCTATGCTCTACTCGGTTCCATATGGTACCCTGCAGGACCGTCTTAGAAACCGGTTTCCAGCCAAAAAAAATGTGTTAGGAAGAAAACCAGTTTTTTTTTTAACGAACAAGAAAATATGCTGGATGATTATGTTATTGAATTATCGAACCTTTTTTATGGATTGACAGCAAATAGTATACGTAAAGTTGCATATGAGTATGCTGTGTCAAACAACATTAAAAACAACTTCAACTCCATTAAAGAAACATGTGGACAAGAATGGCTATATGGTTTCCTAAGGAGACATCCTCAGCTGTCCTTAAGAAAGCCAGAAGCGACTAGTAAGAAGAGAGTATTGGCTTTCAATAAAGCAGATATAGATGTCCTGTATGATAACGTGGCAACACTCATGGAAAAACACAATTTTCGCCCGGATCGCATATACAATGTGGACAAGACTGGGATAACAACTGTGCACAAACCATCTCGTGTTCTGGCACCAAAGGGAAGAAAGCAAGTTGGGTCCATTAGTAGTGTAGTCTGCTGTATGAGTGCTGCAGGACAGTATGTTTCACCGATGTTTGTTTTTAAAAGAATGAGAATGAAGGGAGGATTGAGTAAAAATGGTCCAGTTGGCTCAATCTATCATTGCTCAAAGTCCGGTTGGATGACCGAGGAATTATTTCCCGAGTGGTTAAAACATTTTCGTAATTTCGTCAAAGCCACCCCTGATGATCCTGTCATGCTCATTTTAGATAACCACACCTCACATTCTACTTTGCAGTCCTACAATTACTGTCGTGCAAATGGAATCATAATGGTTTCTCTTCCTCCGCAAGGTTCAGCCATTGGATGTGACTTTCTTCTCTGGCTTGAAATCACATCACTATGAATCAATCGCTGTCACAGATATTGCAGAGTTATTTGCTAAAGCTCATAACAGAGTAGCTACGATTGAAAAATGTATAAATGGTTTCAAAAGTACCGGACTATATCCGATGGATAGAAATGTATTCAAAGATGAAGACTTTACTCCAATACCTGACTCGCCTACTGCTAGAGAAGATAATATTATGGACATACCAGCTTCAGTAGTTGATGCAAATATTTTACCTTTGGCAAGCCCAAGTCCCGTTGCTCGCCCAAGTCCAGTTGCTCGCCCAAGTCCCGTTGCTGGTCCAAGTGGTTTGACTTCTATTAACAAGCGTAAGAAAACAATTCCTGATTCGATAAAAGCCAAAACATTCTAAAGACATTTCTTCAGACACTGATGACGAATCGTCTTACGAGATGCAAGAAGTGTATGAGGCTACAGATGATGAAGACAAAACTATACAAATCACGAGTTTCCCACGATTTGGTCCCAATCAATAATAATACCCATCCTGAAGATGAAAAAATCGAAAATGGACCCAGAGTCTTACAGACCAATATCACTCACCTGTGCCATGTGTAAACTGATGGAAAAAATCATAAATAAAAGATTACTATGGACCCTGGAACGACTCAATTTAATTACTCCAGAACAAAGTGGTTTCAGACAATACCGATCCACAATCGACAACGTCATCGACCTAGAAAGCGAAGTCCATGAGGCATTCGCTATGAAACAAAAATGTCTAGCAGTATTTTTCGACATCGAAAGAGCTTTCGACACGATTTCCCAGAATCGTATAACCCGCATAATCCAATCCTGGAAAATACAAGGACACTGTATATCTTTTATAAAGAATTTCCTTTCCAACCGAAGCTTTGAAGTAAAAACCAACGGAGTATTATCTAGTCGAATGGCTTCCGAAAATGGAATTCCACAAGGTTCTGTTATAAGCCCTACCCTCTTCATCATTGCTATAAATGACATATTGACAAACCCCAAATCTCCATTGAAAGGACGTTTATATGCCGACGATCTTGTGATATATGGGAAAAGCAAAAATTTGGACACTTTATTTCTTATAACTCAAAGAGCTATCACAGACTTAGAACAATGGTCAAATGACTCCGGATTCAAATTCTCCACTACTAAGACACGCAGCATACTATTCTCTAAGAAAAACATATAGACCTTCCCACCTCTCATGCTCCACAACCAGAACATTAAATCCGAACCATATATTCATTTTTTGGGCATGACCTTCGACCAGAAATTGAACTGGAAAATACATTTAAAGAATCTCATATCATCATGTCACCAAAGACTCAATCTTTTAAAAACTCTAGCAAACAAGGACTGGGGAGCTGATCGGCAAACACTTCTAACGCTCTACAAAACACTGATACGCTCTAAACTGGACTATGGCTCAATAGCATACTCGTCAGCAAACAAATCACTACTGAAGCAACTTGACACTATACAGAACTCTGCACTACGTATATCTTTAGGAGCCTTCTGCACAACACCAACCGAAAGTCTTCATTGTGAAGCTGGAGAACCACCTCTGCAAGATAGAAGGGTATTACTGAGTCTAACCTATGCTACCAAGCTGAGAGGATACCTAACACACCCCACTCGGGAGAACACCATACCCGGCAAATGTAGTCAGCTCTTTGAGAACAAACCAAGAACAACCAAACCTTTTTACGAGAGGACAAGGACCTACATCAACCAAACAAAAATAACACTACCAGAATGTTATCCCATCAAATTCAACCCTCCACCTCCATGGACACTACCTGAACCAAAATGTCACAAACACCTCAGCCTAGCCAATAAATACTCAACCAATCCAACACTAATCAACAACGAACTCAGTCTAATATTGGAGAACCATGAAGACTTTGTGAACCTATATACAGACGCTTCGAAAACGAGCGAAGGCACAGGAGCAGCATTCATAGGACCCAACATGTCATTACAGTTTAAACTCCCCAACTCATGCTCTGTATTCAACGGTGAACTATATGCCATTTACCGTGCCATCATGTTCATCAACACTTCTGATGACATGAAATTTCTCATTCTCACTGATTCCCTCAGTTCACTCGAATCCATTCAACAGTTGTACCCCAACAACCCACTTACACTCAAAATAAAACTCCATGAAGCAAAAATGAAAACCAAAGAAATTGAATTCGTCTGGATACCATCACACGTAGGAATACCCGGAAACGAAGAAGCAGACAAGAGAGCAAAAGAAGCCATAAACAGCGAAAACTCCGAAACAGTGACACAAACCGTGATAAGTGACATTCGAAATACAATCAAGAACTCGTTAGAAACAGCATGGCAAGAAAAATGGCATGCCACTACCGCGAAACTACGCGAAGTGGAAAGTTCAGTGAAACCGTGGAAATCTCTTCCCAGAAACAGAAAAGACCAAGTTCATCTTACTAGCCTGCGCCTCGGCCACACACGCCTCACTCATGAATATCTACTCGATAAAAGTCCTGAACCAATATGTGAAACTTGCAACGTGAAGACCACCATCAAACACCTTCTCGTAGAATGCCCTCTACTCGCCCCACAAAGAAACACCTGCAATATCTCAGGATCATTAATTTCCTTACTCGGCCCACAATGTGTATTTAGTGACATCATACTATTTATAAACACTATAGACATTGCCAAAAACCTGTAACCGATTTCTTAATGAAATGTAATACTATCAAGTTACGCTCGCTAATAACCTTCTAGGTTGATGCGATTTATTTAAATAAAAAAAAAAGAACAAGTCATTCGAAGAAATATATCCAACACCTAAACCTAAACCGAGACAAAGCAAGAAAAAGAAATAAAAAAACAACAGAAATCAGCTGCTACTGTGAAGAAACGCGTACTTTGTGAAGATAAAGAAACTAAGGAGCCAAACAAAAAGCAAAAACAGGAGAGCAAAATTAATAAGAAAGGAGTTGTTAAAGTAATAGAGAAAGAAACACCATCAACATGTTATGTTTGTGGTGAATTCGGGGCAGATAATGAAGAATGGTGGCGATGTAGATCATGTGCTTCAATGGTTTCATGCTACTTGTACCCCTTCTGAATCTGTAGAAGACTTTACATCATGTAGTAATTGCGAGTAAACAGTTTTCATTTAAGTTGAAAAGGGAAACATTCTCAATTGGGTATTGATAAAAAGATTTTTCTGTGAATTGAAAAATCCACGATAAAAATGAAGTTATTTTTTGTGAATGTCTAACAGAAAACAACTACTTCCCCGGCTAAAGCCACGCTGGACAATGAACTACATCTGATAGATATTCTGAAAAGACCCTAACTCAAAAAATGATTCCACATCTGATTTTATGAACATCCGGTTCATATTTTCAACAAAACAAGTTTTCATTTAGTTATTCACTATTTAACATTTCGGTCGATATTTCCCCACTCCTGGTCGATATTTCCCATTAGTGGTCGGGTAATATCGACCTAGCAACAGTTTTGTATTTTTTTATTTTTTCAAAATAAAGGGTTTTTTGTGCTTACTTACCTACTTTAAAGATCAGTCAATGTATTCACATCAATACATGTTTATTTTATTGTCACGTATTTATAATATAATATATTTACCTTAAGTGGTCGATATTAGACCAACTTCCCCTACCTATGTCTTTAATAGTAAGCTATTACAAAAAATTTGAACAATAAAAAAATAATCCTGTGAGATTTGTATTAAATGAATAACTTCAATTGAAGTGAGTTTATACAGCAAGTAAAATAAAATAAGAAATAAAATAAAGTAAAATAAGAAGTAATAATTTTCAGAGTGTTTATAGAGCCGAGTTAATTAATGTAAGAAGTAAGAAAAATGGAAATTTGGGATTTTATGTTGTTTCCTTATACTTCAATGATGAATACCTACTTGAAAATTTGGTCCCCGTTATTGTTTTTGAGTAAAATAAAGCCATTGTTGACAACACTACCAATATTATAAAATCTTGTCATCCAAAGACAAAAAGAAATTTAAAAAAATGCCAGTGAACACACCGTTTTCCGGTTATGAAAACAAAAATATGATGAGGACTGCTATTATATCATGTCATGTATCATCCTATCTCGTCAATTTGTCTAAATTATTCAATATGTACATGTGCCTAACAACTTGTCAAGTAAAATAAAATAAAAGATAAAAGTTAACCATTTTTTATTTTACTTCTTATTTTATATTACTTCTTATTTTATTTTATTTCTGTATAAACGTGGTATGGATTGATTTGTTGAAAATATAAACAGGATGTTCATAAAATCAGATGTGGAATCATCTGCGACTGAAAGATAAACTTTAGTCACTATCTTCCATCGTCAAGATAACCTCTTGTGGGGTATTCATGTTGAAAAGGGAAACATTCTCAATTGAATATTGATAGAAAGATTTTTCTGTGAATTGAACAATCCACGATTAAAATGAAGTTATTTTTGTGAATGTCTAACAGAAAACAACTACTTCCCGTAAAGCCACGCTGGACATTGAACTACATCTGATAGATATTCTGAAAGCCCTAACTCAAAGAAAATCTGAAATTGAAAATTTGCATTTTCATTCAGATAGTTATTTGATTTTCTATTCCAGTCTTAATTAGGAACTCATAAAGATGAATGAGGCAAAGAAGAATGTTTTCCAAAAGAGAGTACTCACCAGAAATCATTCGTAACATTGACGCAGGAGAGACATCGCATTCACTAGGTCTTCAATACATTTTTGTCGACGAAAATCTATTTCACGCTTCCACGTCAATGTTACGAATGATTTCTGGTGAGTACTCTCTTTTGGAAAACATTCTTCTTTGCCTCATTCATCTTTATGAGTTCCTAATTAAGACTGGAATAGAAAATCAAATAACTATCTGAATGAAAATGCAAATTTTCAATTTCAGATTTTTTCTTTTGAGTTAGGGCTTTTTCAGAATATCTATCAGATGTAGTTCAATGTCCAGCGTGGCTTTAGCCGGGGAAGTAGTTGTTTTCTGTTAGACATTCACAAAAAATAACTTCATTTTAATCGTGGATTGTTCAATTCACAGAAAAATCTTTCTATCAATATTCAATTGAGAATGTTTCCCTTTTCAACGTGGTATGGATGTTGTGTAGTTTTAACTTTTTAAATTACTTTATTTTATTCCTTATTTTATTTTACTTGCTGTATAAACTCACTATTAGTTTATAAAATTACTTACATAATTGTATGTTATTTACATGTCATTCCAAAATGATTAAGATAGGTATCAAATATCCACAACGATTTGATCAATATTCATTTTTGTTATTTTTCCATAAATCTTCAATGATTGTGCATACAGTGTTAACAATATTTTCAAATGCCATAAAATCCTTCAGTGACGTTCTATCGCGCCATTTTGACCTTTCTGTGCGAACTTTGGCCGCTTCGCGACCACATTGTCCCACGTGGACATAATTATTCGACTTCCCACTCTCGCACGCCCGTACACTGAATCATAAACACTCTCAACGACTACATCCTGTCAGAATTATTTAGAGCATAGTTTGCCGAGGGGTTAACAACGTGGCAGACGTTTCGTCCCTTCGTGCTTGCGACACGTAATTTGGGTAAAATGGCTGACCCTGACAATCGTTCTAACATTGACATTGCTGAATGACGAATGAATTGGGAGCAAAAGTTTCCTGCACAGCATTTCAATGTTTTGCATAAATGGTGCCCCAAAAATTGAGCATTAAAAATATGTTTGATACGGAAGCGTATAAGGGCCACAAAGTTTTTTTTTTCATTTATCCGACTTTAAATTTGGAAATTCCGACTTTGAACTTGGAACTTCCGACTTTAGAATCCGAATTTCATTATTCCAACTTCAAACTCGGAAATTCCGAACTGAAATTTCCAGCTTTGAAGTCGGACTTCAAAGTCGGATATTCCGACTTTAAACTGGAAAATAACGACTTTAAACACGGAAATTCAGAAATCCAGACTTTGATCTCGGAGTTTAATTTTCCAACTTCAAAATCGAAAATTCTAAGTTTGATGTCAAACATTCTAAATTTCATTTTTCCTTAAAAAAACCCAATTTTTCGGAAATTTTGACTTCGAATTCCAAGTTAAAATCGTAAATTTCGAATTTAAAGTCGGAATTTCCGAGTTTGAAGTTGGAAACATAAAATTCTGAATTTGGAGTCGGAATTTCCGAGTTTCATATTGAACATATGCATTGGTAATAAAAGCATTTTTGCATCCAGAATATAAAATTATTATTACTCTACCTGAATGGCCAGGAGACGGTAACATTTTAATTATTATTCGTCAGTCAAATATTAAAACCATTGCAGCTAGAAGAATCATGAAAATACCTCGATTTTCGCCTCTGTTTTTTAAATATTTCATTAGAATTTCAGTAGAAGATGTCTGATGAAATGACGTTCTAAAATCTTTCGAACCGTTATTTTTTTCAGTGGAATCCACGGAGTGATTCTTTACTTCCCTGATATTCAAATTCAGTACAGAACTTGTGGTGAATTGTTTTCAAAGTTGGTATACATTTTACACCATACATGGTGCTTAATTATAAATTTTCTCAATTGGGGTGTGTCAAAATCTTCCAAAGAAACTTTTATTTTCTGTTTGGTCGCTTCTGTTGTGGAGAAGAGAAAAATAACACTTTCCTTAGTGAACCATCTTATTTTCTTTGGAAACACGTATTACAGTTCTCTCACTAAAACCTATAGATCTGTTGCTACTCGTTCAGTGATATGAAATAAATGAAGACATATTAAATTTTTACAGGGTTGAACGATTTAAATCAAAATTTCTGATAAGTTTTAAATAAGATAAAATCAAAACTTTGAGTTTTAAATAATGGTTTATTATATAAAAATAATTATACCACTGTATCTAAATAAAATGTAGTGCTTGTACAAATTTTGAAGCTTTTCTGAGTTTGGAATGCACTAAACCAAATGTTGAGAAAATTCTCTCGACTGATGCGAAAGAAGCAGCAGCACAAAATAATTGTCTAATTATGAAGAACTCTTTTTGAATAATGGGTATATTTTGTTGTGACTTCCTCCAATCTATCGGTTTTATATTCTGAAGAATGTCATCATGGAACATAATATCAGTGAAAGGTTCTGATCTGGCAAGAAACTTGATTATGAGTGGTAGTAAACCACTATTTGGATATCATTCTTTAACAGCTTTTAAAACAAAATTTTTTTCACTCTCTGTTGGTGTTTGCACCAGTGTGAAAACAGAAACGGTCGTCGCGCCAGAAACGAAATATTAGTATATGCGCAAGGGTGTCATATGTTATTCCTCCAAAATCATCCGAAATGAAATAGCAATTGGAATTTTCTACAGTATTATGATGGTGATGATGATGAATGAAAGTTTACACACAATTATGATAAAAATATGATAATGGGTTTCTAATAAATCATAAGATCATATTTATCAGTGGCTATGATAATAACATACAAGATGGGATAAAAAGGGCGTATCTGATCATTTCTTTTTCACATTATATTCAGAACGAGCTGAGAAAGCATCCCTACCCCATTTCGGATTTTGTATCTCAATACTCACCCTGGAAACTACCCCCGTATTAAAAAAATCTCCAGAACAGAGTTAATTATCGTTTCTGGAAATTTTTTTTCACTTATATTCAAAAGAGCTGAGAAAGCATCCTACCCCATTTCTTTAATCGTTTCTGGAAATTTCTTTTTCACTCTATATTCAAAACGAGCTGAGAAAGCATGCCTACCCCATTTCAGATTTTGTATCTCAATACTCACCCTGGAAACTACCCCCGTATTAAAAAATCTCCAGAACAGAGTTAATTCATCGTTTCTGGAAATTTATTTTTCACTCTATATTCAAAACGAGCTGAGAAAGCATGCCTACCCCATTTCAGATTTTGTATCTCAATACTCACCCTGGAAACTACCCCCGTATTCAAAAAAATCTCCAAAACAGAGTTAATTCATCGTTTCTGGAAATTTCTTCCTCACTCTATATTCAAAACGAGCTGAGAAAGCATACCTACCCCATTTCGGATTTTGTGTCTCAATACTCACCCTGGAAACTACCCCCGTATTAAAAATAAATCTCCAGAACAAAGCTAACTAATCGTTTCTGGAAATTTCTTTTCTCACTCTATATTCAAAACGAGCTGAGAAAGCATGCCTACCCCATTTCAGATTTTGTATCTCAATACTCACCCTGAAAACTACCCCCGTATTGAAAAATCTCCAGAACAGAGTTAATTCATCGTTTCTGAAATTTTTTCACTTATATTCAAAACGGCTGAGAAAGATAGCGTACCCATTTCGATTTTGTGTTCAATATACCCTGAACTACCCGTATTAAAATAAATCTCCAGAACAAAGCTACTAATCGTTTCTGAAATTTCTTCTACTCTATATTCAAAACGCTGAGAAGCATGCCTACCATTTCAGATTTTGTATTCAGTATACCTGAAACTACCCGTTTTCAAAATCTCAAAACAGAGTTAATTCATCGTTTCTGAAATTTCTTTTCCATCTTATATTCAAAACGAGCTGAGAAAGCATACCTACCCCATTTCGGATTTTGTATCTCAATACTCACCGTGGAAACTACCCCCGTATTAAAAAAAGTCTCTAAAACAGAGTTAATTCATCGTTTTGGAGATTTTTTTGATACGGGGGTAGTTTCCAGGGTGAGTATTGAGATACAAAATCTGAAATGGGATTAATTAGCTCTGTTCTGGAGATTTTTTTCAATACGGGGGTAGTTTCCAGGGTGAGTATTGAGACACAAAATCCGAAATGGGGTAGGTATGCTTTCTCAGCTCGTTTTGAATATAGAGTGAGAAAGAAATTTCCAGAAACGATGAATTAACTCTGTTTTGGAGATTTTGAATACGG
Organism: Gonioctena quinquepunctata; assembly: GCA_018342105.1. Classification (NCBI taxonomy): domain Eukaryota; kingdom Metazoa; phylum Arthropoda; class Insecta; order Coleoptera; family Chrysomelidae; genus Gonioctena; species Gonioctena quinquepunctata. Next base: position 534,475 of record JAFIRS010000199.1, read on the forward strand.
GGGTAGTTTCCAGGGTGAGGATTGAGATACAAAATCTGAAATGGGGTAGGCATGCTTTCTCAGCTCGTTTTGAATATAGAGTGAAAATAAATTTCCAGAAACGATGAATTAACACTGTTCAGGAGATTTTTTTGAATACGGGGGAAGTTTCCAGGGTGAGTATTGAGATACAAAATCCGAAATGGGGTAGGCATGCTTTCAGCTCGTTTTGAATATAGAGTAGAAATAAATTTCCAGAAACGATGAATTAACACTGTTCAGGAGATTTTTTTGAATACGGGGGTAGTTTCCAGGGTGAGTATTGAGATACAAAATCCGAAATGGGGTAGGTATGGTTCCTCAGCTCGTTCTGAATATACTGTAAAAAAAAATCCAGATACGCCCTTTTTATCCCATCTTGTATGTTATTGCCAGAGCCACTGATAAATATGATCTTATGATTTATTAGAAACCCATTATCATATTTTTATCATAATTGTGTGTAAACTTTCATTCATCATCATCACCATCATAATACTGTAGAAAATTCCAATTGCTATTTCATTTCGGAAGATTTTGAAGGAATAACATATGACACCCTTGCGCATATACTAATATTTCGTTTCTGGCGCGACGACCGTTTCTGTTTTCACACTGGTGGTGTTTGCTGAGTTTTTGTTGGGTCAAGAAGATATGCCAACAAAAGATATAGGGTTATACACTGTTGATAACGCCTCTTAAATTTTTGCAGATGTTTTAAAGTTATGTCAGTTTTGTCAGAATGGATTTCTAATATTTTAAATTCTTCCACAACATCTGAAAGACTGGCACTGTTTCTTTGTAGTATATCTATTGCGGTAGAGATAGGCTTAATAGGCTAAGAGCGGGCTGGCCAATCGAGTAACAGAATGAAATGTTTTTAAAATGTTAGTACTCACAGCAAACATAAGAAAAATCATTGACTGTCTGGGCAAAAGTGGCGCATAAGTTTTTTATGGCCTTCTTTCGAAAAAATCAACCATATCGATGTAGCAACAGATTGGTAATAGTTTCATTAAACATTAACTTGAAGTGGTCAAGCGGTTAAAGTGCTGGTTCACGAAAGGGAGCGTGGGTGAGATCGTGAGTTAAAACCCCAGCTCAGGCAGCTTTTTTTTTTCTTTTTTCTTTCGAAATTGAAAAATGATTTGTTTGGAGCGAATATTCGTCCCAAAACAAATCATTTCTCATATCTGAGGCTGGCTGCAGAAAACCTGGCCGAATGAAATGTTTTCACAAGCATTTATTTATGTGTTTAGTTGAAATTGTGTAAGTGAATTTTAACCTATTTCTACCATAACGTGAAATTTGGCAGGTGTTTCGGTGACAATGCATTATGGAATTTTTGCACAAAAAATGGCGGCTCCAATAAGGCGAATGAGTTTTGTGATTATAGTTAGATTCTATTCAAAATTAGTGTGTGGGGATTTTTGGTATCGGACATCTTGATTACTTTGCCAGAATTCATTAATTCAAAATGTCGGCTCCAAGATGGCGACGACTTTTGTGGTGTGTGGGAGCTTCTGGAGTCGGACGTCATGATTCCTTAGTCGAAATTCATGAATTCAGGGAGGCGCGGTGTTTTGTTATTATGGCTCGATTCCATTCAAAATTGGTATGTTTTTTTTGTGGTCGTAGATTATCAACTTTCGTCAGAATTCAATGAGATGACGGAGTTCATGAATGTCTGAAGAGAATTAAATAAAAATGATTGAAAAAAAATTAAGACAAGCTTTTATACAAAAAAAAATCTTCAATTGTTTGACTTAGGTTATTCTATGAATAACAGATTCAAAAGCTTGCCGCGAATATAAAATAGGTATTCTTGTGTGGCTAGACTTTCAATCTGTTACTCACAGAATAATCTAGGTCAAACAAGTAAAGACATTATTTTTCCTTTGTGGCGCAATTGTATAAAAGCTTGTCTTAATTTTGTTCTCAATCATTTTCATTTAATTCTTTTTAGTCATTCATGAAATCCGTCATTCTATCGAATTCTGACAAAAATTGATGATCTATGACCCCAAAAAATCCACATACCAATTTTGAATGGAATCTGACCATGATAACAAAACACGTATGTTCGACTACAAAAACCCCCTCACACCAATTTTGAATGGAATCGGACTAGGGTAACAAAAGTCGTCGCCATCTTAGAGCCGCCATCTTGAATTCGTAGGTTCTGACCAAAAAATCATAATATTTGACCCCAAAACCCCCACATACCCATTTCTATTGGAATAGGGCTATAACTACAAAACTCATCGCCATATTGGAGCCGCCGTTTTGAATTCATGAATTCTGGCAAAAAAAGCCCCCACATACTAATTTTTAATAGAATCGAACTATAATCACAAAACTCGTCCGCCATATTGGAGCCGCCATTTTGTTTATTCTTTGGCAAAAATTCCGTAAAGCATTGTTACCGGAAAAATAAAAACCTGCCAAATTTCACGTTAATCGGACAACTAGAAGTAGGTCAAAATTCCCTTGAAAGATTTGAACTAAACATACATACAGTGCTTCTCAAAAGTCCCCTCCCCCCTCTTTTTTTGGAACGATTATACATAAACAAGTGAAATTTGGAAACTGAATATTAAAGGTTGTAAACTTCCCTACTAGTGATGATAGATGACGAAATCGTCAAAGATGACGACACAAGGCCATTGTGACCAATAATTTTAAATGAAACCCTACGGCAAGCGACACCTCTTTTAAAAGGTATCGAAAAAACCTATTCAATTATACTAATTTTGTTTGTGTTTATGGCAGTTTTAATGGCTCATTAGTAAACATTAAAATTAAAATTCCATTCAGTATGATATTAATTACAGATTTAAGAATCAGTATCTACTTAAAGAAATTGCTCGAAGTGACCTCCATTTACTTCCTGACAGTGAAATATCCTATTTTTAAACTCTTCTCGTACTTTTGCAAATGTGTCTGCGGAAACAGCCTCACATTCTGCAACAATACGTTGTTTTAAAACGTCAATATTGTCAGGTTCAGTGGCGTAAACCTTCGATTTAAGGTACCCCCACAGAAAAAAATCCAAAGATGTGAGGTCCGGTGATCGAGCTGGCCATTCCGTTGAACCTCGTCGTCCAATCCATCTACCACAATACTCCTCATCCAAATACCGTCTTACTGCACCGTAATAGTGTGGAGGAGTATTAGCCTGTTGGAATGCTATTTCCAAATTGCCGAATTCATCTGGATTATCTTCCAAATTTCAAGGATTAACGGTTCTATTGCGTTTTGCAACAGCTCCAGATAAACCTCACCAGTTAAATTAGTATTTAAAAAAAGAGGCCCAACGATGTGGTTTCCCAGGATACCTGCCCAAACATTCACCTTCTGGGAAAATTGGGTATGTGTTTCACGAAACAGGTGAGGATTTGCGTCACTCCAGTACCTCACATTCTGTGTATTTACATTTCCATTTAGATAGAAAGTACTTTCGTCACTAAAACAAATTGTTTTGACATAGTCTGGCTGTTGGTTAATTTTAGTTACCATATTTTCACAAAATTCTAGTCTTCGGTCTGGGTCGTCGTCTGAGATATATATATTTTAATTTGTATGGATGAAATTTGTTTTTCTTCAACACCCTGTGTACTGTACTTCGGCTGACTTCACAGGTAGATGCAACGTGAGTTGTTGAAGAAGTAGGATTAACTATTACTTCTGCCAGTATATCAATATTTTTCTCATCAGAAATTTGTGGTCTGTCAGATCGTTTCGCATCATTAATACTACCCGTTGTTTCAAACTTACGAAGAAGCTCCCTTAAATAAGTCCTCGAAACGGGGCGATCGTGAAACCTCTCATTGAAAATGCGTTCTGCTGCATGAATATTTTGTCCAGTTTCACCAAGAATTAGGATCGCTGCTACTTTATCACCTAAAGCACGAACCATTTCGCTTCTTGAAGCACTTGAACGTTCGGCTCACAACAGTTTAACAAATTATTAAAATGTACAAAAATATTAAAAGTACCAAAAGCTGCTAAAACAGTTAAACGTTCGATCAACAATACACAAATTATTATGTGTACAAAAATTTGGACAATTACAAAAACGTCGAATTAGGGAGACTAACAAAAACGTCAGCTTATTTGACAACTATCCAGAGGCGGAGCTTGAATTTGGAATTTTAGTATTAACTGATTTAATTCATCACAGCTTTGCGTTTTTTGAAAGCGAGTTGCCAAAACTGCCATAAACACAAACAAAATTAGTATCATTGAATAGGTTTTTTCGGTACCTTTTAAAAGAGGTGTCGCTTGCCGTAGGGTTCCATTTAAAATTATTGGTCACAATGGCCTTGTGACGTCATCTTTGACGATTTCGTCATCTTTCATCACTAGTAGGGAAGTTTACAACCTTTAATATTCAGTTTCCAAATTTCACTTGTTTATGTATAATCGTTCCAAAAATAAGAGGGAGGGAGGGTACTTTTGAGAAGCACTGTATGTGAATTTACATGAAAGCCTGTGAAAACATTTCATGGTGTTACTCGATCGGCCAGGTTTTCTGCAGCCAGCTCTCAGACATGAGAAATGATTTGTTTTGGGACGAATATTCGGTCCAAACAAATCATTTTTCAAATTTGAAAGAAAAAATAAAAAAAAGCTGCCTGAGCTGGGGTTTGAACTACACTCTCACCCACGCTACCTTTCGTGAACCAATTCCAATATATTTATTCAAGGAAATCAATACATGTCACCTTATCCTAGTATATACAACTATGCTAAAATATACAGTGCTAGTCAAAAGTCCCCTCCCCCCCTCGTATCTTTTGAACGGGTATACTTATAATAATGAAATTTGGAGGGTGGAAATAAACGGATGTAGGCTTCTCAACTGGTCATAACAGGTGACGCAATAGTCATAAATGACGTCACAAGGCCACTGTGACCAATAATTTTAAATGGGACCCTATGGCAAGTGACAGCTCGTTTGAAAGGTATTGAAAATACCTATTCAGTCATACCAATTTTGTTTGGGTTTCGGCTGATTTTGATTGATAAATTGAAGAAATACGAAAATTATAGTTTCGCATTTAATTAATAAAGATTTTAAAGTACGCCTCTGGTTAATTGTCAAAAAGGTTGACGTTTTTGAATTCTCTACTTGTCAAAAGTGTTTATACCTTGAAAATTTACCTAAGCTATTGTTTAACGAGACGTTTAAGTGTTCACATAGGCAAAATGGTACGTACTGTAGCCGACAAAGTAGCAGCTATCTTAATAATTGGTGAATGTAGAAACAATTTCCATGCAGCGGAACGACTGTTTAATGAGAGGTACCCCGATCGCCCTATATCGAGGGTTTATTTGAGGGAGCTTCTTCGGAAGTTTGAAGCATCAGGTAGTGTTCAAGATGCCAAACGATCTGGTCGACCAACAATTAGTGATGACAAAAAAATTGACATAATTGGAGAAATGGTAGTAAACCCTACTTCTTCCACAGCCCAAGTTGCGTCTATCTGTGAAGTCAGTCAAAGGACAGTACATAGGGTGTTGGCTAAAAACAAATTTCATCCATACAAATTAAAAATGGTGCACCAACTTTCAGATGATGACTAGAATTCTGTGAAACTATGTCCAATTAAATGAACCAACAACCAGGCTACATACAGACAATTTGTTTTAGTGACGAAAGTACTTTCTTTCTCAATGGAAATGTTAACACTCAAAATGTGAGGTATTGGAGTGACACAAATCCTCACATCTTTCGTGAAAAACATACTCAATTTCCAGAAAAAGTAAATGTTTGGGCAGGTATTTTGGGAAACCACATAGTTGGGCCTCTTTTTCTCAATGCTAACTTAACCGGTGAATTGTATCTGGAGATGTTACAAAATGATATTGAGGCGTTAATTCTTGAAATTCTAGAAGATAATACAGATGAATTCGACAACTTGGAAATAACGTTTCAACAAGATGGTGCTCCTGCACACTATTACGGTGCAGTAAGACGTTACCTAGATGAAGAATATCGTGGTAGATGGATTGGACGACGAGGTTCGATCGAATGGCCAGCTCGGTCACCGGACCTTACACCATTAGATTTTTTTCTATGGGGGTACTTGAAATCCAAGGTTTACGCTACAGCACCTGACAGTATTGCCATTCTGAAACAACGAATTGTTGAAGAATGTAGGGCAATTTCCGCTGACACACTGGGACGAGTACGACAAGAGTTTAGCAATAGGATGCATTACTGCCAGGAAGTAGATGGAGCACATTTTGAACACTTATTATAAGAACTGGTTCTTAAATCTTTATTAATTAAATGCGAAACTATAATTTTCGTATTTCTTCAATTTATCAATCAAAATCAGCCGAAACCCAAACAAAATTGGTATGACTGAATAGGTATTTTCAATACCTTTCAAACGAGCTGTCACTTGCCATAGGGTCCCATTTAAAATTATTGGTCACAGTGGCCTTGTGACGTCATTTATGACTATTGCGTCACCTGTTATGACCAGTTGAGAAGCCTACATCCGTTTATTTCCACCCTCCAAATTTCATTATTATAAGTATACCCGTTCAAAAGATACGAGGGGGGGAGGGGACTTTTGACTAGCACTGTATACAAATTTTAATAATCTTCCTTTGGGGGTAGAGGGAGAACGGGAATTTGTTGCAATGGATAAGTGAGGGGAGTTCCAGCAGCCACCTTATTGCCCTAAAAATGGGGGCTTAAAGGGCCACCTTGCTGTTGCTAACAAGTGTGCTTTGGTACATGCTAGGTATAAATTTCAAAATAATTATTTTCTTTTACCCACCCCCTGCCAAGCTTAAGTGGGTGTTTCAAATATTAATGAAAAATAATTCGATTTCTAAAAATGTTTCAGTCTTGGTCTTTCGGTGTTCTTGCTGGAAAATTATGTTTAAAAAGCAGCTTAAAGAAATGCTGGTGCTAGTGATATTTTCCCTTATTTCCTTCCTTTCTTAGGGCGAAAATAGAAACACTAATATTTTTATGTTATTTCGACAGTGTATGGATTTGAACCCAGGATCTTACGATATCTAGGCTAACGCTTTAACCTTCTGGCTATTTCGTTTCATATACAGTGCTTCTCAAAAGTCCTCTCCCCCCCTCTTATTTTTGGAACGATTATACATAAACAAGTGAAAATTGGAAACTGAATATTAAAGGTTGTAAATTTCCCTACTAGTGATGATAGATGACGAAATCGTCAAATATGACGTCACAAGGCCATTGTGACCAATAATTTTAAATGGAACCCTACGGCAAGCGACACCTCTTTTAAAAGGTATCGAAAAAACTATTCAATGATACTAATTTTGTTTCGTGCGAGCGAGCGAGCGAAGGTCGGGAAATCGTACGTATGGGGTTTTAGCTGTATGGGGTCGGCTTTAGAACAGCCCCATGGTAAATCCTGCCTGTCGTAAGAGGCGACTAAAAGGATAACCGTAGGTGGAAGATGGTCTCATCGCCCGGTGAAATACCACCATATCGACTTTGTGTGCTGTGAAATGGATCATTCCATGTTTCAGTGTTCGGTCGATACTTTCCGGTCTTCCTCTTTCCTTTTCCCCAATTCCTCCTTTATTTTCAGGTACATCCTAATAGTAATAATGATGAAGTCTCCTAGAGTAAAACACTCCGGAAGCAAAATACCTCTCCATTCGGATTTCCGGGCGAGAGGTACTCGAGGGGACTCAACATTAAAGATTAATTTTTGCAACATCCGCGGACTCAACAAGAACATCAATGACGTCCACCATCACCTACAGACGAAAAAACCGGATATTCTGGCTCTAACAGAAACACAAGTAAATTCGTCCACCAACAAGGTCCATGCTTTGTCCTGGTTACGAACTCCATTCTCGATTTAGGTTCAAAGGTGGAGTCTGCCTTTACGCTAAGGCTAACCTTTCATGCCAGCGTGAAGAGAGTTTGGAACCGAAAAACTTTGATGTGATGTGGTTCAAGCTATCTGATACCAAACTGACTAAGTTCCTCTGCTGCCTTTATCTATCACCTAATGAACCTTCATATAACGACCTCTTTGAGTTTTTATCACTCAAACTGGACTACATTCAGGAGAACCATCCAACAGCTGAAACCATAATCATGGGAGACTTTAATGTACATAACGCTGCCTGGCTCAAATTCTCTAACAAAACAGATGATGCGGGTCGTCAAGCCGAGGCCTTCGCCATCACTCATGGTCTAGAACAACTGGTCGAGCTACCAACCCGCATCCCTGATGTCAACAACCAGTCTGCCAATACACTAGATCTTTTCCTCACCACCAATCCTGACCCGTATAGAATAGAAGTTTGTGCCCCACTTGGAAACTCTGATCACACCCTCATCTCCACAACATGCTCTTTCCATTTTACCATCGAGCTGCACAATACCACCCCGTCTCATGTGGCATTACAATTCGGCCGACTGGGAAGGTCTTCGTATGTTTTTCTCAGCGTTTCCATGGAAGAGAGTTTGTTTCTCTTCAGTAGATCCAACACGATGTGCTGAGACAATTTCTGAAATCATCATGTTGGGGATGCAAACCTACATACCGAATACCGAAAGAAGAACATCATCCGATAAGACCTGGTTTAACAGAAACTGCTCTAGAGCTGTGGCTTCCAAACAGGCAGCATACCATCGATGGCTAAAAAATCCGGGCCCTGAGACCAGAGCAGCATATGTCGAGGCTAGAGGCATATGCAAAGAGACAATAGAATGCTCAAAGATGCCCACAATGCCAAAATAAGATCAAAACTTGCTGAATGTCCTAACGGATCCCGTTCATTTTGGTCTTTCGCCAAAGCTGTGGGAAGAAACTTCACTTCCAGCTCATTTCCTCCTCTAACCAAAGAAGATGGAACACTAGCAACGACTGCCCAGGAAAAGCCAATATCTTTGCGCACCTATTTGCTGGAAATTCCACTCTGGATTCATCGGGAAAACAACCCCCGAACATTACACCTATTGACAGTCACATGCCCGAGATCACCTTTCGCCAACGTACTATCAGAAAGATTTTGCTGCGTCTCAACACCAACAAAGCCTGCGCAGCTGACGGAATGCCGCCGAGTGTACTCAAGAAAATGTGCCCCCGAACTAACACCTGTTCTTTGCAAGTTGTTCAACCACTCTTACAATTTGGGGTATTTCCGTCCAATTGGAAAATTGCAAGAGTACAGCCAGTCCCTAAAAAGGCAAAAGGCCCTACCTAGCAACTACAGACCTATCGCACTGCTATCTATTATCTCAAAGGTCATGGAAAACGCCATCAACATCGAGCTCATGAAATATCTGGAAGACTCAGGAATTGTCAACGATAGGCAATATGGCTTCCGCCATCAGAGATCAACTGGTGACCTGCTCGCTTACGTCTCACATATATGGCAGCTATCTATTGAAAAGTATGGAGAAACTTTAGCTGTGGCATTAGATATCTCCAAGGCGTTCGATCGAGTTTGGCACCAGGGACTCCTCGCCAAGCTTCCGTCTTATGGCTTGCCCCCTCAGCTGTGTTCTCTGCTTGCTAGTTTTCTCTCAAACAGGTCTCTCCATGTAGTGGTCGATGGAGTTTCATCTGACACTCTACTCATAAATGCTGGTGTTCCGCAAGGATCTATTCTCGCACCAACACTATTTCTACTTCACATCAACGACCTGTTGAAAGCAACTTCATGTCCAGTACACAGCTTTGCCGATGATAGTACCCTCCATACCGCTTTCTCTTCCAGGGCCCCTATATCAGCCCGTGAAACCAGAAATGAACGAGGAAGAAATGTTAATAATATAAATATGGACTTAGCAACAATTCTCGAGTGGGGATCTAATAACTTGGTAGAATTCAATGCAAACAAAACACAAGCATGTCTTTTCTCTAAAAAAGCCGATCTCACTGTGCCTAACATAACTTTGTCAGGAGTAACCATACCACTGAAGTCATCCATATCGATGCTTGGTATTAGCAATAACCTTTCCTGGGAAAATCACGTGAGGTCCATTGCCAAAAGTGCATCCCAAAAACTTGGTTTTTTGTTTCGTGCCAAGAGCTATTTCACCCCCACTCAGCTGCTTATGATCTATAAGGCACAGATCCGATCTGTCCTGGAATACTGTTCCCATATTTGGAGCGCGGCACCTAAACATATCCTGAGGCTATTGGATTCTGTCCAAAAAAGAGCAATTCGTCTCGTCGGTGATGCCTCGCTTACAAACTCGCTCACTTGTCTGGAACACCGTAGAAAAGTTGGCGATTTGTCTCTATTTTATAGATGTTTTCATGGGCGATGCTCTTCTGAAATATCAACAATCGTTCCTGCTTTGGCAGTCTCTCCGAGACTAACCCGTCAAGTTCAGTCATCACACCCCTTCGTGGTCACTTTGGAGACCTGCAGAACATCACTTTCCAAAGACTCGTTCATCCAACGAACAGCGAGGCTTTGGAACTCATTGCCTAGGGAGGTGTTCCCCGAGGCATACAACCTCCAGAAATTTAAGAAGAACACCAACTCCTACCTTCTTTCCCTTGGTTCCCACGATGTTCTCTGAACATTACAGGATATCCCTTTTCGTGGGAACCAGAACATAAAAAAAAAATACAGAGAATACAAGATCGGTGACAATGAGGAGCCCTGCGGAACCCCTGCTCCGACTAGGTGCTCTGCCGAACTTGCATTGTTTACTCTTACTGTAAATTTACGGTTTGATAGATAGGAGTCTAGGACTTAAACTAAATAAAGGGGCATAGGCGCCATCGCTATTTTAGCAACAAATCCTTCTGTCCAGACTGTATCTAATGCCTTCTGGGTATCCAACAGGACCATAACCGTACTTTTGTTTATGAAAGGCTTCCTTTACCCCGTGAACAACTCGGGCCACTTGAGAGGTCATTAAGTGAACCCTCCTGAACCCGAATTGTTCATGTGGGATAAGTTAAAAAAAAAAAAATCTGTTGCTACATCGGTATGGTTGCTTCTTCCGAAAAAAGGCCATAGAAAACTTATGCACCACTTTTGCCCAGGAAGTCATTTTAATGCATAGAGGTTTTGTAGTACAATACATCTACTTTCAAAACAACTTTGAAAAATTGAAATCGGATCACCAATGACTTGATCCAATAAAGTGCATTTATAAACTCAAATTGCAATTATGCAAAAACTGATGATCTGACAGCGCCTGAGTTTTTTACACATAAAGTACATATCAATCACTACTATGTCTACAACTTGAGAAATGGTAATGTTATGAATTTTATAAAAAAGGTTATTTTTCTGGTTTCTCCGATTTTTCTCCTTTACTAATATTCCGATCGAATCGTTCAGATGTTTCGCATTTTGATTCTCTACAACTCGTCCATAGAGAGCATTGAAATTGCAACGAGTTCATTTAACAACCGAAAAACGAAAAAAAACACGATTTTTTACTCTTAAATGTTTTTAACAATGATAGTTGAGAGTAGGAAACATAACAGGATAACTACGGATCGTCTTTCGTATGATGGCACACACAGTCGGTTTCCTGGTACTTTTTTTTGTCACAGAATCAGTTATTTTCTGCTCTATTGATTGGCCTAGAGATAAATAGTACGGCAACACCACATATCTCTGTGCCTGCGCTTAGAACCAGTGACCCACGCCATAATTCCCAGATAAATTGTAGTACATAATTCTGCGTCGATTGAGTATCAAATATCGGATATAATGACCAAGATATGTCGAAAAACGTTTTTTTTATTTGACTAAAAACTCATTAAATTGGTTTTTCAAGTCCCAAGAACTCAAAAAGTGCTCATGATTATCACGCATATTTGCATTTGTTAAGATTACGATTTTCAAACTTTAGAAGAAAAAATGTACAACATGGTAAAACTATTAATTTTGAATGTTATTGCATCCAAGCATATTATGTGATACGGAAGACAAAAGGGCAGGAGGGCACCATTTCAAGTTTGATTCAAACAAAGAAAAAAAAAGATGTAGTAGCCTCAGGGGACATTTATGATAGTGCTCTGGGAAGACGCGGTAAGGTAGGGTGGTGAGCACTTCCCGTATCTTTGTTGGTGGTGATTTCAGCCATACTAAATTCCAAAATACCAATCGAGTTACTACAATGAAAATCTGTAAAAATGAATGAGGAGATACATATCCATCAATCTAGAGAGCATTTTTCGCCGAATTAGGAAACCATAGGAACAACTCAAAAAGTGCTTTGAATTTGAATTGGCTCAGTACCCTACCCAACAAACATTATAGGTAAAATTTACGTCATTTCGACCTTCCAATAGGTCAGCGCCCTAATTGGCGAAGGTAATTATTACGTTATAATTACCTTAAATTTACCATTATGGGGAAAAAAATGGAAGTAATTCAGAAGTCGAAATTTGGGAAATTAAGACATTTTTCCTTATAAGTTGAAGGCATAAATAGGTAAAATTGCCTCCAGACTAGTCGACTGATGGTAAAAATGTAGTCATTTTTACCTATTTCAGGTTATAAACACATAAAACAAACAACAAACCATGGCAAGTTTACTGTATATTGTGTATCTTAACCTACATGCTTATTCGTGAAAGCGTTGAAGTTGACATGAACATGGCGTATGAAGAAAGAACTGTCAATAAACGTATAGCAGAGAATGCAATAAGTGATGGTTTCGCATTCACACCTAGTTGTGATTTTATTTGCGATACAAACTTTTCTGTGATAATGTTGATTTTTACTCATCTAAAACAAGTGGGCCCATCAAATTATTAAATTTGTATGAAAAAAACCCATTAATTTATGTCTACTTTCACAACTTTTTCCATCAAACACTTCAAAAACTGATTTTATAGATGAAGTATGTGTATACATATCATATTCACCTATTTTTTGACTACCAATCATTAAAATGTGGTGGATTCGAGAAAATTATGTATTTTTTTTACAATGGCGGAAACGGTTCAAACCGAAAAATATGGCGTAGGTTCCATATGGGACCTATATGTCGAAATTCCTTAAAATTTTGACTATGAGAACACATAGACTTTGTTCAAAGTCGAAAGTAACCTTTATTCCTGACTTTGAAGTCCATTTTCCTTATCTTGGGATTTCAGACCCTTTCACATCGTGGTCACGTGATGAAATACAATATATGTTATTGGGTGTTTTTTCATGCATGTCTATACGTTTCATTCTCTTGATGGATTGCGAATCGTGGATAATAAATTTATATTTTACTTATTCTATGTTCTGTGCAGAAACACTCAAATGTCAATACGGGGTGAAAAAATAAATATTTTTTGCTAATGTTAATGGTAAAGCCAAGTAACCTATAGGTACTCAGAGAAATGGATATAGACCACAAAACCCTGTATGAGTGTTTATTCTGAAATTAAATATCAAATCCACCAGTAATGTTGATAATAGTACGCGATATTTATATTTCAGTGCACATCTTCCCAGAATAGAAATCATGATTAATGTTATGGTCTAATGAGGGAATCTCTTTCCGAGGAGAAATAGCCAATCATAACATTTTAAATATAAAATGGTGTGTTGTGATTGGCTGAATAATTTAGATTTGACATTTCTGCGTTCCGCATGCGGTGCCCGGAAATATACAATTTATCAGCCAACTGTAAATACCATTAAAAAATCGACCAATTATGATTTGCTTGATTTTGACTTTTCTGGAAGCCACAATGATTGGTTTTGAAATTTTCGAAGCCATGGAAACTCATCATTTCAACACATCAATCTCTTATTTTTGTTAAAATAAATTTTCTATTTGATTTGATTTTTTTGCGTATTCAATACGAAGGATGAACTTCATTGAATTCCATTTTGTCGCTGCATCATTGAAAACGTCGCGGCTGTAGTTTACCGCTGGCGACAGACGAAGCTTTCTGAACACAGTCCATTCATTGTTCAGTGCATTCTGTCATTCCCATCCATCTCTTACCGACATGACCTGAGACCTAACCAAAGTTTAAGGTTAACGCTTTCATGTTTTTATTTCAATAATGGATGAGTGTTTTGAAATAGTTGCCGTCATAAAAAGACGTGGAGCAACACCCATAGTTGACCACCAACTGCTTGTATGTATGTATCATCAGTAAAAGCAATTTCACACTACATTAATTTCTACAGTTGATGATGACTGAGTGGAAGATGATGGCTCTGATCTCTGGACATCGGAAAGTATAGGATGGTTTCGGATTATATTTTCATTTGTTCTCATTTTGGCAGCTAATCGATAATAGTTGGTGGTATACCTGTATGGTTTACTAACTCTATTCGAATTTTTGCTCGGCATTTTATAGATTTCTAAAATTTAGGGCACAATAAAAAAATTAAAGGAAGTAAATTGTATCATGTCATCCTCATCTTAATCGACTTAGTCTTTAATATTAGATGATAGACTAAGTTACTTTGAGGATTTTATTTTAGGTAACTTCGACTTCGTTGTAGACATTTAATCTGATTAGACAAATATTGTGGTAATCTCGCCCTCATTGTAGAGCAGTAGGTATAAACTAGGTCAAGAAATGTCCAGGCAACTCCTTTAACTTAATCGGTGCCAAAATAGGTAATGAAGAGTATATAGTAGACCTGTTTACTGACTTGTCAATTCCCTGACTATATGAACACACATGAGGTAATAATTAGGTAAATATTCACCAGAAGGTTTTTCCTGAGAGTTCCAAGTATTTTGAACACCTTTTGCTGGTTACCTTTAGGTAAAATTTAACCTAGTAAATAACTCTATTAACCCATGGGGCTGTGAAGGTATATTTGAAGTCCATAACAAGTAATTCCATACTACGCTCTACGCCTATTAAGTTTTTGGTTTTTGAAGGAGATTTGGTGGTCTCAATTATGGTTTTTATAACTCCAATTATAACTTTGGAGCTAGTTAGTACTTGAAGGTAAAATATTTGGTCAGAAATGGGTAAATTCGGACTTCTTGAAGCCGTTTTACCCCACTGTTTGGTATAATTTTCCTATAATGTTAGTTGGGTACTTCCCTAGTTGATGATATTGGAATGAGGAAAACTCGAAAGTCGGTATTTTACGTCTTGTTCACAATTATTAATGAATTTGATCAAATCATAAAACCTGTTCATGTAATCGACGGTCTGTTTCATCGAGTGATTAGGGAAATGAGAGGAAAGTTTTCCCCCAAATATATTGAATGTGTGAGAAAGAACTACGCTACAACAGCAACAATTGTATTTGGCGGTTACCCAGAAGATTCTTCGGAAGAAGTCTGCTGAGCGTTTCCGCCGAAAGAATAAGAACCTAGCAGAAAGTGTCAATTTTTATGAAACAAAGCCGCTCACTATGCCAAAGGAACACTTCCTTGCAAATGAAGCTAATAAACGCCATTTAATAAAAATGCTTATTGAAAAACTGGAGAAAGACAATTTTACTGTGAAGCAAGCTGCCGAGAATGTAGATATTACCATAGTGAAGGAAGCCATCCAACTTTCTCAGTGGTTAGAATATGTGATAATAGGCATTGCTCTTCTTGTGTTCTCGACTGTATGTGCTCCCAACTCACCACAATATATTTTTTTAAGCCAGAAAAAAATCAATCGGGCAATGTCTTCTATTCGTACATGCCTTTGGTAGCTGCGACTCTACATCGGCCTTTTTCAGGCAATCAAAATTGAGTTTGTGAAGCTTCTGGAAAAACAACCAGCATGCTACCCCACATGAAGTAAGTGCTGCTATAGAGTCCATGTTTCTCTTCCTTGTCGAATCGCCATTGCATGTGTTGCCCAACACTTTTTTTAAAAACTCGTTTTCCCACACAATGTGGACGTTGTATAATTTTTGGGGCTCGATTCCCAAGCTTAAAAACCCCCTACATTAATAAGGTGTAAATATGTGTTTTCAACTTTTTCTCCATTTAAATAATCTTTTCTGATCCAAAAACTTTTTGTTGGTAAGTCATTCAGGTTGTTAAAATCACAGAATTTATAAATGTTCTTCCCTTTTTATCTTTTTAGTAATGCACAATTCACTGAACAACTTTATACTTGTGGAGATGACTTTTCTACTACTCCAGTTTGAGGATGGACTACTTCTTTCAAATACAGAAATTGATTGTCAAGGAATGCAATGGCCAGTACGGTGAAACCACCACACTGCACAAAATGCGCTGAGAAATTTTTGCTAAAGAAGAACCACCAACAAAACGTGCCAAAGTCTAATCAGTTGTAATTACGAACTTGTACATATTGCTGTTATATTGATTTTGCATAATTATAAGTACTTGGAAAATAATTGTATTTTTTAATAAACCTTTCCGGATCGTCAAAAGAAATACCTAAGTAGCACAAGAAATAATATGCTGGAAAAATTAAATTATTTTGGGCATTTTGGTTGTCTGTGAAGTGGAATCATCTGCACGACACTACAACTACAAACACAGAATAGAGAATGCAAAAAACAAAATGCGCGAAAACTGGTCTATAATAAACAACCTAAGGGGCAAAAGTACTCATCTCCCCTCCCATATGGACATTGAACCAAACAAACTTAATGCATTTTATTGTACAGTAGCTAAAAAACTGACCCTAGACATAGTACCAATGACTGACCCCTTGCATTATCTCAAACATATATCCATATCAGATAGCTTTTACTTATATAACACTGACATTGACGAACTCAAATCGATCTTTCGATCTTTAACCAAATGAAAAATGAAAAATCTTGTGGGTTGGATGAAATATCAGTGAAAATATTACAAAATTTGCAGATGAGGCGTTGCATGTATTAGTCGAAGAAATTAACATTTCATTTATGACAGGTGAATTCCCTACTTGCTTAAAAACTGCTATTATAATTCCACTGCATAAAGGTGGTCAACTCGAAGAACCCTCGAACTTCAGACCAATCGCACTACTGTCAACCCTCTCGAAAATAATAGAGAAGCTAGTTGAGAAAAGATTAGTATCATTCTTAAATCGACATAATATTTTTCGTCCTCTCAATTTGGGTTCCAACCCAATAAAAGCACCAATGATGCTATTTTCAACCTGTTGAAGGCAGTTTACACAGAATTGAATACCGGTAAAGCTGTTGGAGCAGTGTTTTGTGATTTTTCCAGAACATTCGATTGTGTGAATCACGGAATACTGCTCCAGAAGCTGGATTGCTATGGAATCAGAGGTGTAGCTTATAACTGGCTAAAATCGTATCTCTCTAACCGAATTCAGATGGTAAAATGTAATAATAAATTGTCGAACCCTTCAAATATTGATTATGGTGTTCCCCAGGGCTCGGTATTGGGACCAATTATTTTTCTTATTTATTCAAATGATCTTGGTAATATCAACATTTTCGGAAAATTCACCATGTTTGCAGACGACACCACAATAATGTGGCAAGGAAAAAATGTTGAACTCTTGAAAGAAAATATCACTTCTGATTTGGAGAAAGTTAAACAATGGTGTGACTCCAACTTGCTGTGCTTCAACATTGAGAAAACAAGCATACTAACCTTCAAACTCAACTTTGATAACCTAGCTTTAGGCAATCAGAGGTTAACTAGCCAACCCCACACCAAATTTCTAGGTTTATACCTAGATAACAAATTGAAATTTGAAGCGCACATAAAAAAACTGAGTAAAACATTAGCATCAGGCTGTTATGCTGTTCGAGTCATTACCAATGAACTTGGCCTCAATTCAGGCAGAATAGCGTACTTCTCACTGATTGAATCTCACATAAGATATGGCATCTCCTTCTGGGGTTCCTGCTCTAACCAGTTGATGAACTCAATATTTGTACTTCAAAAGAGAGCATTGAGGTACTTTTGTAAATGTCGTTCAAGGGTTCATTGTAAGCCTCTTTTTATTGAACATCGAATTTTAACGCTAACTTGTATATTTATTCCGAAACAGTGTGCTTAATACATAAAACAAAATCAAAAGAGCCAAAGAATATACCCTGTTATATAACCCGTCAACACAATAATATTAGTATGCCCATACCAACATCATCTTTGACAAAAAATTGCCTTATATTCGAGAGTAGGAAGATTTATAACCACCTACCTGGCTTTCTCAAGAACATAGTAAATCTCGCACCATTTAGAAATTCAATTAAGAATATCCTTCTCAAAAAGGCATATTACAACCTGCAGGAATTCTATAGTGACAACCTTAGTTAGATTATGTATGACTAGCACTGTACACCCATTTATTTATTTTATTATATTGTAATTCCTCTGACTACTGAATGTAGTTTATATATCGTATAAATGTAATTTTTAATTGTTGAATTTTTAATTTTTAATATTAATATTTATAAACTATATTTCAATATTTGTATTTATGAGTAAGTATTTTTATTATTAATTATTAATAATTGTTTAACGTTTATGTCCCTTTCACAAAGCTTTGTCAACAAGAAACTATCTTAGATAATAAAGTATATTTTGATTTGATTTGACGAAGGTAATTCAATACTGATGTAATTAACCTACCATAATTAGCCAATATGCATTACTAGAGTTTTATGTGCTAAATAATTCATTTCACGGATAATGAAAATTTCATAACTCTGGTCAATTTCAACTTTGTTTAAACTTTTGAAAAATGTTTTGTTTAAAAAAAGTTGAAATTGATCAGTTACGAAATTTTTAGAACCTGGAACATACAACACATGTGACAATGCTCACAAGTTTTAATTCAATCAAGATGATTTTTTATTCTCATGACAGGTACTGAACAATTTTTTATATTTGTACATCAAAATTATATTATAAACATTTTAGACAAGCACTGAAGATGGCCGTAGGCCGAAAGCGCTTTGCTTAAATATACACAATTTTACACGAAATACAGAATTTTAATTTTTTATTTGGAATCGTCGTGTACACAGCAGTAGTGAATTTCAATAAAATAATAGTTTGAATAAACTAAAAAAACACGCATATACAGTGCTCGTCTAAAGTCCGATCCCCCCTACTAATTTTTGAACCACCTGGTATATCGCAACTTTTTTCATGAAAAAGTCACAGCTTAAAGTTTTAAAATGGCAGCGGAGCGTATATTATTCCATTTTTGAAATCTGCTCATAATTCTCAACAGTTTTCTCTATTACACTTTACTCCTAAATTCAATTGTTTTCGAAATATTAACGTTTGAAAAGTGACATCTTGGTCATTTCAAACCCAACCAAAAACACTAATGTTGCTTGCAATCAAGTTTGCATTGGAAAAAATCGTTGTCGCGGTAACATCTTGTTTACTGTCAAACTGAACTGCTAACTGTCAAATAGTCCGTTGAGCGCCTAAATCCTTTTATGAAAAGTGTGATCATGGCTCGTAGTTTAGACGATAAATTTGAAGCAGTTTTGATATTTGGAGAAGCTGGAAGAAATTATCATCTAGCAGTCCGTATGTTTAATGATAGATTTCCCGGGAATCCTATTTCGAGGTCATATTTGCGCAAACTTTAAAATAAGCTCCAAGCAATTGGTACGCTGAAAGATGCTCCAAGATCAGGAAGACCGCCTCTTTCAGAAGAAGAAAAAAAGGTAGAAATTGTTGGTGAAATGGTTATCAATCCGACTCAGTCGACGTCTGCAGTTGCTGAATACTGTGGAGTAAGGTCAAAAAGAGTCCAAAGAGTCCTAAAAAAGAATAGTTTCATCCCTATAAAATGAAAATCCTGCATGCTCTCACGGAGGATGATCCAGACCGGAGGGTTGAATTTTGTGGTTACCAAGAACAATTGAAAGAGAACGGGGCTTCCTAAAACGTGTATGTTTCGCAGACGAATGCACGTTTTTTCTTAATGGAAAAGTCAACAAACAGAATGTACGATACTGGAGCGATACTAATCCACATATTTTTAGAGAGGGACATACCCAGTTTCCTAAAAAGGTGAATGTTTGGGAGTTTTTTACAGAAATCTTTTAGAAACTGAAATTGAACCTCGAATAAGACAAATTGTATTAAACAATCAGGAAGAGTTTCAAAATCGTGAAATCACATTTCCTATCCCATCCCCATTTCGATCGTATGGCTAGAGAGTTCCTCGATACAAACTTTCCTGGGCGATGGATAGGTCGCAGGGGAAGTACAGAATTGCCACCAAGATCTCCGGATCTTACACCTCTAGATTTTTTCCTTTGGGGGTATCTGAAGTCAAAAATCTACGCCACTGAAAGCCAAACAATAGAAGAGTTGGAACGCAGAATAATAGATACATGTGAAGAAATAGATGAACAAACTTTCATCAACGTGAGAGAAGCTATTTATAATAGGGCACTTTATTGTCAAGATTTAGGAGGGGGGCACGTTGAACACTTGATGAAATAATTGTTGGGGTTAAATAAAAGTGTTATTCAAAAATAAATTATAATTTTTTAGCTAACTAATTTGTTTTGATTGTGAATTTACAGAACACATTCGTAGGCTTCGAGATTTTCCGGTAAGCGGTACTGTTTATCCTTAATAAACTCTCTTTACGCCTCTTATTAGTCAAATTCATTAAGGCCCGGTTGTTCAATGCGAGTTTAAACCGTTGATTATCTAAACTCGGATTATTAATTAACTATGGATTGGAACGTTATGCATTTTTCAATGAAAAACTAATCCTGGATTCCTTAACTCATTGTTTTCATATGTTGGCAACACATTTTTCCGCTTGTACCTTCATTCGGACCGTTCAGAAACATCAACATTGAATCATTGAATTCGTAGTTTTGTCAAAAGTATACAGAAAAATTGATCGAAAACAGTGTATTGTATAAATTGTTAGGCGTCTCTTGAGAAAAAAATTACTCATAATTTCATTCGTAAAAAAATTCCAAGATATTGTAGAATGTAAAAAATGGACGCAGTTACTAATTCGCAAAAATTGAAGTTTGGGCTATAATAAGTAATGAATACAATACCATCTGCGGAGGTCCCAAAAAAAAAGGAATAGCATCTTAATAACAAAATTTCTACTTGGGCTCTGTCCAAAGCAGATTTTGTAGATTTACAAAAACGATCATTCGAAGAACACAAGTTGAAATTAGTTGAAAAAAAACACCAACTTTCCTTGGAACTACAAAGGGAGGATAGAATCTAGAGAAAACCCATATGATTGAGATATATAAACAAACATTATCTTTGAAACATAACTCATCAACCATCAATAAATCAACATTTGCTTGAGATTCCTGAGAACAGATCATGTTTTTCATTTTGCATTTGTGATGATTTAATTTTAGTTTTTTATGTCAAACGTTTTTGGTATGAAAAATCAAGATTTGATTTTTATTTGGAATTTTATTTTTTGTTACGATTTTGCCTTTGTAGTGAGGGGTGATTTTTTGTATTTCTGTTAGTTGCGGACGATATCTTTAGGCAAGCGAAATCTATTCAAAAATTATTTTTCTGTCCATTCTTCCAAATGGTTTCTAGGTACCGTAATTTCTGGTGACTTTGGCTTACTTGAATTCAAAGAATGTCCACGATTTATTTGTAAAAATAAATTGGTATTATTATCTACCAAAATATTGATCTTTGACCACTCTTTCAAATTAGCTATTTCAAATTGTGATTAAGACTTTGTATGTAGATATATAGATAAAATTACCTTAGGGATAACAGCGTAATTTTTTTAGAAAGTTCAAATTGAAAAAAAAGATTGCGACCTTGATGTTGGATTATGGTATGCAAAGTCACCCGCATATTGAGGGCTGACTTTGACCCATGGCTTAAATTTTGGGTGATTTAAAAGTAATCTGACGGATAAAATAAGCAAAATAAATTTGCCAATAAAAACGTTATTTCATTTTTAATCATCATAAATGAGTAAAAAAACATATTGCTAGTTGCAGACAAATTTTATGCAAGTTGAATTTGGTTGCAAATGACTCCTGAATGGAATACAGTGTTGCAGGTATAAAAACAGGCTTGAATTTTTTATAATTAATAATGTCTATTTCTGAAAATGAGCCAAAGTCACCCAGCTGGGTTAAAGTCACCCGAAATTACGGTAAGTTGTCTAAATACGGGTATCTTTCTTCTTGGGGCAATAATATCAAAAATTTCAAAAAAATAGTCTGTCTGTTATATCTACGAACATCTTTGCAGTCGGGTATAAAACAAAAATATTCAACACAATAATAATTTTCAGAATAGTCGATGTCTATTGAAATGTCAAACAATCAAATAGGTTAGAATCGGCAAATTATCTCCTTAAACCCCCGAATTCATGAGATTAACTTAAACCATTGTTAAACTAGGTTTATGTCATGAACCCGTATTGAACAACTGAAATTGGTAATCCTGGTTTAAGCCAAATCACTTGGTCATCCTCGATTGAACAACCGGGCCTAAGAGATTTAACTACAAATTAATAACAACGTTTAGTTAGCAAAATGTTTTACCGGAAGTGACCAAAATCCATACTTTATTTTAAACCGGAATGTCACTGTTCAAACGTTAATATTTCGAAAACCATTGAATTTAGGAGTAAAGTGTATTAGAGAAAACTGTTGAGAATTATTAGCAGATTTCAAAAATGGAATAATATACGAGGTGTTCTATTTTAAAAAATTATTGATGGCGCTCAGCCGCCATTTTAAAACTTTTAGCTGTGATTTTTTCATGAAAAAGTAGGTTTTTATCTACTTCTTAAGCCCTCCAAATTTCGTTGCGATATACCAGGTGGTTAAAAAATTAGTAGGGGGTAACGGACTTTAGACGAGCACTGCATGGCAATAAGGACTAAAAAGTTGAAAATAATAAGAATAAAGTCATTGACCAAATAATTTTTCTTTATGTGGAAAAGTGGGAGGTGCTTGATATCAGTTATCTTAATATTATAATTTTTTACATAAAAGAAAATGTTTTGATCAATGACTTTTTCTTGTTATTTTCAACTTTTTAGTCCTTATTGCGAAATATGCGTTTTTTAGTTTCTCAACTATAATTTTATTTTTAACTTTTTAGTGCATATTGGTACAGAAGACTAAAAAAGACGGGAGAAAAACTCTTTTATTGATTCATCCACATGAGATGGAAGTTATTAATAACTAAATTTTGGCAAATATGATGAGAACCAGTACATTCGCCATATCTTTGAATTGTAAATTATGCTGAAAACAGCCTCAGTGCATTCACCATATTTTACTAATAGCCACTGAAGAGTTCCACTATTCACCTCCTGGCTCCATCATCAGATCAGCTCCAAGATACCAAATTATAGTATTGTCATCCAAACTACCTATACATTACCAAGTTTCATTTCGATACGACAATTAGAAGTAGGTTAAATTTGACTTCCAAGATTTGATTACATTGTATGTTAGTTACAAGTGAAGCTAATAAAAGCGTGTTAAAAAAAGCTTGTAAAAAAGGGGACAAACTTCAAATCCCTTTATTTGGATGTAAAACAAAGTAATTAAAATGAATTATAGCTTTCCGGATTACTTCTAAGTAAAATCCTGTTTTTACTGTGATACTTCAAATGGAATTGGTGAAACTAATGATTCATTCTCAAGTTCATCTTGTTCTTTGTATCAGCATCATTAAAAATATTTCATTGGATCAGTATTTATGATTTTTGTAGATTCCTGATGCCGATTCACTTCTAACATGAAATAGAACAGTAGCTCCACTTAATCTTGTAGTATTTTGTTGTTTTGAGGATTGTCGTGTGGTTATTAATTGTTGACAATCATATATACGCTTTACAAGGTTCATATACCCTGAAAATAAGGTGTATATAGAACAAAACAGTTCTATACTTTTTTTTGTAAAGTCACGTTTTTCTAATAATAGAATATCAAAATATCAAAAAGTGATAGCTGGCAACCCCGCACTCAACGATACATTCATCAGCCGTGCCGCCACACCAAGGGTGCAGTTGAAGTGTTTAGTATTCACGTAATAACTTGAGCCTGTAAGTTGAAATTTTTGTCACGATGGCTACATCGACTACTTACGGTAAAGCTCATTGTGACACTAATGCAGCAGTAAGATTATGTTAGAAACTGGTGGTGTGGTATTGAAAAATACCAGTGGAAGAACATGTTGTGATCGTATACTCGATGCAAAAGAAAATATTTCGTATATT
Organism: Gonioctena quinquepunctata; assembly: GCA_018342105.1. Classification (NCBI taxonomy): domain Eukaryota; kingdom Metazoa; phylum Arthropoda; class Insecta; order Coleoptera; family Chrysomelidae; genus Gonioctena; species Gonioctena quinquepunctata. Next base: position 558,579 of record JAFIRS010000199.1, read on the forward strand.
ATCTAACAGTAAGTTCACGGTCTGTGGCTTTTTCCAAAATACACGCTTTACAGGAAAAACAATTCCTCATAATAAATAACTAACACATGTCAATACACCTAATAAACTCAACAACAAGGCTGATAAACAAATGTAAGAAAATTCGTCCAGGAAATTAGCTATATAATAATAAGTGATAGGTAGTGTTAACATATGGAATAAAATTCCTATAACATTAAGGGACCTAGATGACAGTCAAATAAAAAAAAGGTTGAAAACAATACTTGTCTCTAAAGCCTTTTATAACCTCAACGAATTTTTCAATGAAAATATACCTATCAATTGAATCTATCTCATCAAATGTGTCAATCGTGAATTTTTATATGTCTTCATCATTTATTATTGTTATTATTATGTACGATATTTTAATCATCTTAATTATCTACTGATTCTAGTCTGCATTGCGAAATTGTGTATGTAGTCATTTAGTTTTAAATTTTAATTTGTAAATTTTATCTCCAATTATACGTACCTAAGTGCTAATGTTAGAAATGAAATATGTATAAAAAAATATTTGTTGACATGTTCTACATCCCTTTATGTGGATTTTTATGGAACTAATAAACTCTATCTATCTATCTATCTATCTATCTATCTATCTATCATAGCGTTCCATCTATTTCGAACATGCACCGTGGCGGTGTTGCCAGCTGTTGGATATTTCTTAAAGTTTCACTCAATACCCATAAAAATTTATTTTTTCTATGTAAGTATTGATCATTGTTTACTCTAAATACCAAACTATCCGCACGTGAAAGGGGTGCACTATTTTCAGTGACCCTGTATAGTGAATGAAATAAGCAGTGATCCAGAACAACTCCCAAAACGTCTTTAACTTATAAACTTGAATCCGTACCGTTTATATAGTTTTCTTCCGTTATAATATAAGTTTTTTCTTTCTCATTCTCCCACGGAGCTGAATACGCATGTAGTGGTATTCATTCATCATTTGAAAGTTAAGATCTCAACAAGAAATCTAGTGTCTATCGGCCTAATGACAAAAGCACCTAGACCAAATATGTCGTTTTACTTTCGTACTACATGAGGAACATTATTTCATTTGTAGAGATAATCGAACTAGAGGTTATCGATTTTAACTGTATAACTTATAGAGCTTAAAATCACGAAAATAAAAAATGGTTGTATGTTTGTCGGCCCATCAACCAAATTAAATCAGGGAATTCTGAAATGGCATATAGGGGTATCGGTATCTGTCAGAATTAATCTTGGTTTTGTCGATGACAGGATTCAATGCTGTCAAATGATTATATTTATCATATTTCATACCCTTTTAGTGAAGTTCGATATAAAGAATAATTCATTACTTAAATGAGTAGTGATTATGAAGAATTTCTTTAAAATATAAAATTCTTATCATACAGAAAGGCAGTCAATTCAGAATATTCTCGATTCAGGTTCAAAGGTGGAGTTTGCCTTTACGCCAAGGCTAACCTTTCATGCCAGCGTGAAGAGAGTTTGGAACCGAAAGACTTTGATGTGATGTGGTTCAAGCTATCTGATACCAAACTGACTAAGTTCCTCTGCTGCCTTTATCTATCACCTAATGAACCTTCATATAACGACCTCTTTGAGTTTTTATCACTCAAACTGGACTACATTCAGGAGAACCATCCAACAGCTGAAACCATAATCATGGGAGACTTTAATGTACATAACGCTGCCTGGCTCAAATTCTCTAACAAAACAGATGATGCAGGTCGTCAAGCCGAGGCCTTCGTCATCACTCATGGTCTAGAACAACTGGTCGAGCTACCAACCCGCATCCCTGATGTCAACAACCAGTCTGCCAATACACTAGATCTTTTCCTCACCACCAATCCTGACCCGTATAGAATAGAAGTTTGTGCCCCACTTGGAAACTCTGACCACACCCTCATCTCCACAACATGCTCTTTCCATTTACCATCGAGCTGCACAATACCACCCCGTCTCATGTGGCATTACAATTCGGCCGACTGGGAAGGTCTTCGTATGTTTTTCTCAGCGTTTCCATGGAAGAGAGTTTGTTTCTCTTCAGTAGATCCAACACGATGTGCTGAGACAATTTCTGAAATCATCATGTTGGGGATGCAAACTTACATACCGAATACCGAAAGAAGAACATCATCCGATAAGACCTGGTTTAACAGAAACTGCTCTAGAGCTGTGGCTTCCAAACAGGCAGCATACCATCGATGGCTAAAAAATCCGGGCCCTGAGACCAGAGCAGCATATGTCGAGGCTAGAGGCATATGTAAAGAGACAATAGAATGCTCAAAAGATGCCCACAAAGCCAAAATAAGATCAAAACTTGCTGAATGTCCTAACGGATCCCGTTCATTTTGGTCTTTCGTTAAAGCTGTGGGAAGAAATTTCACTTCCAGCTCATTTCCTCCCCTAACCAAAGAAGATGGAACACTAGCAACGACTGCCCAGGAAAAAGCCAATATCTTTGCGCATCTATTTGCTGGAAATTCCACTCTGGATTCATCGGGAAAACAACCCCGAACATTACACCTATTGACAGTCACATGCCCGAGATCACCTTTCGCCAACGTACTATCAGAAAGATTTTGCTGGGTCTCAACACCAACAAAGCCTGTGGATCTGACGGAATCCCGCCGATTGTTCTCAAGAAATGTGCCCCGAACTAACACCTGTTCTTTGCAAGTTGTTCAACCACTCTTACAATTTGGGGTATTTCCGTCCAATTGGAAAATTGCAAGAGTACAGCCAGTCCCTAAAAAGGCAAAAGGCCCTACCTAGCAACTACAGACCTATCGCACTGCTATCTATTATTTCAAAGGTCATGGAAAAAGCCATCAACATCGAGCTCATGAAATATCTGGAAGACTCAGGAATTGTCAACGATAGGCAATATGGCTTCCGCCATCAGAGATCAACTGGTGACCTGCTCGCTTACGTCTCACATATATGGCAGCTATCTATTGAAAGCATGGAGAAACTTTAGCTGTGGCATTAGATATCTCCAAGGCGTTCGATCGAGTTTGGCACCAGGGACTCCTCGCCAAGCTTCCGTCTTATGGCTTGCCCCCTCAGCTGTGTTCTCTGCTTGCTAGTTTTCTCTCAAACAGGTCTCTCCATGTAGTGGTCGATGGAGTTTCATCTGACACTCTACTCATAAATGCTGGTGTTCCGCAAGGATCCATTCTCGCACCAACACTATTTCTACTTCACATCAACGACCTGTTGAAAGCAACTTCATGTCAGTACACAGCTTTGCCGATGATAGTACCCTCCATACCGCTTTCTCTTCAGGGCCCCTATAGCAGCCCGTGAAACTAGAAATGAACGAGGAAGAAATGTTAATAATATAAATATGGACTTGGCAACAATTCTCGAATGGGGATCTAATAACTTGGTAGAATTCAATGCAAACAAAACACAAGCATGTCTTTTCTCTAGAAAAGCCGATCTCACTGTGCCTAACATAACTTTGTCAGGAGTAACCATACCACTGAAGCCATCCATATCGATGCTTGGTATTACTATCAGCAATAACCTTTCCTGGGAAAATCACGTGAGGTCCATTGCCAAAGTGCATCCCAAAACTTGGTTTTCTGTTTCGTGCCAAGAGCTATTTCACCCCAGTCAGCTGCTTATGATCTATAAGGCACAGATCCGACCTGTCCTGGAATACTGTTCCCATATTTGGAGTGCGGCACCTAAACATATCCTGAGGCTATTGGATTCTGTCCAAAAAAGGGCAATTCGTCTCGTCGGTGATGCCTCGCTTACAAACTCGCTCACTTGTCTAGAACACCGTAGAAAAGTTGGCGATTTGTCTCTATTTTATAGATATTTTCATGGGCGATGCTCTTCTGAAATATCAACAATCGTTCCTGCTTTGGCAGTCTCTTCGAGATTAACCCGTCAAGTTCAGTCATCACACCCCTTCGTGGTCACTTTGGAGACCTGCAGAACATCACTTTCCAAAGACTCGTTCATCCAACGAACAGCGAGGCTTTGGAACTCATTGCCTAGGGAGGTGTTCCCCGAGGCATACAACCTTCAGAAATTTAAGAAGAACACCAACTCCTACCTTCTTTCCCTAGGTTCCCACGATGTTCTCTGAACATTACAGGATATCCCTTTTCGTGGGAACCAGAACATAAAAAAAAAAAAAATAATAGCAATAAAGTGAACGGCATTTCTTACCCTTTATTATGTTCGTTAGACTATTGCATAAGTCAGTATCGGCACTAAGACGGGAAAACTGCGTTTTGCATACTTTTTTTTCTACATCATTCATACTTTTTTTCTACATCATTCATACTTTTTTTCTACATCATTCACCATTTGTAAATGACAAGCGCCCATTTAAATGCGCATTACAATTATGTATACTTTTTCTGAAAAATCCTGAAAAACGAGGGACACGAAAGTACAGATCTACATACTGCGAAAATTTAGTTTTCATCGGACTGACCATAATGCCAAAGGAAGTTTAAAGCGGCGACCCTTTACACATCTTCCCTTCTGTTTGGTCCTATCAAAACTCCGATGTTATTAAAATTTTGATATCATATATGAGTCTATACAACCTTCAGGTTATTTGCTATATTATTATCCAGAAAAATTAAACAATTTACATTTAAATGACATGTAGGATGAGAACAGCCTATCCATGCTTAAGAAATAACCGAAAACGCCTACATATAATTTATGAATGCCGTATTCAATTGTACGCAAACTCGCATATTCAACGGTTTAAATTTCCCTGCCAAGGTGGAACGAAACTTCCTGAAATTTTTTATTTCCATGACGCATGGTGCGCATTAGCAATTGTTTGCAAAAAGCTGCCCGATCAAAAAGCTAATAAATTCGTGCTTGTACCTGTACAATATATTAGGTTTGTAGTTGATTTTCTAGGAAATAGAATGTTTATTTTGCATTGATTATCAGAAATAAAGGGAAAAATCAAAGTGCGAAATTTATCAAACATATTCGAAATGAAGACTCAATTTTCATTTTCGATCTTTACACGGATCTTGTCACAAACAAGTACGAGCTTCATGAGCTTCTCAATGAGAAAGTAGAAGATTTTTTTATTTCCATAAATCAAGCAGAGGTCGAAAGAATGTTCGAAACAAATAAGTAAGTAAAGATAACTCACCCTTGTGAATATTAGTCTTCTTTCCTTTGCCTTCCAATGAGAGAGGGTCTTTCACTAGCTTGAAGCCATTCTTGGTTTTTCTCTCTTCCGCATCCAAAGACAGCCTCCGCTTGCGAGATATCTTCGAGTCTCCCTCGTCCATTTTCAGTGCGTTCCATCCAAAAATGTCCCCGTTGTTATCCATACCACATTCGCTTGGGATATTCCAAGAATTTTTAGAGCTATCGGAATTTTCATTCAACAGAATATCCGAATTTTCGTATAATTGATAATCCATATCAAGAAAAGGGTTATTTCTACTCGTCTACTATACTAGTATCGGAAGTCCAACTAGTTGGCTGGGGTAAGCACCCCAAGGCCGAGTCCAAATTCGCGAAGTCCTCGCGTTTCCCTTTAAAACATAACAAAAAACGAGTTGTACAATTTTTTTATTCCTGTCGTTTCACGCTGCCTGTGATTTTGAAGGGAGCTTTGTTCGCTTATCATTTTATTTTGCAAGAAACGGTTTTCAATATCCATTTATCGCACTAGCAAGATTGTCACCCTGTACTTGAGGGATTCAACGGGGTTGGGACGATGTGTAAGACCAAGGGTAGTTCACTCCCAAGCCGTTTTGGCGAATTTTCTTCACTGGTAACTGACTGCAACGTTTGACACCTGACACATCCACCAGAAATATGCCACACAAGAGCCAACGAAGAGCTACGATTGAATGAGACTTGTTTAAACGACTCGTTACTTAGCAACAAAACAGTTGAATTGCTTAAATTAATCTCAATTGGCGAATCGTAAAGGCATAATTTGGATTTTCGTCTTGCGCGTGTTCAAAGTGGAGGCACAAAGTAATACTCATTCAACTGTAATATTTTTAAATGAGGCCTCTCTTTCTTTCGCGTTTTTGGATGAAAAACCCGCACAATCGCAAGAGTTTGAAGGGGTCGGCTGAGGATGGCTTCAGGGGAGAAACGGTGGTTGACTTGAACTTTGAATGCATTCAGATTCTGGAACAAAAAAAAGTATCGTATGATACTAAATTTGGAAACACCAGTTGTGTTTCTTGTCGCTTAGGAACGCAATTTCGTTTTACGATTTTGAGTACCCAGATAAAAAAAATTAAATGAATACCACAATCATTTACTGGAACCACAATGAAGATCAACAAGAAATTGATGATAATTCAGTTAAGGATAAAAAAATTCTACTGACAAATTGATGTTTTTTAAAGGCTATAAAACTTTAAATCCTCAAGCAGAAACCTTATCCGGTAAGTCAAACAAATTTATGATATCAATATCTATACAACCTATACAAACAACTGATATGTTTTTAAATAGAACAAACACCATTTTTCACACTAGATAATGTTCCAAATTCATTTCTATTTTTGTAAGTCCTAAACGTGGACTTTTCATTTCTTTCAGAATTAGGATATAAACAAAAGTAATAAACAAATGACAATGAAGTAATAAACATAAACAACAATATGCCTTCAAATTGGCTGCCAAATTAAAAAAAAAAGATATTTGAAGGAAATGCATAGAATTGCATCCATCCACATAATCACATCTTTGAAATTGTATTTTTCTTAATGCCGAATCGGTTCTGTTGAAATTTTCATTATTCCTAAAAAATTTAGGTGGGGATCTAATTAAACTAACAATAACAAAAAAATACGTAAGCGGATAAATAAAATAAAACGTAAAACAGTATAGATTATCAATTCGATAAGCTTTCATTTGATTTCTAATGATTTTTTATTTTGTTTGCTCATTGTGCGAAGCTCCTGACAATTTTTTTATAATGACATTAAACTAAAAATAATAAATAATGGTTTTTACGCCATAAGCGAGTTATTAAGATCGCACGCATAGAAAACTGATAAATATAAGTGCGATAATATCATAGCTTACAAAATTTCCTCTAATTGTCATAGATGAGAGCAAAAATCTTAATTTTTATTTAACTTCACATTTGTATGTATGTTTAGTTCAATTCTTGCAAGTGAATTTTGACCCACTTTTAGTTGTTTGATTAACGTGAAATTTGGCAGGTGTTCATGATACCGGTGACAATGCATTATGGAATTTTTGTTGGAGAAAAAAACAAAATGGCGGCTCCAATATGGCGGACGAGTTTTGTTATTATGGTTCGATTCTATTCAAAATTGGTATGTGGGGGTTTTCAGGGACAGAGATCACGTATTTTTGTCAAAATTTATAAATTCAAAATAGCGACGAGTTTTGTGGTTATACCACGATTCCAATAATTGGTATGTGGGGGTTTTTGGGGTCGGATCATGATTTTTTTTGTCAAAATCCACGAATTCAAGATGTATAGCCCGATTCCATTCAAAATTGGTGTGTGGGGGTTTTTGGGGTCGGACATAATGATGTTTTTGTAAAAATTCATGAATTCAAGATGGCTTCTCCAAGACGGCGACGTGTTTTGTTTTTATGGGCCGATTCCATTCAAAATTGATATGTGGTTTTTTTGGGGTCGGAGATTATCAATTTTTGTCAAACTTTAATAAGATGACGGATTTCATGAATGACTAAAAAGAATTTAATAAACATGATAAAAAAAAATTAAGACAAGCTTTTATACAAATGTACTAAAACGGAAAAAATATTTATTTAATTGTTTGACCTAGGTTATTCGGTGAGCGCGGCAAGATTTTGAATCTGCTACTCACAGAATAACCTAGGTCAAACAATTAAAGAAATTATTTTCTCGTTTTTAGTGCATTTGTATAAGAGCTTGTCTTAAATTTTTATTTTAAAACTTTGATTCTATGACAAGCAGCATTTAATGTCCCGTTTGTAGTAATCATGGAACAATTATTTGTTTGTGATTCTCTATTTGACCTGAATATTTGTAAGTATGTATATTTGTATATCCACGATATTCTCGATAATTATTCAATCAATTTGAATACAACTTATTGTATAGTGGTCCAACAGACCCAGAGATAGATACATAGCCTATTGTGTGTGTTTTGCGGAGGGAAACTCAACGTAGTGTTGTAAAGTTCGAAGGCAGGAAATTTCCTGCAACATCGATAGGTCACCAACAATTGTCGGCAAAGGCAAATACACAACACCAAAAGTCAAGCTTCAGAGTAACGCAAACAATAAAAATTATTATTATTATTATTGTTTGCGTTACTCTGAACGCACTAGAAGCTTGACGCACTAGAGGCTTGACTTGTTTACTCCCATGGGAAGAGAAATCACAAAAAACGGAAAGTAATATTTGTTATTTTAGTTGAACTTGTCAAAATCGCAAAAAAAAATCAACAGTTCCTTACGAAAAATGGTGCAAAGAAAAAAAGGTTACAGATATCAAGAATGGAAAAGTGTCACTAGTATATTTGAAAATAATAGCAAAACACAAAAGCACTTGTCTCTTTGGTGCTATTATTCGCCTAAAAAAATAATTGTTAGTTAAGATGTCGATATAAAAAAATATTTTCTACAGTTTTTGTAAAGGCCAAAATCGACGGCATATTCAGCGAGTGCCCAATAATTCCGCAAGTATTGTAATATGTTGGTCGCAAAGTAAGATGAAATAATGTATTGAAAACAATGAATGACTTTACCGCAGTCGGATGTGACTGCAAATAATGCGTCGAATTCTGAATATTGGAATAACTCGAAAAATATGGTGTAAGAGGAAATGTATAGGATTGCTTTGAATCCTATCTAACACATCGTCAATAGAGAGTCAAAATTCTGAAAGATGGACAGGCAACTAAGCCTAACCTACAAGATATCAAGATGGGAGTCCCTCAAGGGAGCATAACAGGGCCAGTACTCTTCATACACTTGATTTGCATCACCCTTGCTTGTCGGTTTCATTATCTATAGATTGTACCAAAGAAAAGCGGTTTCAGCCATATTCTAAACGATACGATTACACCAAAATTGACAATGAAAAATTCATAAGATTGATCAATGAAATTAACTGGGAGTTTTTGGTAACAATAGACGATCCAGACGTGGCCAGTGAAGAATTTGATAATGTGTTGCAGTCAGTGGTATCCCAATGTGTACCCTTGAAGAGAAACAGGCGCCGTACTTATCCACATTGGTATACCACGAACATAATTAATAACATTAAAATGAAATATCATCACTCTCATATGTATAAAAAAACGAAGTACTTGTTCCATCTCGAGAAATTAAAGAACCTACGTAGGACTATAAAAAAGGAAATAGCCGCGGCATATAAAACCTTCATCGAGAGGTCCGAAAACAATTTGAAATCCAACCCTAATAGTTTCTGGGCGTTTATTAATTCAAAGAAAAATAAAACTCGAATACCGGGGCAAATGATTTTCAACGATATCACTCTTTCTACACCAAAGGAAATTGTTGACGCATTTGCTACATATTTTAGTAGTAACTATACCGCCAATGATAATAATAGTCAACATGAACTACCAGATACCCCAAACAATTTCAGTTTACCGCTAATTTTGAACAACATTAGTACTGAAGAAATTTTAAAAGCATCAAAAAAATTAAAAAACAAAATGTCTAGCGGACCTGACGGTATTCCTGCCAAAGTTGTCAAAAAGCATATAACTTACCTATGTCGACCGCTACAAATAATTTACAATAAAATGCTACATACTGACCGTTTTCCTAAACTATGGAAAACCTCACGCATTTGCCCTGTTCATAAGTCAGGAAAGGCAAATGATATTACCAACTACAGACCAATTGTTCTGATATCAGTCTTCTCAAAACTTATTGAAATCATCCTGTCGGATCTAATTTATAATAAAATTTACAGATCTCTCTCGGAATTCCAACATGGATTCATAAGAGCACGAAGCACTGTTTCGAATCTATGTACACTTACTCAATGTTTCGAAATCCTTAGATGATAAAAATCAGGTGGACGTCATTTATACTGATTTCAGTAAGGCGTTCGACAGAGTTTCCCATGAATTACTTCTGAGAAAACTAAGTCGATTCGGAACCTTCTGAAATGTTACCTCTCGAACAGAAATGTGTTTGTTGAATATGAAGGGAAAAAAAGCTTTGAGTTTATCGCCTGTTCTGGGGTGCCGCAGGGCTCAAACCTGGGGCCACTTTTATTTCTTATGTTTGTAAACGACATTTGTGACTCCATAAAATCAAAAAAACTTCTTTTCGCAGATGATATGAAAATTTATAAAGAAATTCGAGATCCTACGGACTGTACCTCATTACAACACGACATAAATAATTTAGTTGAATGGTGTGACTCGAATAACTTACCTCTGAACATTAGCAAATGCAAAATTATGACATACTCACGTAGATCTCCAATTGTCCACAATTATTTATTGAAGGATACCATCATTACGAGGGTATCTGAATGTAGGGATCTAGGAATAACGTTTGACGCGAAATTAACGTTTTCGTCACATATAGAGGATATCACAAGTAAATCACGTCTCCTTGGATTTGTCATACGAAATTGCAAAGAATTCAAATCACTAGAAGCAATGAAATGCATATTTTTTTCTTTGGTGAGATCGAAATTGGAATACGGCAGCCAGATATGGAACCCGCATTATACAAAATACAGTGACAAACTAGAAAATGTTCAACGTAGATTTCTGAAATTCATGTATTTCAAAGTTCATGGTTCATATCCAGAAACACACTGTGAGTATAATCTTCTCTTAAATGAATTCAATATGGTTTCTTTGAGAAAACGTCGTGAAATTTCCGACCTTACTTTCATTCATAAACTTATACACAATGAAATCGATTCATCAACATTACTATCTTTATTGAACTTCAATATTCCTCGTTTAGCCTCTAGAACGAATCTTACCTTTCGTATTGATGTACCGAATTCCCAACATCATTTCTATAATTGTCTAAATCATATGTGTAGATGTCTAAACAATCTTCCCTCAGTGGATATATTCTTTTCAAATGCATCCCAATTCAAACAAATTTTATATAGGCTCATCTCGAATTGAAATGTAATTTCAGAAAGTATTGTTACTTATCAGTTATTGTTAACATATAAACCTAGAATAAGTATACTGTGTTACACAAATTTTACGTTATATACTCCTATAATTGGACTCTTTTGTCTGTTGGATGTATTACTACTATAAATAAATAAATAAATAAATAATCTTTATGAACGATATGATGGAAATCTTACATGACTTTAATGCTTCAGCACATCTAACTCTAACTATGTAGATGATGCTAACTTGCTGGAGTCAAGCTCAGACTACCCAGACCTAATACAAAAAAGTCAAGACGTTATAGCCCAAGAGCCCACGACGGCCAGACCTTCGTTATTTTATAAAAGCTGAACATTTTTCTGTGCATGTCCCCTATACAGGTAAGAACGACCAGCGACTATAGAGTTTGTGTTATGGTTAGTTAGGCAGGTAACAAGTAGTAAAGGTGTATAAAATACTACCTAAAATTTGTTAAAGTATAAAGCTCAATTTTTTTATATTTTCTTGGGGATAACTTTAGAAATCTCATCATCCATTGCCGGACACGTATGACAGTTGCTACCCCCTGTCAGACACCCCTAAACGTTAATAAATTATAATTATACTTTCGTTATAGTATAAAAGCTAAATTTTATATATGTTACTTGGGGACCTATAAAAAAATGTTACCCCAATAGCCGGACAGTTTCAATGGTTTTTACATCTTGCCAGACCATTGAACTCAATACTACGTAACTGGAAAGGACGCGCAATGGCAAGGGCCTGAGGCAAATAGCTGAATTATGCAATCCGCAGTGGTTTAGTATCGCTATCTATCTCTTACTCGTTGGGCCAAATGCAGAAAATGTGCCACGCCTAGTTAAAATAGGTTTTTTGGCAAAGTAATTAAAAAAAAGGTTTTATTTTAATATATAAAAAAAGGCTGAGATATTCTAACCAATATTTAAGCCAAAATAGGAATAAAAATGTCAAATGTTTGCATTACTGAAGGGGTTAAATTATAAAATAAAACTTGCTCTTCGAGTCTTATTTATTTCCAAAAAGCATTATTTTAAAAACTTAATACATAACATCATTGGTAATGAATAAAGGAAACAATCAAAAATTAAAACATCATCTTAAAGTTTACTTTTTTCTCAGCCTTCTCCTTAACCTCAAACAGGAAATTTAAAAAAAAAAGAAAAAAAAAGTATATACTGCCATAGCGTGACTACTTTTCTTTGATTTTATAATTTAATATTTTAATAAAAATTTACGCGAGAAAAGAAATCTTGCTCTTTGCATCGTGTATCACATTACATCCATAGGCCACACAGTTTGGAACCATTATTGACCACAATTAAACTAAAAAACAATAAAATGTATTTGTCTTAATGATTTTATCACCACAAAACACCTTTATTTGCACTCTTAATAGGAATACACAAGTAAAAAAGACTTTTATTAGAGGTAAAACGGCACAGGTAAACAAATCGGATAAAAAATTACGTTTAAGCTTTCGAGGCGGACAAAGAAACAAATACAAACATAGTCCTTTCTCTTTCTGTGAAATATCGTCATTTAACATTGAAAATAATGAACTGAAAGAATTGATGAATAATTACAATATTTTCAAGCAACAATGTCTCAATGGTGAGCATTGCAAAACTTCACAATTTTACTTAATTTACATCAGTCTCATACATCATTACTTGAACTTGTCACGGAGCATTCGTACGGGGGATTTTGAGCTTTTTATATCAACATTGCCTAAAATTACAAATATATTTTTGATATGCACCAAACCATTTTCTAGACAACCGATTGACCTGGTATTAGAGCAAACTATAAATGCAGACGCTGCTAGAAGGCTCACAGGTGTTATACACTTCACCAATTCAATTTCGGCACGTCAACGGTGGGCTCGTAATCATGATGTTAGGTCTACAATAATAAGTCAAGTTTATCTAGAACTAGGACTGCAATCTCATCAAGATGTTTCAACAGACTTGAATCTTCATAACATCCGGAAAAATACCAAACAATTGAGACAATTTATCGCTACCTTTGATAGATTTATTAATCCCTTCAGTTCAGAAGTGCCGAAAGACCAACTAATAAATATTTCATCTGGAAAATCAGCATCGCCATCGGTAGAGACATTCCTTCTAAACATTGAAATAAATGGAGATTATCTTCGTGGAACATTTGTTTCCGAATGTTTATCAGATATAACCAGATTTGAAAAAGCTATAAAAAAACAATTGACAATTTTTCTATAGATTATAAGAAGAAGAAAAAGTTCAAGTAGGTGGTAAAATTCAGGAAATTAAAATCCAAAGAGATTTATTTGGACGCATGCTGGGTAACTCAATGGATTTTAATGTAGACATTCCAAAGATTTTGTCTTACCCAATTACCTCAGTGCCATTGTCCATGTGCCATTTGGATGGCGCTATTTGTAAGACAGATAAATCTGCTCTGATGAAATGTCTAGAGAAAGAGGTCCAGCATGAGCAACCACATCATATAGATGTTGTAATAATTGACGGTTTCTTCCTATTGCATACAATGAAAAATGTTCCAAAACATTTGGAAATATTTCAAAAAAATTGTTGCAAATGGCTACTCAATTTTAAGCATCGAGAATTGATGTGATCTTTGATCAAAACTTTACTCCATCGATCAAAGATTACGAGCATTCCCAACGGTTAGAATCCGCCCAATTGGAGTACTCTATAACTGGGCCTGAACAAATTCGATCAAGTGATTTCGCGAAAAAGTTGAAAAATTTAAATTTCAAAGAAGCTCTGGTTAGTTTTTTTATTTCACATTGGGCTACTGATGAAGTGGTGCCATTTATTGGCAACAAAACGATATACATCAATTTCAGAAAGTGTCATTCTTTCCCTGTTGATAATTCCAACAAAGTTGTCTCAAGGGTTGATGAAGAGTTGTCATGCCCAGCAAAGATGGAAACAAGATGACCAGAAAATATCGTTAGAAAATTATGTTTTAAGAGGTTAAACTTAATATTGTAAACAATCTCACGCAGTCGGAGGCAATAATATATCTTCATTTTAAATTAAAGAAGATGCCTTCGACAAGACAATATTTTCTGATCATCTTTTTTCCATATTTTTTGAAGTTCACTTTTTACGCAGTCGGTTTTTTTTTATTTCTAAATACAAAAAATTAGTTTAGGATTTATTACAGTATCCCACAAGCTTTTATAACAAGATGGTAGGTGCACATGGACTATTTTGATTGCGAAAATTGAAAATTTGTAGAGTGGAATGTGAGTGAATTTTTGAAAGGTATTATGACAGAAAAATGCGACATTAACAGTTTTTTATTGAGTTTTAAATTGATTACTGCAGCCAACCTTATATCACACGTTTCTAGGTGCGCTTGGACTATTTCGACTATAAAAATTCAGAATTTGAAGAGTGGAATGTGTTATGGCAGAGTAAGGCGACATTTACAGTTTTTTTGCAGTTTTACATTTATTACAGTATCCCTTATCCTTCTATTGCGAGTTTCTAGGTGCGCATGGACACAAATTAAAAGTTTGAAGAGTGGGACGTGTTTAACCCGTCGGGAACCATCATTATGAAATTTCCATAACGTCAATTGTTCGTAATAGATATGTAAGAAGTTTTGTGAAAAATTATGTTAGCGTCCACGTTTTGATATATATTTAATAGGGATTATTCAATATTTAAGGGTATTTAACCACTTGGGGATCAACATTTTGGAATTTTCTACACGCCAATGATTATGTATAAGAAATTCTGGCACCCGTCTGATCACTATACCGTGTGTAACAGGATCATGGTACACCCCCCGTATCTCCTTTAGTTGTGAAGGTAATTGATTGAAATTTGGAATATCCCATATACATGATCAGCGGCAACTTTTGACTTTAAAATTATTTTTTTTTATCTCCGGTTTCGCCAGAAGTGATACCAACTTTCGATTTTTAAATCAAACACCCTGTATATTATTACATTTCTGAAATCTGCATAATTTTCTGAATCCAATGATACCACATAAGTGACATTTCAAACGTCAATATTTTTGATAATTCAATTTTTAGTTTTCCATTTAAGTGTGCTATGATGGTTCCGATTTATTCCAATTCACCCGTCTAATGCTAGAAAAATCGAAATCCCGTCAAAAATGCTAAATTGCGTTTTTTATGAGCCAATAAAGTTTATCGTAATCGTTTTTGGGGTAAAACTCATTTTTTTCAAATGGAACCATATTGGTACCGTGTTACCATTTATTAGTACTATTAATAAGGAATTTATTCATACCTGCTAATAAAATGTGCGATAAATACAATCAAAATAACAGCTAAAAGAAAATAAGATAATACAATTACTTTGTTTCTAATTTAATGCTGAGAAGTTACTAAGGTGGCTTTGAAATACAGAAAATTAACACAAAACATTACAACAATTGTTCGAAATGCTGTCCATTAACGTCAATGCACTTCTGAACTCGCATAGGTTCGAATGCCTGTTGAAGGTAATCAGTTACTAAGGAGGCTTTGAAAACAATGAAATTATTCATTCAGATTGTCAAATAAATAGGTATTGGTTTATCGGTGTTTTTATTGTGTATTGGAAAAGTCTTTACATTTGTTGTTATTTTTATTCAAAATGCCCCACATTTATACAAGGGATGGAAAAGTGGACATGTTAATTATTTGTGGGGAATGTAGAAAAAATGCCGTTGCGGCTAGAAACCTTTATGCCAACCGATATCTTGATAGACAATGTCCAGCGAGAAATTATTTTAATCGTCTGGAAAATCAATTTTGAAGAGAGCCTAACCATGATCCCGAAGAAAACGGAACGGAAATTAATGTTTTAGCTCGAATACAAGTTGAGAAGACTGCAAATTGGATTTGAATTGGAAATTAGTCGCCAAACGGTAAGCCGAATCTTGCACAAACATAATTATAAATCTTTCAAATATCAATTGCACCAGCACCTGTACGAAAATGATTATGAACGTAGGATGGAATATTGCAATTGGATCTTGCAGAATAATGTGCAGCCAAACAATGCTTTTTTGGGAAGGATTTTATTTTCGGACGAGTCTAGGTTTACAAATATGGGATTATTTAACCGACAAAATACAAGGTATTGATAACAAAAAAATCAAAATTGATTGAGGGAGGGTAACTTTCAAGTGCAGTTCGGTTTCAATGTTTGGCTTGGAATACTCGGTCGTAGAATCATTGGTCCCATAATATTTAAAGGACGCTTGACTAGAGATACTTAGGATTTCTGCAAAATGAAATTGAGGACATGTTAACTGAATTACCTGTTCATCTACGACAGGGAATGTATCTCCAACAAGATGGAGCTCCTCCCCATAAATCAAGAAAAGTTACTTATTACCTTCAACAGGCATTCCAAGAAAACGTAATGTCGACAAATGGTCCTGTGCGATGGCCTCCAAGGTCACCTGATTTGACACCTATTGATTTCTTTGTTTGGGGCCATTTAAAAAACATTGTCTATGCAACCGCCGTAACAACCCGCGAAGACCTGGAGTTGCGAGTAAGACGCGCAATTAATAGTATAACGGCCCAGCAATTAGCGAACGTTCTTCAAGAAACAGCTATGCGAGTTCAGAAGTTTATTGACGTTAATGGACAGCATTTCTAACAATTGTTGTAATGTTTTGTGTTCATTTTTTGTATTTCAAAGCCACATTAGTAAGTTCTTAGCTTCAAATGAGAACAAAGTAATTGTATTATGTTATTTTCTTTTAGCTGTAATTTTGATTGTATTTATCGCACATTTTATTAGCAGGTATGAATAAATTCCTTATTAATAGTACAAATAATTGGTACCACGGTACCAATATGGTACCATTTGAAAACATTGAGTTTTACCCCAAAATCGATTACGATGAACTTTATTTGCTCATAAAAAACGCTATTTAGTATTTTTGACGGGATTTCGATTTTTTTAGCAATAGACGGGTGAAATGGAATAAATCGGAACCATCATGGCACACTTGAATGGAAAACTAAAAATTGAATTATAAAAAATACTGACGTTTGAAATGTCACATATGTGGTATCATTGGATTCAGAAAATTATGCAGATTTCAGAAATGTAATAATATACAAGGTGTTCCATTTAAAAATCGAAAGTTGGTATCACTTCCGGCGAAACCGGAAGTGAAAAAAAAATCATTTGTAGGTCAAAAAGTGCCGCTTATTATGTTCATGGAATATCCCAAATTTCAATCAATTACCTTCAAAACTAAAGGAGATACGGGGGGTGTACCATGATCGTGTTACACACGGTATATTGCATATTTTCAAAAATACAGTGCGTGGTGCAGCTTGAATCAAAAGCTAGCCCTTTTCCTAGAAAACGGGAACTGTAAAACATTTTGGTTTGGGACGCAAATTTGTAATAATTGTGAACTATTTTTTTTTAATGTACCATAAGTGCTGGTGTAGCTTGTAGATATCTTAGTATCCATAATATTCTTAATTGGATCTATATACCTACTACTACCTGCCTTGATTATTCAACATGATACATCGTGATTGTTAAGTTAGTATTATCTCCACCTGAGCCCCTTGAAGTCCAATATCACCTTCACGTGGTTTGGGGTGAACGGGCCGAATTAGGCAGTTTGCGAACATTCGTTTGGGATATGGGCGGCCGCGACTTGACTAACGAGGCTCTGGCACCGTGGTCTCAATAAAAACTGTGCCTCAACGGAGCCTCCGAGAAACAGGGCGATATCTCGGCAGCCTTAGCCTTGTGTAGGGGGCGCCACAGGGTTGCACCAACCCCGATAAATGCCAAATGAACCTCCAACCCTGCAAAGTACTTGCAGTTGCTAGGAGGGACCTCGAAGTGGCCCTTAATCGGGAACGATGTATAAGACATGGTGAAACAAAGGGTATGGAAGGGTCAAGTGGAGAGCTATTGTGTAGCGGATCAGGTAAGAGACAATGGGCCAAAGGGCTCAAGTGTCATCGGAGGCTACGACCAGACGAGCCTACGGGTGGAGGTTTTAGTGGGTAAATCTGACTCAGGGACTCCCACACTACCGCAAGGTGTCCGTAAAGGATTTCCTCCAACTTCCAAAAAAAATATCCACCTGAAGAAGCTATGATATAGCGAAACACGTGTCGTGTTTTTGTAAACCCAGTTTAATGAAAATCATTTAGTAAAATGAGTGTCTTTTGTTTGCTTTGGTGAAATAGTTCCAGAATACTTGATAAATTCAAGAAAACTCGGTGAAACACCACTGAACGCACACACAAACACTTAAATGTTCTGCCGCAAGCTGAAGGCATGATGATAAATGGCGAAAAAGTTAAAAATACTTCGAAAAAAAAACGGTGAATCACTACTTAAAAGCACATATGAACAACAAACCAATGGTTTGCCTTTAGAAACTCTATCCTTTTTCAAGTAACCTGGGGTCTCTCTCTCTAAAGGTCAGTCCATAATGTATAATGTCTATGGTTAAGGTAGTTCGGCTGCTACAGTGTCAAAAATTAGGCTCGATTGTAGCGCGACGCGATACATCTGCAAACGCTGAATTAGAGGTTTCTTTTCTCAGGGAACTGTACACCCAGAATCGCAACTAGCGTGCTGATACAGCAAATAAGCCATGACTGGACTGTTGGCAACGTCGCAATCCAACGATCGCTCGCATTTAATAGTTCAAGATACTCTTATGAACATGAACAAGCAGTCAGCTATGGATTGCCGAGGAAGAGCGCAAACTAGTAATTGAGAATGTCGAGAAGTTATGTGATGAAATGTGAGTTTACGGCGTGATGAGTCAGGGCTTTTTCCATAGATTTTGTTTTGCGTTGATGGAATATATTGACATGTAGATTCTCTTCGATACAAGATTTTTCATAAAGCGCTGTAAGAATTTGTATTCTAAACTCTGCTGCGAAGAACTTTTATTCCAAGCTCTGCGGCGCTTATAGCGGAGTTTATATCATATTTTTCGATCCATCGCAGTCAGTGCAGTTTGCTGCACTGACTGCGATGCAAAACTGCAGTTTTTTCGAGGATCATTTTTCCGACTTTATATATATTATATGTGTGTATGCAAACTTTTCTGTAACTTTATATAGAAATATATTTCTGGGGATAGCTATTACAGTGCCTCATAATTTGTACATCGTGGATTGTTCACAACGATCGTGTGAAGGATCAATAAAATTGTTCATAGTGAAGACTAAGCGCCGATAGAAAAATAATGAAATACTAAACTGTGGAATACACTACGGATTTTATTCTACGTTTACTATAACTCATTTTGTAGCATTCTATAATTGTATTATATTGGGAAAATCGATAATTTTTACAATTACAAGCTTTTATTTAGTTTCACCTGTCCCGATGTTTGTCATCAAATCTTGCAAATTTAATTTGATCCACTTCTAATCGTCCTATTATTTTGAAATTTGGCAGGTGTACATAATTCCGGTGACAATGCATTATGAAATTTTTGTCAGGAAAAAATTATAAAAAAATACATTTTCAAAGACAAGCTTTTATATAAATGTACTAAAAAGGAAAAAATAATTTCTTTCATTGTTTGATCTAGGTTATTCTGTGAGTAACAGATTCAAAAGCTTGCAGTGGATACAAAATAGGTAATCTTGCGCGGCATTCTAAGAAAGCTTCATCCTCAAAGGAAAGGTCCCGGCATGTTCAAACTTTCCAGGCTCGCTGAAGATCTACTTCACATTGAACCAACGACAAAATTTCACGAAGCATCATACGACGTCGATATTCTTGAGAAAATCGCTTCCACTATTCCGAAAGAAAAATTAATTGCGAATAGCAAATCTTTCACGGAATGTTTCGTTCACGAAGCTCGTTTGCAAAAGGCAGCGGTACTCGAACGATCTTCGAATGTTTTCGGGATGATTAAGAAAATAGCAAGTGCGGGGATAGACAATACAAAAAGTATATGCAGAAAGTGGAAGAGACGGTATAGTACAATTATTGTCAACCAACCAATCACCTCGTGTCACGAAAGACAAGAAAATCTTGGAAAATATTCTTGTATTCTTAGAAACCAACCAAAGCTTAGTCTAGTGACAAAAGTAAAATGTTTAAAAAAACATGTCATTATTATATATATACATATATATATATATATATATATATATATATATATATATATATATATATATATATATATATATATATATATATATAAAGTAGTAATATAGGGGACTGTTAAAAAAAATGGAGGGATTTAATACATAGCCTAGAGAAAGTTCTAACGTAGACAGTTTTCGCTCTCGGTCATGTACGGTGGAGAGTCAGGATGAACAACACTTGGTAGAAAAGACAAATCAACGAGTCAACAAACAGAAGCCAGCCGCTCATTTGTGATTTCGGTCAGCAGACCCTGAATTCCAGGGCAACAACCAACGTCACCACGGAGGCAGCTATAGCTACCTGCATGACATCCGAGTCCAGGAATATAAATAT
This sequence comes from Gonioctena quinquepunctata, assembly GCA_018342105.1. Taxonomy (NCBI): domain Eukaryota; kingdom Metazoa; phylum Arthropoda; class Insecta; order Coleoptera; family Chrysomelidae; genus Gonioctena; species Gonioctena quinquepunctata. Next base: position 579,232 of record JAFIRS010000199.1, read on the forward strand.
GAAAGAGAGTAATATCGAGGGGACTGTTAAAAACAAGTGTTGTTCATCCTTGCACTTCTCCACCGTACTGATGAGGGCCGAGAGCCCGAAACACGTGTCTACGGTTAGAACTTTTCTCTGAGGGCTATGTCCATTAAATTCCTTCCATTTTGTTTTTAACAGTCCCCTCGATATTACTCTCTTTCATATTTATATTCCTGGACTCGGATGTCATGCAGTGGTGGCTGCCTCCGTGGTGACGTTGGTTGTTGCCCTGGAATTCAGGGTCTGCTGACCGAAATCACAAATGAGCGGCTGGCTTCTGTTTGTTGACTGCATTGATTTGTCGTTTCCTACCAAGTGTTGTTCATCCTTGCACTTCTCCACCGTACTGATGAGGGCCGAAAGCCCGAAACACGTGTCTACGGTTAGAACTTTTCTCTGAGGGCTATGTCCATTAAATTCCTTATATATATATATATATATATATATATATATATATATATATATATATAACATTGTTACGTTGTTTTATGAAAGAGAAAAATATTTTTGTTTTAAATATACGTTTGTTATTTTTAAGCTATCCTAAAAAAAAACGTGTTATTATTAATATATTACGTTGTTATATGAAAAAGATCATTTAAAAAAATATACGTTTGTTATTTCGAAGCTAACCTTGAATTGATGTATGCTCGAATCACAAACATGGTTAATATTAAAAGATATATTAACAATAAGTATTTCGGCAATTTTTCCCTATGAGACCGATATGTGAACTGTTCAAACTGAGCGCCTGGCCGTGCGTAGGTACACTGTTGCCGTCTCTCCGTTCCGTTCCCCACCATTCGCTCGTTCGCTTGCAAAATATATCGTATGCAGCCTGAACCTTAGTACTTCTCGAGATTATATCTGTCAAACTAGATGGTCAATCACTTTGTTTTTTTTTCACAATATCTGTGATATCCTGCTCTAGCTCCTCCTCGTTTTTCATGAACTTCTTAATTTCAGTACTAACGGTAGAATCAATAATGTGCTGTTTGCCTATGCATGGTCCATATGTTACGTGTTAATTGAGTCAACTTCAATTATATATATCTCGGGTTCGGGATGGTGAAACTTGTTAAAATTTCATAGAGGTGTTGTTCACATGTTAAACAATACGTATGCCAAATTTTAATAATTTCCTAATTCAACTGTCTCGTGGCGGAACTACCTTAAAACGGATTTTGTCTACCAGCAGAAATGTGCTACAGAAATCGGCAGAAATGTGCTACAGAAATCGGCAAAAACGGGAAAACATAGACATGTCTACAGCTTCAGATTTTTTTATTCTATAAATTTTTCATGTTAAAATTTCAACATCACACGATTGATTTTGAAGTGTGTGCTTGTCTCTAGCTTCTGGACTGGTACGTTTCCAAGGACTAGGACGACTCACGCTTTCATGAACAAGGAGACTCAACGAAATTGCAAAACAAAAACAAAATGTTTAAACCATAAGTACAACGTTTTATCCTCCCACCTGACTCTGCGCTGTGAAATTTCACACAATCATGGATAAATCAGCGAATCCCTAGTACATTTGACGTTCTCGTGGACAAGCTGTGGAACAAGAAAGTACTATCACGACTAACGTGGTTTCAACGAACAAATTGAAGAACTATTGAAAAAATTTACAGTTTCAACTCAATATCAAACTACACCTGCTAATACTACTTCCAATGTGCGTGGTGGAATTTTGTTCAAAGTGTTAATCGCAGTTTGAAGGCTCTAGATGCTATTTCTATATATTAGAACTGCGTTACAGGTTTTTGGGTAAAAATTCTCTTGAAGGACTTCCGATGTCGTTTGACGGTTTCTCAACAAAGTGGTTTAGTGACTACGAATATTGAAAATAAGGATAGCATACGTAAAGCCAAAACAATCGAACAAATATTTTTAAAAACAGATGCTCATACATGAATGGATAAAAACCTTTTTTTTTAATCAAAATTGATTTGTTTATCCATCTCGTTCGATTAGTCATTGTTTCACAAGTCATTGTTTCACATGAGAAATGATTCTGTTCTATCAGAATAACCGCCTGAAAAATTATCCGAAAGAATTCAATTAGATTTGATATATTGATTGTTAAATCGGAAAATCTCCTAGAAAGTAACCAAACGCAGCCATGGCTCCTTCTTTGTGTGTCTAAAAATTGTTTTTTGTTTTTAGGCGAAACGTGTTTTTAAATGATAATGCATTTGTAAATAAAACGTTACCTACTTTATACATCCATAAGCTTCTGATGACATTTCCATGTCTTGTGCATATTTTGAATAGTATCTAGAATGGGTAGAGAGAGAGACCTCGCCAGGGAAGAATGTATTTGAACTAGAAGTAACTAGATCAACGACAGAGGATGCCGTCGCGACGTTCGTAGTTTGACCGATCACCAATCCGTTTTCAGCATTACCTCAGGAAGCTTCACAATAAATGAACATTTTCAATTCGAAAAATATCCATTTGTCAAACTTCTATATAATGTTGGTGCTCTCAAATCAAAGTTTCAAAATGAGTAAAAGGACAATCGATGCTTAATTCGCTGCAGTGCAGAAAAATTAAAGTGACCGAACAATGCAATAATACGCATGATCATGTGAAAAGTTTTGCTAAAGACGAAATATATATTTGATTTTTACTATATGATTTCGATGAATATTGAACGTCTTTCATTTCTCTTTATGAAATTGTTTTAATCGTGCAATATTCCATCTCCATTGTTCATGATAGTTAATTTCTCTCTTCATTTTTGTTGTTTTTCACAGTTTATTTTTGTTGTTTATGTGAAAGCCATTATTTTATTCATTGTATGAATAATCATGTATTGGGAAGTATTACATAAAATAAATAAAAAAAACTTGACATGTTCAAAAAATATATATTTTCTGTGATCTCGATATTCTGTGCAAAATGTGCGAACGTTCACTTGTGAGGAACTTCTCGCGCGTGCAAAAAAGAGTCGCTTTATATTCTTGTTGTATAAATAACTATTTTATTCATTTTTATTCAATTATTTTTAGTAATTCATGAAATCCGTCATCTTATTGAATTCTGAGAAAAATTGAATCTCCGACCGCAAAAAACCCACATACCAATTTTGAATGAAATCGGGCCATAATAACAAAACACGTCGCCAACTTGGAGCCGCCATCTTGAATTGATGAATTTTGACAAAAACATCATGATGTCCGACCCCAAAAACCCTTACACACTAATTACACCATAATAACAAAACACGTCGTCATCTCGGAGCCGCCATCTTGAATTCGTGGATTTTGACAAAAATAACATGAATTCCAACCCCAAAAACCCCCACATACCAATTTCTATTGGAATAGGGCTATAACCACAAAACTCATCGCCATATTGGAGCCGCCATGTTGAATTTATGAATTTTGGCAAAGAAATCATGATGTCCGACCTAAAAAACCCCCACATTAATTTTGAACTATAACACTAATTTACAAAATTAAACTTTTTGTTTGTTGACGTGAATTTTATGGTTGATAATGTTCACTAATAAAATGATTTTTTCAAATCTATCCTCAAAAAAATGTGTGCAGCTCAATGCCTTTTTTCAAATTTTTTAATTTCGTATTTATTCGTTGATAACATGCATACTTCACTGTGTTGAGACTATTATCTGAAGTTTATGTGACATGAATAGTTCAAGGAGACGTTGTTTAAACAACCCAAATTATGTTTGCTACATATGTGGAGAATATGTGTTCAACGATTGTAGAAAAGTTATATCAGAGTACGTTAAAAATACCTACTTTCTGTATTTTGAGATGTTCTTGGAAAAAAAAGACTAGTTTTGGGCTTCTGATTGTGTTTGTAAATCGTGTGTTGACTATCTGAGATTATAGAAAAATGACAAAGAAAGTGCTTTTAAATTTGGAACACCAACCATTTGGCGGGAATCACAAAATTATCTCGAAGACTGTTTCTTTTGGAGTATCAACATAAAAGGCATAATCGCTAAAAATCGAGCTAAATGGCAGTATCCAAGTACTACTTGTGTTCTGCATCCAGTGCAAAATTCACCTGACTCTTACGTGCGTGAAAAAATACTTTAACCCTTAGTACAAGACAATAACGGACCAAACCCATCAGGAAATTATACTGATTTTTGAAGATATATCAAATGATCCAAAATGCTTTTCACAAAAACTTTTTAACAAAAAATTAAACCGACAAAAAAATCAACTGAAAAGCAAAAAATAAAATAAACCTTTTTAGTCTAAATGATAATTGAACTCCTAAACTAATGTAAGTAACTGATTTTGAGTCGGCGCCAAACAAACAATTATCGAAGATCATTATCTATGAAAGAAGTCATCAAAACGCAGCCGTGCATCTCGCTGCCATCATTTTACGCTCCACCTAATTCAATTGCTAGTTTGTTTGGCGCCGACTCAAAATCAGTTACTTACATTAGTTTAGGAGCTCAATTATCATTTAGACTAAGAAGGTTTATTTTATTTTTTGCTTTTCAGTTGATTTTTTCATCGGTTTAATTTTTTGTTAAAAAGTTTTTATTTTTTACTTTTCAGTTCCGTATTTTGTCGGTTTAATTTTTTGTTAAAAAGTTTTTATTTTTCAATTTTTTGTGGCTAAAATCTGTCAATTACTACCTACTTGTTTTTTTATTACTGCCAAAATACTTACTTACCCACCTTACTTCAACTATTACCAGTTAAATAATATGATTATCTACTTTTACTATTTGTTGTAATATAAATTATTTTCGTTGTTCTGGTTAGTTTATTTCATTACTTTGTATATCATTCCATCCTCTCATAAAATATACTGATTTTGACGGAACAAGAATAATGTCAGTAGCGATCTGTCATTGTCATCTACGTATGTGTGTGCTAACGTTCACTAGTGAAAAATCAATTATCCCCTATTTTTCTACCCGTAAGGGTGGCTAATTCCTTTCGAAATCCAAATATAAGGTATACCCTATCTATTAAAAAAAGAATCATCCAAATCGAAGAACCCAGTACAAAGTTATGCCTGATAGAATCGGTTAACGGACCAGAATTCAGAGGGTGAGTGATCAATATCCTTCATTTCGCTACCCTTAGGGGTGGATTTCATCTTTTAAATTCAAATGGGACCAAAGTCGAAGTACACCCTATCCACTGAAAAAAGAATTATCGGAATCGGACGCCTCAGTAAAAAGTTATGCGTGATCATACATAAAAAAATATTATGGAAAAACATAAAATATACGGGTCGAATAGAGAACCTCCTCCTTTTTGGTTTCGTCGGTTAAAAATGAGTTAGATGATCTTGTAAGAGATTTGAATCTTTCTAAACAAGCTTCAGAATTGTTGGCATCAAGACTGGAAGACAAAAATTTGCTTCCTCCAGGCACTAAAATTAATTTTTATCATGAAAGACGAAAAGAATTACGGAGTGATTTTTCCGAAGACGACAATATTGCTTTTTGTTCAGATATTAACAACTTGTTGATAAAAATGGGTTTGAAATAATATGAACATGGCATTTATTCATTGACAGCTCAAAACGTAGCCTAAAATGCATTCTGTTACATTACGGAAATGAATACGCTGGGGTACCTATTGCTCACAGTACAAAGCTAAAGGAAGGATATTGTATCCTCAGTTCACACATAAGAGAAGAGCTTTGAAGCGAAGTTTTTTAGTACTTGATGATTGATTCAATATTTTAATGAATTTTTTCTGTTTTGAACGTAGATATCTGAAACTCAAAAACTAGAACTGATAAAAAAATATACTTATGTATTTGAAATTAGCATATCATATGTAGTCAGCAACAGCACAAAATTTCCCGGCAACAGATGTACTGTAAATTAGTGTAATCACAAAACTCGTCCGCCATATTGTAGCCGTCATTTTATTTTTTCCATGCCAAAAATTCCATAATGCATTGTCACCGGAATTATGAACACCTGCCAAATTTCACGTTAATCGGAAAACTATAAGTGGGTCAAAATTCACTTGCAAGATTTGAACTAAACATACATACATATGTGAAATTAAATAAAAGCTTGTGAAAACATTTCATTCTGTTACTCGATCGGTCAGGTTTTCTGCTGCCAGATCAGGCATGAGAAATGATTTGTTTTGGGACGAATATTCGCCCCAAACGAATCATTTTTCAATTTCGATGGAAATTTTTTTAAAAAAAGCTACCAGAGCTGGAGTTTGAACCCACGCTCCCTTTCGTGAACCAGTTTAAATCTGGTGCCTCGTTGAAAGTATTATGAATATGTTGCTACAGTGGTATGGTTTCTTTTTCCGAAAAAAGGCCATACAAAACTTATGCACAACTTTTGCCCAGGCAGTCAATAATTTTTCTTAGGTTTGCTGTGAGTATTAAAATTTTAAAATTATATCATTATGTTACTCGATTGGCCAGGTTTTCTGCAGTCCGCTCTTTGCCTATTACAGGATGTAGAGAACTCGCAGATGTCTGACAACAAATGTGTATTTCAAACTCCATCGACACTAGCGTTAGCAACAAGGTGAGCTCACTGAAAAATATTATAACCTATTTGAAGGTTATAAATATATTCTCGAGATATGACCCTTAGTATGCGGCTTATGATCCCAGCAGACTATGCCGCTGAAGCAATAAATTTTTTATCGTATCCATAAAGATTAAGACATTTTCATATGAAATCTTTATTAATAATTATTAACATCATAAACGTACCAAAACCTACATAAAACCTTAGTTACCCATAATACATTAGTTACCATAATTTAATACGTTAGTTACGAAAGCATAATACGTTAGATACCAAATAATATTAGAACTAGTTTTCATGAACATGTAAAACAATATTTTGACAGTTTTCAAATTTGATGGATACACCTTTGCCTTTATCGTCCACGATCATCAGATAGTTACAAAACTGCCGATATTCTTTTTCATAATGGATTTTAGATTTGTCCGGAAGCAAGTTCAACCTTATAGTGTTGGCTGCAGCTAATATATCGTCAGGAATATCAAAATCTTGCATGATTTTAATGATGACTTTTTGAAATGCCAAAATGAAATGACATAAAACCTTGTTGCTTTTATTTTCGCATCGCCGTTGTCAATGATACGATAAAGCTTTGAATGTAACTCGATTATTAGCGATTTAACACCGTCTTGGACATTGCGGGTGAAATTTCAATTTTTTGTTAGTTAAGAAAATTAAGAACTGGTAGGTTATAACAATAAAAAATATAGCAATGTTATAATCTTGTTGTTGTAAGGTATCCACGAAGCGAAATAATTCCAGACACGAGAGCCCAACGGGCTCGAGTGGATATTGCCAAATGGCAACAAGTTTGAGAAAGAAATCTGGAGAATTATTTTCTAATTTATCGAACTCTCGTGTGGTATTCTATAGATAATATTTTGATGTTGGGATCATAAACACATTTCCTCGCACAATGATACAATGTACTAAACCGGTTTTGATTCATTTCTCCCTTTTCATGCAATTAAAAATTGACGTTGTCTGACAATAAAAACAAAATACCTCAAATTATTCCCGCGGCAATTTTCTAGGTAGAATATTCCCACTATAATAAAGTTTTGATTGGCCAAAACGTACATGAATGATTTGAATTGAAAATTTCCTTTGGTTTCTAGAAATGTCAAAAAATAATCATTGGGAGAATGGTATCATAAGTGTTGTTTTCAGCATGTATGAAAATGTGATCTAGACATGTAATAGATTGTTTCTGACATCGCGTTGGAGCATTTATAGCTGCATTGAATCCTTGTTCATAGAGGGTGTCCAAGTAGTTTTGGGAATCATCATCTATATTCATGTCCCCAATCAGAATATTGTAATTATAATTATTCTCCTATTCGCTGAGTGCTATATTGAGTTCTATGAATATGTCAATAGAGGTGGAAGGAGATCTATATAATGCATTTATAATGATTTCTTCATTATCCAATATATTGGTATCATATTGGTACCACTAACTTCTTTTAATTCGGGAGAGTGGTAAAGTTCCGATTTAATAAAAACCACAACTCCATTATTCTCGTAGAGTTTTCCTGAATTGTAGAGTGTTCTATAGTTCAAATTGAATATGGTAATATCCTGTATTAACCAAGTTTCGCTGAGCACAATACAATCTAGAGACGTATAAATTTATTCAAGCAATATGATGAACTAGTCGAAATTTTTTGATAAATTATGCATTATTTTAAAATTCCTATGGTCATTATTAACTTTGAGGATTTCTTTGGCTTCTAAAGCATTTTAAAGTCCAAATTGTCCAATTTATTTAAAGTAAAGTCTAGTATCCATAATTCATTCAATGTGATTAATAAAAATGTATTGAAGTTTTCCAGATGAATTATAATTGTAAGAAATGGTTCTAGTAAGAACTTACTTAATATGTGTTAGTATTTTATGAACAATAACTCAACATATTCACTAAAATGCTTGCAACTTTTGAGTTTTGTTTTATTTTCCTGAGTTATTTCTTTTCTTTGCTTGGTAACTAGTAAGTTGTTCTTCTTTCCCTCTTTTAGCCTTTTGTATGGTGATTCTTTCGTCTGCACTATTTCCCGGATCCTTTTCTCTCTCTGCAGTATCGGTCGCTATACCCAGTGGGTCCAGTTGGATTTCTTCCACGGTGTATTGAATACCTGTTATGGATTATTTCTTAGTTGTTTTATTATTTATCTATTGTATGTCCCTGTATATATTTTTCACTGTTACTATGTTTTTAAGAAAAAAGGAAAGAAGTTGTTGATTGTCAAGTAAAAAGTCAAAAAGTAAAAATTGGTATTTTCTTGAAAAATATAGTAAAAATAAAGAAATAACAATACCGTTTGCGATAAGTTTGCCTCTGGATATTTTAGTATCTACGTTATGTTCTTTGGCAAGTTTCTTGTACTCCCACAATAGTTTGCTGTTTTGTAGGTCTTCTTCTGCTAAATCGTTACTGATATATTTGTAGATTTCAATTTATGTGCTGTATTCATTACTTCATTTTTATTGACAATACAATGGAATTCAATGAGAATTGGTCTATTTTTCCCTTCCTCTGCTTTTCCCACACGGTGGATATTCCTTGGATGACTTTTGTTGATTCCTACTTTCAGGTGGGTTTTTCATAGTTCAACAAATTCGTCGGGAGTACTTTCGTTTTTTTCTTCTTTCACTCCATATACCACGATATTATATTTCTTAACTATCCTTTCGATCTTCTTGCTTTTTTCTTTGAGTCTCACGTTTTCTTCCTTTAGTGAAGACAGTTCTTCCTTGAGGTTTTCTATTTCTATTCTATATTGTTGTTTGATGGCGATCAAATGTCTCTTGATATCTTCAATCTGGTGTTTTATTTCTTCATGTTGTAGTTTTATTTCGATATTTTGCACTGTTATTTTTTTTATTTCGCTCAGTAATTCATCATATTCTGATTTTCAGGTCCGCCTCTGGTTTATTAGTTCGATGAGAATCCAGCACCACTAATCGGAATAGAAAAAAAACGTTCAACAATAAAGTTTTGTTTGAGAAATATTTCTTTTCCTTTTCGTATTCTAAATGCACTATTCAAACTGTGTTTCATAGTCGGTATTTTTACTCCAGGTTTCACTGTAATTAATGCGAAAGTACGGACCGATTTTGGGACGTCCGACTCTCACGAACGCGATCTAAAGCCGGTGTCTCACGGCGCGAGACTTCGCGAGCTTGGCTTGGAGGATTGCGCTTGGAGCACAGGAGTGAGGCTTGTATAATTTGACTGGCTCGTTGTCTATCAGTGACTTGAGAATGGTACACGAGCCAAGGAAGGCAGGTATTGTCCAGTGCAGTAGTTATTTAGTTTACAATGGATAGCATGTGCAGCAGCGTATTATTATATATAATTATGATTGGGTCCCATATAAATCTAAGAATTCAATTATTGCTTCTGAATTTCACTTTATGTTAATACACAATACTCTGCCGCTACCAAACTGTCTCTCTGAATGACCGCTCTCCCGTCGTAGCTGACACTGTCGACAGGCACCCTCGCGCCGTGAGACTGCTCAACAAGCCATACAGTACGAGCCAGCTGGTCGAGCCACGCGCCTTTGATGATTGTAGAATTACCGACATTTCATGGGAACGGTCGAGCCACCTCGAGCTTAGGCTTGCCAAGTCTCGATCCTACACGAGTAGACCGGTCTCACGGCTTAAGCCGGTGTCTCACGGCGCGAGACTTGACGAACTCGGCTTGGGGATTGTCGAGTCGTTGATATCAAGTTAGCACAGCCACCCCTATAAAAAAACTAGAAGCGCGACAAATGTTTTGTATTCACGACAAATTTACGACAAATATGGGTCTAGGTTTTATCGATTTTTGAGAAAGTGAATCTTTATAGGGGTGAACTGTGAGTTTTTCTTTGTCATGCTACGGATATATATACTACTGTCAAAAACTTTTCGATGTAATTTATGAGTCTCGATACTTTAATTTCACCGCGTCCACGACCTATAACGCCTTTTGTCATTTCAGGACACCACGGTGAAGATACAATCGACTCAGCAGCAAAGCGCTGCTGGTAGAACGTTGTACGCCCTTCTGAAGCAGCAGCAAGTTCTAAAGAGAACATTATGGTAAAATTTACTGACAGGCAAGGAAAAATGTTCTTGTAACAGGCATTGATGTCCAAATGAAGGGCATGATCGTATTTACAAAATTCATTATTTTTCCTGAGGTACCTTGTATTGACTTTATTGAAGTCGCAAACATTATTTTGAACGTATCAAACAAATAATTGGTGTTTTTGTTAACAAATCGTGTTTGCAATTTGAGGGAACCATGCTCACTAATGATTAACGTAATCGCCACGACAGTTTCTTGATTCGGCAGGAAAGTACATTCAGTCTGGAGGGAAAACTCTCCTTGATCACCAGACTGCTAATTTGGTTGAAAGAAAGAAACACGACTTCAAACCACGTCTAACAATCTTCGTTGAAAGTGGTCATGGTTCCTGGCCGGAAAAATGTAATGCGACACGGTTTGAAATAAACTTCGTATGGAGCGAAATCACAGGAAAAACATCTAACTTTTCTAAGTGAATTATGCCCTCCTGACGATGTCATATCTGATTTCAGAACCGTTACAGAATCGGAAAATTTTATACCACAATTGAAGCATGGTATGAGGAAGCACAGGATTAATATGCTGACGCAAAGATAATTGTTTGGGACTCTGGGTGTCTACTCATGCATTAAGCAACATTTGATTATATTTTAAACGAATTTGTAGATAAACTAAAAAAAAATACCAGAATTGCCATCGTCAACCAATTGGATCTGAAGAAACTTTAAAGTAAGTACGATTTTTTTTATTTAAATACAAAAAATATTTTTTTAAATACAAAAATATAAAAAGTTTTAATTTTTAATTTTTTTATTAGGATTAGAATAAATAATACTGGGTGCTAGGATATGAATACGACGTACACTGGTCAAACGTCAAAAAAATACTAAGCTCTGTTTTTACCCTGGCACCATGTGCAAGGCCTTACCTCCAGCCCATCTAAATAACACAGTACATCAAAATGGTCAAATAAAAGATACAGAACCATTGGTTATAATGCATCTCAACATTCAAGGCATGGCTCCAAGAAAAATAAACCAACTGGAAGTTCTACTAGACCAACAATCACCAGACATTCTATGCTTCTCGGAACACTGGCTTACCTCAGCGAAAATAGAAAAACTAAAATTATCCAAATAAGAGAAAAAAATAGATTATAAGAACTTCTTTCAAAAGAAAATCATCATCTCAAACCTTTCACTTTCAACAAAAGTATAGAAAAAGTTTTAAAAAATAGCTGTTCTAGAAATCCCAAATAAAAAAAAATAAACTGTATATATCACAGTGTACAGAACACCAAATAGTGATACCGATATATTTTTTGAAGAAATTTATGATCTGATGTGCAAAATATTCACGACATCACAATTTTACATCGTATGCGGTGATATTAATATAGACTCTTTAACGGACAACTCTGAATCGAGAAAAATTAAGAACATATTCTATGAATTTGACATGAAAAATATTATAACTGAGCCTACACGTATTAATAGAAGTATAGATGCAGTTTACACAAATCTCCACCCTATTGATTGTCATGTTGAATTTACACATCTTTCAGATCATAAATTTCAAATTTGTACATTTGCATTACCAACAACACATAATTGTGGTGTAGAAACTATCTATAAACGTAACTACACAGATGATAACTTGATAACTTTCAGAGAACTGTTGATGAATGAAAAATGGGAGGATGTGTATAAAGCAGGTGATGTGAATGAAGGATATAATGCTTTTCATACAACCCTTCTGTACCACTACAACAATGCTTTTCCACTGAAGAACATAAAAACAAATAAAAGTAATAGGGATAAACCGTGGATAAATAAAGAAATCAAGGAATTACATCAAATGGTATGTGATATGTGTAAAATAGCGAAGTATTCAGCAAACGAGATAATAAAAAACAAATATAAACAACTCAAATATATTTATGAAGAATTGGTAAAAAAAACTAAAGCAGAATATAACAACAAAAGAATATTGAATGCAAATAATATAAGCAAGGAGAGCTGGAAAATTATTAACGAAACAAGGAATAATGTAAACACTAATAACAAAATTGAGCTCACTATCAATAATAATCATATCACAGACAAATATAGCATTGGCAACCACTTCAATGATTTTTTCATGGGAATTGAAAAAACAGATCCAATAACAAATAATCTGAAGTTATCCCTTTTCTCAAATACTACACTATTCTTATACCCAACAACTTATATAGAAGTACAGGATATCATTACGAAAACAACAAAAACCCCATCACCCGGAATAGATGAAATCCATGGTAAGGCCCTAAGAATTGTCCGTGACGTAATATGCTATCCACTATCTCACATAATAGATAAATCATTTGTTGATGGAACATACCCGGAAGCACTGAAAATATCAAAATCTATACCTATATATAAGAAAAAGGGATCCAAGGATGAAGTGGCCAACTACCGAAATGTATGTTTACAATCACAGGTTGCGAAAATTATCGATTTCAGCTACTATCTGAGACTGGTAAATTTTGTTGAATATCATAAACTTATTCCGAGCTGCCAACATGGCTTCAGACAAAAAAGATCGACTTCAACTGCAATAAACGAACTCTGCGAAGACATATATATGCACCTCAATAATAAAAAATTTCCTGTTGTTCTGTTTTTCGACCTAAGCAGAGCATTCGACACAGTGAACCATAATCTATTGCTGGAAAAACTGTACCGAATTGGAATCAGAGGAGTTGCAAATGATTGGGTGGCATCATACCTAAAAACAGATCTCAGATAGTGGTTATTGACTCGGTGAAATCGAAAACTGCTTTTGTTTCAATGGGGTTCCCCAAGGTTCAACTTTGGCTCCACTTTTTTTTATAATATTTATGAGTGACATAGAACTCTCCAGTATGGTCCAGCAAAAAATGATCATCTATGCAGATGACACTAGTAAAATATTGGCTCAGAATAAGCTCCCGCTATCTATAAAAGCAGCAAATTCAGCTGCAGATGAATTCGCCAGATGGTGTGAAAATAGTGGGTTAGTTATTAACATCAGTAAAACAGTCTTCATGGTTTTCCAACAAAAAAACATTTCTTATGACTACTGTCCCCTAATAAAAGTTAATCACAAATCCATAGAGCAAGTGAATCTGTTCAAGTATCTAGGCCTAACTATAGATCAGAAATTAACATGGGAGGTACACATAGAAAACCTTGTCTCAAAAATGAGCTGTCTGTGTTTTGTAATAAAGCAATTACGTGGAACAGTTTCACTACATGTTCTTAAGCTGACCTACTATGGACTTGTACAATCCATTCTATCTTATGGACTACCTTTCTGGGGAAACTCAGCCCATACAATAAAAGTTTTTAAACAACAAAAAAAAGTAATAAGATGTATAGCTGGACTACATTATAAAGAATCATGTAAGAGTACATTGATGCCATAATGACCTTACCAAGCCTGTACATCTACATAATCACCAGAATATTAAAAAAATATACCAAAAATAATTTGATTCACAACTACTATACCAGAAGAGGTAATGAACTACGGTTACCCTATTCCCGTCTGGCGCTGGGACAAGACTCTGCGAGTTATCAAGGTATCATCTGTTACAACCATGCACTCAAACTATTTGGATGCACATGTAGCTTGAGAAGCTTCAAATCAGCTCTATATAATCATCTCATACAAAATGCTTTTTACTCTGTTGAGGAATTTCTACTATCCCAATAATTCTTTAATATACCCATTTCCTGGAGTATTTTATCTGATCAATTTTATATTTTTATCTATATTTGGTATTATCAATAATCAAATTTTAAATATATTTTAAACTGTTTGTGTGTTCTGACTAGTCTAATAAAATTTTATAAATGTATGTACTACAGTTGTAGAATTTTCAATGATGAATAAATTTCTTTTTTTCTTTCTTTCTTTCTAAGCGCGGAGTGATTTTCGGCGCTCCGATCTAATATTGTGTTTATTTTTTATTTTATTTTTTGGGAGCAGAGCTATGGTGCGATGCTACGTGTTGTGAGCACTCCTTATCAAGTATTTTAAATATAGCCATATGTAAACTGAAACTGAAGAATGCCAATAAAATAAATCAATTTTCGTTCGAAATAAAAAACGGTCGCATTAATAGTAAAATTTATATGACAACTCATAAAGTCGAATACTTCCTCTATTAATTGTGTCGGCACTTCAATCTAAATTCCAATCCTATGTTCAGACCTTCATAACTAATAGTACGCTGGGACAGATGAATGACCGCGGTCTCTTAGAAGCAATAATAGGTTTGGTGATATATCATGGCGGCGTGTCAACTCAAACGAGGCAACTTGCCGACTCATTAAATATATTTGATTGAGTGCGGGCGGCATTCGTTTGAATACCCACACTATATATATAAGATTTTCCCTACTAGAACTCTCTCCTCATTCTCTGCTCGTTCTTCATTCAGAATCCAGTCGTCGATCTAGTCAGTCAGTACATAGCAAATTCAGCTTCATTATGAAGCAAATAAAAGTAAAGTTTAATTTCAATTAGCGAAGATGAAGTCTCATCTTCCTACTAGTAGTAAGCGTAGACTCCGTAGAGTTTATCTGAAGTAGCAAATTAATCAACCATATGCAGAATCATTGTGAAAGTGTAATTCATCCGAATTCATCTCAGTAATAACTAAATAAAAGGAATTAATATTTATCAAGAAGCTAAATAATCTATATTGCCCAAGTGAAAGCGTAAGAAATCAAACTGTTTATTTGGCAAGGTATATATGTATAGTGTTATAAGAAAATATTCCATTATTTCTTCCATAGTAAAAGAAATTATTGATTCAACAAAAGTAAAATTATTATCAATTGTTTAAAATAACTGAAGAACAGTTATTTTAATTGTCAGCTCATATTGTTTCTCATTTTAAATTATTGTTTATTCAATCTCATTTTGACTTTCTATACATTTTTCTCAGTAAATTATACCAGGTGTATCAATAGTTGTTTTATATTTTAGAAAATACATATATATATATTATTACAAGTCTTAATTGTATTATTATTTCGAAACGATTTGAGATTGGTCTTTGTACTGTCAAATTAAGTTCCCTCGCTTCATTACATACTGGGAGAAACAAGATCTCAAGCCGCTCTGGGAAATTGTTCCGTTATTGGTCAATAGACAGATAACACTCAGTATGTTATAACAAAAGGTGGACAGGTGTGGTCTTTCAATAAGAACACCCTGTACGTCTTACATCAATGGTGTCAGGTGTGGGGTGTGTATTTACAGGAAAATAACGTTTATATGTTGATTTTCGCAAAAGATGTCAAACTCAAAATTTTCTCGATGCAAATAAGAATGAAAATATAGTAAAAAATTGTTTTCCTCGTAAAAATATTATCAGAATTTGTGTAGTTGAAAGTGTGCATATATTGCAGTTTGCACTAAAGTTGTCATATTGGAAAGTCATTTGGAAAAATATAATTGCAAATATAGAATAATTTTTAATATTGTTTGTGGAATGCTAAAAGGAATGAACTTGGAGAAATATTCAGCAAAAGATAAACCTTTGGTAACAAATAAGGTCAGAAAAGTATTGAAAAATTGGAAAAAATAATACGAAAAGCATTTAGAAAGTAATATCAGTACAGAGAGTTTGACGAGTGGAAAATCAAAACATATATATCGTTTATACAGGGCTGATCTCAGAAAGTATTCGGAAAGGAAAGTGAAAATTTTTTATTCAATGGGGATTTTTATTAAAATTATTAAATCATGGAAACTCCGACAACAGTGCCGTGGACTGGTAGGATTACCTATGAACCTACCATTACTATCAGTATGGATAATTTACCTTCTTTTAATGGTTCTACAGATATCAAAGATTTTATTAGTGAAATTGAGTATTTGGCAGCTGTAGCAAGATGGACAGACAGTCAAATAAGTTCCATAGTTAGATTGAAATTGACAGGAATCGCCAGATTATTTATAGATACAGATGATAAATTAAAAAATACAATAAATTGGCCAAATTTAAAAAAAAGAATTATTGCAGCAGTTTAGCAGATTGAAATTATGGGAAGAAGAAAAAAAAATTTTTGAATTGTTATCAGAAAAATAGTGAATCAGTTAGAAATTTTTCCATAAGATTGAGAGCCTCCGCAGCGAAATTACGAAAATTTACAGGAATTAATAGGGTTGATGAAGTATTAAAGCAAAAAATTTGAACAAGATACGCTTGTGCAATTTGTATAGGATTGATAGATCCTGTAAGGAAAAAGTTTTATCTGCCAGTCCTGTCAGTTTAAAAGAAGCCATCAAATTAGCAGAGAAAGAAAAATTAATTGAGACACTAACAGCTCAAAACTAATATGAATTTTAGAAATTTCAATACGAATAAAATAGTGTGTCACATTGCAATCGTAAGGGTCATGAAGAATCAAATTGTAAAGAAGAAAAATGGTGTATGTTATCATTAAGAATTTGGTCACCTCTCATATAGATGTCCAAATAGAAATAGCTTCAAATGAGATATTAAGTGAATCAGGGCCTTTTTCCGACTATGCTAAGGGAAACAGATTTAGAAAATTTGGAAAAATAAAGAAACCAAGAAAAGGTTTTCAACTATTCAATGGAAAATAAATTTTGAACTCAGGGAAGAATGAACGAACAAGGACGTAGATTTATCAATCAATCAAATAGAAACCGATATCGAATTTTGGGGAGAGTAATTGACAGAAGACAAACAGGAAATAGTTACGCGAATGGAAATAGTCCGAGAAAGTATGGAAAATGTCCGGATATAACAGGAATTTAAATAGAAAGAAGCAAGAAAAGAATGACTAACCTACGGTGAAGAATTGTATAAGGAATTCTACATGTATATCAAATAGAAAAGAGAACGAACATAGTAATTGGCTAAAAAGTTTGGACGAAATGGGAAAAAGGGTTGAAGACATGACCAAAATGATAAAACAGTGGATTGAATTAACTTTTGACGAAAAGCTAAATTTCTCAAGGGAGTGCACGCCCAAAACGAATTGCCGAGTAATCAAAAATGGATTTTCACGCCATGAAATGAGTCCAGCCGGCTCGAATCAAAGGGAAATGTCTGAAAATAGTGAAGTGTTTGAGACACTAGGTTTCGAAGAAGTCGATTCAACGGAAAAGTATGGAAAATCGTTAAGGAAGGAAGATAACAGAGGTATTCGATTAAACAAGCCAAATATGATTGATGATTTGACAGTGACATCATTCATTAAACTAGAGAAAAATCGTGAAGATAGAAAATTGCCAAAAGTGGAAATTGAAAAATCCATTAAAATCAGCAAAGGTATTAACAAAACCGAAACGCCCTGTACACTAGGAAGGATAGTCAAGCGAGACAGCCGGAAAAGTTCAAAGTATAGTAGTAGTGAAAGAGCCAGATCATTCAAGAATGACACTTTTTCAACCAGAACAATGGGAAAAACCCATGATCTGAGAACGACCATCATGAATAGTACGCCACTCGAAAGTGACAGTCTAAAAGTAGAAATTTATTCGTCAAAGAACGAACATTTCTTGCCTAACGAAACAGAGAGATGGAACGAAAATTGCCAATGCAGTACCACAGGGGGAATGAAGGAAATTATGTTCGGAAAAATGGAAAAAGATATACGGATAGGTATGAAAGTTTTGATAATGAAAATATTCAGGAAGGTAGCAAACCATATACAGGAAGTATCGAATCCGAAGCTAACGCATCAGGAATTTAGGGAAGAAGATCGTTGTAGCCCATAGGAAATCGTTGAAAGACAGTCTAAAGGTAGATATGAATCACCAAAGAGAGATATTCTACCCTCCAGGACGTTGGAAAATGCCAAGAACCTCGGAACGATAGTCGCCAAAGAAAGTTTTCGCAGTAGACGAAAATCAAAAGGCTGAATTTTATTCGTCCAAGGACAAGAATTTGCCGCCAGATTATTGAATATATGCATAGTTAAAGCAAGGAGTATGAAAAAAATAAGGAAGTAGTTGAAGATATAAAAATCATCATAACCGTAGCCAAGTCAAAAGGAAAAAAAATTGGTTTAAAAAAAAAGGAAGAGTTGAAGATATAAAAATCATCATAACCGTAGCCAAGTCAAAAGGAAAAATCTAACTTTAAGAAGTCATCGTTTGTAAATTCAGAAATCCCACAAATTGAAAACAAGATTGAACACATGAATCGACTGAAAATTAAATCAGAGAGAAGAAAAGTTTCCTCAGCTAGAAACAGAGCAGGAAATTATGTTAGGAATTGAAGGGTTGAGTAACGCTAAACCCAGAGCATCCTGTATATTGGAAAAAATTAAATTGCAAGATAGTGCTAGGATTTTGAACGACATTCGAGGTGAAGAAGCTGGATCGTCTAAGGATGACATGCCCTCTACCAGTACAATGGAAAACTCTCAGGAATTGGGAACTATTGATTCAAGAAGACAGGCGACATTTGCAAATAAAAATTTGAAGCGAGGGTTAGTTGCGTCTAGGGACGGTAACCTTCCTCCAAACAATACGGTAGCATGCCAAGGGGCAGCGATCAACTTTTTACCAGAGAATAATTTGTTGAAAGATATCAAAAGGATTGAAAGTGAACATAGTAAACAGGAGATAAGAATTCCGCCAATTTTTCTACTGAGTGTAGGGAACTTAAAGAGAATAGTTAGAATATGGGAAGGAAAAAGGATTAGAAGAATAGAACTTCAGGACGAAAGAATAATTTTGCAACAATTGAAAGAAGAAATAAAGGAAAACCGATGAGAAAATCGGAAAATAGATCAAGGAAAACACTCATAGAAAACCTATAAACACTAGAAGATAGTAATCGAAATGAACCAACCGAAGATGAAGGAGAAAGTATTCCAGAGATAAATCATAGTTATAGACTAGAACACGTGGGACAGTAAAAAAGTTTCCATGAATTTATTCCAAAGCAAAGTCAGAATAAGTAATTTTCAAAAGCAAAAAAAAAATAATGCACTTATGAAGCAATAATATGTCAATATTTTAAACCCAGTTGAGATCAAATAGTATAGTAAGCCATTATAGATGAAATAATTGGAATTCATGAAATCTTGACAGATATACACAAGCACGTATCGAAACGTGTAGAAAAAGAAATTGAAACACCCTGTAAATTAACGCGAAAAAAATATTGATGGACTTTCTACCTGAACCATAACGTACCGCGTACCATTGGAAATATCGTCAAGTGACGGAATGAGACAGAAACTATCTAGTGTCGGTTATTCTACATGAGAATCGGACTTTGAGTAAAGCATAGACAGTAAGAGAAAATTTGTGTATTTCTTGAAAATTCGGAAGGACTTTATAGACATTAATGAAGTATTAATATAAATGGTTATAATTCTCTACCGAGAAGAGATTTTAGCATGTAATTAAAAGTGTTACCTTGATAATGACTAAGTGAAATAACATTAATTAAATGTAAACATGTGCGAAAAATATCGGTGATGCTAAAGAACATTTTAAATTATCGTTAACAATTACGGATAATATAATATGGATTTTTGAACTATATCTGGGTTCAAATTAATGATTATCAGCTTCTCACCCAATATTATTTACTGAGCATCGTATCGCCATGGAGAGTTTGAACTTTAATCCAATTAAGTTCACAATACCCAAGGATGGATGGATATTCAAGCCCATAGTCAGAGTGCAGAGTTGAGGGACCCCCCAGGAAGCCTCATCGTAAGTGTGCAAGGGTGCACAAATTATCCAACTAAATAGAAGGTTGAACCATCACTTTAACACGGAAGAACCTTAGAAACTACCACTCACTGGAACTTTTAAACAAAATGTCAGGTGACATTTTGCATCATAGAGAGAAGTCGATAATTACAGTCAAACACGTTCTCTTACACGAAGGGTGGTCGAAAAACTAACGACAAGGCTCTTACTTCCACTGCAGACTGAGTGGAACTAAGTCATATGGTTCACAGATGATGTTTACCACATCCCTAGTCGAAGAGCAGACATAAGGTCGTTGGAGAATTTCAACCTGATTTCGCCAGACCACAGACGAACTCTATCACAGCAGGTGATGACAGGTCATATCTACAGGGTGGCGTTCCAATTCGAAGCCAGC